>CM051364.1:13879116-14479116 GCA_028015245.1 Cardamine occulta | reverse complement strand
TCAGAGTCAGCAGGGAGAGTGAAAAAGGACAGTAAAGAATAGAATTATGATCAGAAAGAAGACAAGCTCATACCAGAACCAGTAGGCCCCATCAAGAGAACATTGCTCTTATCTAATTCTACATTATCGTCATCATCAATTGTTTGTGCTGCTGACCTAGTATTCAAGGTCCACAATGTCAGCTTCCAATACAAGTCTTAATAGCAATAAAACACTGATAATGTGTCCAATCATGTAAACTAAGCCAGGAAGAGAATTCACAATGGAGGAAAGAGAACCAACCCTTTCCTGATAGAAGTGTGATATATTCTCTTGTAATGGTTATACACAGCGACCGAGAGTACCTACAATCAAATTCAAGACCACCAATGTCGTCAGCAACAAAATTGAGCAAAATACTCAAATTTTAAGTGAAAAGTCAGAACCTTTTTAGCACGGCTTTGGCCAATAACGAACTTGTCAAGCCATTTGCAAATCTCCTTTGGAGTAGGAAAGTCTCTGCCAAGGCTAGCTCCACCCCATTGACTAACGTCGTTAGCTGCATCAGGTAACGGAGAAGTATCCATTTTGACAGTACCGTTAGAGGCTGGAGCAATGTTGTCATGAGGAGAAGCGTTCACCGGAATGTTATTACTATTAGAAGGACAAGCGTTTATAGGAGGAGGAGGAGGAGGTGGAGACCAATCCTCAGGTGGCTCAGCACCATAAGATCTAAGCGTATCCCAAAACGAAGATCTAAGCTTATTCCTATAGTTGAATCCTTGATTAGAATCTTTTGATTGTTGTTTCCTTGTAGTTGGTGATTGAACACGACCGAGCTCAATGAATGTTCCTTGAAGTGGAGAGACGCCACGAGGGTTGTATCCATAAGCAGTTTTACAAGTCGGACAGAAATTAACAGATTGGAAATTGGTTTTATCTCCGGCGGCATCGGCGGCGGAGGAATCGGAATCATCGGGACGGTGAAGAAGATTAGAAGAAGGGAATTGACGATTTGAGAAGAGAAGATCCATTTGTTTAGAGCAACGAGGACAATTAGGCTCAGCTCTTAACTTCCGGCGAGTTACAGGAACCGGAAAATCATCTCCTCCTCCGCCGCAGTTACCGCCGCCTTGTTCCGATTTGAATCGTTCTTGGATACGGAGACGAGGCGACCCCAAATTTAGAGGATGAAGATGCGTGTGAACAGGTGAAATTGAACGAGCATGTAAAGCTAGAGACTTTAGATTCCTCCATCTCCAAATTCCAGACATTTTTGTATCGATTGAAAAACAAAATACAAATATTATGTATATATAATAAAATCAAACAGACATAGAAATGAGATCCGAAACAAAGAGATATGTCTGACTTTGTTGCATCAGCTTCGATGATGTTTTGTGTGTTGTTTATATATATACGTTATGTATCTGTCTGGAAATTTAATGAAGGAGCGTTAGATTAAGGATCGAGTGGGGAAGGAGAAGAGAAACGATAAAAACGGAGAAAGTGAAGAAAGAAAACGATAGACTCGGAGAGAAAAAAGACGAAGCACACACATTTATCCCATCCCATCACGTTTGGTGGAAGACCACATGGGGACACGTGTAACCCAATTCTCTCATCTTCACGCGCCGTCGCACATGGCGGAGCAATTGGTGAATCAATTAGTCTCCGCCGCGATTTCAAAGTCGAGGCATTTAAATCATTTGAAGCAAGTTCAGTCTTTTCTTATTGTTTCTGGACTAAGTCATTCACATTTCCTCTGTTTTAAGCTTCTTCGTTTTTGTACTCTTCGTCTCTGTAATCTCTCTTACGCTCGTTTTATCTTTGATCGATTCTCTTACCCCAATACTCATCTATACGCCGCCGTTTTAACAGCTTACTCTTCTTCTCTCCCTCTTCATGCTTCCTCTGCTTTTGCGTTCTTTCGTCTTATGGTTAATCGATCTTTGCCTCGTCCTAATCACTTCATCTACCCACTTGTTCTTAAGTCTACACCATATCTTTCCTCTGCTTTTTCAACTCCTTTGGTGCATGCCCACTTGTTTAAATCTGGGTTTCATCTCTATGTAGTTGTTCAAACTGCTCTCTTGCATTCTTACGCTTCCTCTGTTTTTCACATTCCTCTTGCACGAAAACTGTTCGACGAAATGTCTGAGAGAAACGTTGTTTCTTGGACTGCTATGCTTTCTGGGTATGCTAGGTCTGGTGATATCACCAATGCTGTTTCTCTCTTTGAAGATATGCCTGAGCGTGATGTTCCTTCTTGGAACGCGATTCTTGCTGCTTGTACTCAGAATGGTCATTTTGTTGAAGCGATTTCTCTGTTTAGAAGAATGATCAATGAGCCTCATATTTGTCCTAACGAAGTAACCTTGGTTTGTGTTCTTTCCGCTTGTGCTCAAACTGGTACGCTTCAGCTGGGTAAAGGGATACATGCCTACGCATACCGTCGTGCTCTTTCTTCTGATGTGTTCGTTTCGAATTCTTTTGTCGATTTGTATGGAAAATGTGGCAACTTGGAGGAAGCAAGCTCTGTTTTTAAGATGAACCCTAAGAAAGGCTTAACAGCTTGGAATTCTATGATCAATTGTTTTGCTCTTCATGGAAGAAGTGAAGAAGCCATAGCAGTGTTTGAAGAACTGATGAAGTTGAATAGTGATGATACCAAACCTGATCACATTACTTTTATCGGTCTTCTCAACGCATGTACTCATGGAGGTTTGGTAACAAAAGGTCGAGAGTATTTCGATCTCATGACAAACAGATTCGGTATTGAGCCAAGGATTGAGCACTACGGCTGCCTAATAGATCTTTTAGGCAGGGCAGGTCGGTTTGATGAAGCTTTAGAAGTTATCTCCACGATGAAGATGAAAGCGGATGAGGCAATTTGGGGCTCATTGCTCAATGCTTGTAAGAAATATGGCCATTTGGATTTGGCTGAAGTTGCTGTAAAGAATCTGGTTGCTTTAAATCCAAACAATGGAGGTTACGTCGCAATGATGGCAAACCTATATGGAGAAATGGGTAAATGGAAAGAGGCACGCAATGCTAGAAAGATGATCAAGCACCAAAATGCTTATAAAACACCAGGCTGTAGTTGGATTGAGATCGATAACGAAGTCCATCAGTTCTATTCTCTTGATAAATCGCATCCGAAGATCATGGAGATATATACGATACTCGACAGTTTGATCTCTTTCTAACACTTTACAAAGCTCCTAGATCCTCTATATACCGCAAAAGTTTTTTATTTACACTGGATATGGCTTCAAAGAAACCGTGGAAGCCAGAATTTTTTCATTTTTTGTTAAGGCGTCTTCTCCTTATGTTAAATTTTGTTATCTGATACCCAAAAGCTGGTACGGCAAGGTTATGTAATCTTTTGTTGTATTGTAAGAATAGGAACATCTCTTATGCTAACTCTTTAGTTATGATCTTTAAGCTTTCTAAGGCTTTCTCATGTAGAGTGATTGATAAACAAGCACAAAATATTACATGATTTATCGCTTTTACAAAACGAGATTACATAGTTTTAACACACATCAAACTCAAATCTGGATTCAACGAGAGTTCTATTCGTGACTAAGCAAAACTGAGTTTGCTACTTTGATCCTCTTCGAATGCAATGTTAACAACCCTTGGACCCTTGACTTTTTCTGAGGAAAGCTTGTTGATGTTAATGGTGAGAACACCGTTATCAAGCTTGGCTTTGACAGAGTCCAAGTCTACATTATCAGGCATCCTAAATTGTCTCCAGAATTTGCCATGAGACCGCTCTACTCTATGCCAGTGATCTCCTTCTTTCTCTTCTTCTCTTTTCCTCTCACCGCTTACTCTCACAACTCGATTCTCCTCCACTTCTATCTTTATCTCATCCTTCTTCATCCCTGGTACATCGAGCCTGATCACATGCTCTTCTGGTGTTTCTTTCCAGTCCACTCTCACAGGAGACAGAGCCACACTCTGGTCTCTTTCAAAACCTAATGGGATCTGCTCCAAGACTCTGAATGGATCAGGAAACCTATTTGGCCAGAGTTCAGATAGTAAACTGCCCGGAGAATCGAATGTAGGTGGCAAAGACCCTTCAGTTGTTTTGATCTTTGCAAGGAACAGAGTTATTAAGAAAAGACTTAACAAAGCGAAAGAGATTTGCTTCATCTTTGGTTAGTGTTGGCTTTTCTTGCAGAAGGGTTAAACAGGGAATGATATTGGTTATTACTTCTAGTGATGACCTTGTTGTTCTCTTCTATATGAGGGTTTAGCTGTATTTCTAGTGGATATATAGATGCTTATTATGAAGTGAAGAATGCTACAGATTCTCGAACACTCTAGTCATGACAGAGAAATTGAGAATGTTCTAGCTTTCTAGTTACAATTTTGTCCTCTAGTTAAGTTGTTCCACATAAGATTTGGTTTAAGACTTTGAGGGTCTTCTGTAATGTTCCAGACACTTCATGTCAATCTAGTGAAGTCATAAATTCATTGTCATTGGTAATTTTGTAGAAGACCCAAAACAGAATTGGCCCATGAGTCTAGTTTCTAACCAGGCCCTATCATAATAGGAAGTAATAGGGTACTTGATCTTCATTGCCAATACTATTGTCTTAGTTTGCACTGTGTGGTCAAACACTACTCAGGCAAATCAGAAGGCATACGATATCACTACAAGGTTTGAAGTATTTTTTTTATCCATTTGTTTCAAATGCTCTATCAAACTTGTGACAATGCAAAACCACTCCATACAACCAAAACGGATCTTAAAAATGCACTAAATTATTGTATAAAATCCGATAAAAACCCGTGTATTAAATGGTATTATGTAAATTGACAACAATAGTATTTATCTGATTGTTTCCTTTCTCTTGAATGATCAACATTCATATGCTTTCTCTGTTTTGTTAACGGATTCATCACCATCTTCATTGTCGAAAATAACCCAGACCGTGCTGATTTTGGTCTCCACTGGAAATGAGAAAGTACTGGTGGATGAAAAACCGGCGCAACGCTTTTCTTGTTTTCGTTCATTGCAAGTGATTGGATCTCTTAAGTTGGTGGAAACAGAGAAGCCTCGTTTGCCTCCCCTGCTCTTCAACACAGAACCTGCAGGAGTATAGCTTGAACATTCCTCTAGTGCTACTATATGATCCATAGTAATGGCTTGCACTGATGGGTAATCCAAGCTCTTCATCCCGGCGAATCCTCTACACGTTTCATACAAAATGCGGAGATCTTGAATCTGTTGAGAAGCTTTTCTCAACATTCCGCAAGCTAAATCTCTTGCGGGTCTTGAAAGATCAAAGAGCATGTTAATCAGAGCGGCTATCCCATCGGAATATGTCATGTAGACTTGGAAACTCTCTTTCAAGATGTTGCCTGTAGCTGCTTGGACCATGTTATCGATAGGCCAGGCATTAACTGGTGAACACTTCAATACCTGTGCGGTGAACTCTTGGCACTTTGGTAAGATATGGAACACCAGATCCATTGATTTCTCTTTGTACCGGCTAAACTTTGTACCACCAGACATTACGGGTTCGAGCTTACCAGCTTGGTTGATGATCCATCCAACTCTTTCTCGGAGATAAGCTACATAGTTCTGAAGAAAAACAAAGGATGGAGAATCCAGGCTCATCATGAACCAGCAGCAACCTATTTGGAGATGGCCAGAGGTGTGTGCGATATGCAATTGCTGCTCGATACTGCGACTGCTACCACGCAAGAGGCGGTGGAAGAGTAACAGAGTTTTACCCGCGACTAAGCAATCTCTGGTCTTGGCTAGACGGCGTGAAATCTGTTCAGCAAGAAAAGGGATTGATCCTGGAGTGTTAGAGACAAGGAAGAGTATCTCGTGCATGGTTTTGTCATCAACAGGACAATCATCATGACTAGTGGCTCGAACCACCGCAACTTCAATGTCGAAAAAAGCTTTTTCGTTGTAGTTTTGTACAATAGCTCTGCCAATAGATGCATGATCCTTGGCATGGCCAAGAACTTGCCGAAGCTTGGCAGATAAATCAAGCCTCATTTGATATCAACAGACTAAATGAACACTATTGGATATTGGAAATCTTATAAGAACTGTTTCTGTAATGAAATCTATATGTACACAAGTATACAATTAGACATGAGGCCAAGAGGAGAAAGTTGCCAATTAAAGAAATAAACCCCCCCCCCCCCAAGAAATAGTGGTGAGGAATCAGATATTTTCTTTTAACTTAAAGTAAGGAATTAGAATTATCCTTGCAAATATTATGAAACAGGGCTTATGTCTAATGAAAGTCAAACTCACTTTAGAGAGATGCTGCAAGAGCTTTATGACTAAAATAGAACGTCCACAAACATATCTACTTTCTTCTTTTGAGAGCAGAGTTACTATGGCATCAACATGAGATTTTTACCAAAGCTGATCAATCACTACAAGAAATTTGCATATACTGATCCATCGTTAGAATCTTAAGATTCATACCAGAGGTGAAAAGTCTCTGTTCACTCCATGAGAAGTCAAAAGAATCTAGCTCTCTCCAGCACACCTTCAGAATTCATATCCATGTTTAAATTATATACGGAGTGAGTCAGAATGCACTCTAACTCTTGTTGTCTTTTGGATAAAACTGAATAAACAAAATTTCTCTCGAGAGTCAACTCCAAAAAAGTTATTTCTTTTCCTGTGTGGGGAAGGAAGAAGAGAACCTCATTCTACAAGAATCTGATTCTCCTGCATCAATCTCTTTTGCTATTTTCAATGTCCAATATACCTGAGAGCATTCCTGCAGGCAGTGACCAGTTTTTCTTCCGTTGACCAAAATATTAAGCGTGTAATATCCGTGTTAAGTACACTCACTGTAGCTAATCTTAGAAAAGAAAAGAAATATATGCATACTAAGCCCTAGTATCAGAGGCACTAGGGTCGTTGGATCAACAAGAGCCAACTCTACATCGCTATATAACAAACTACATCGCTAAGTAATTTTCAAATCTTTGAAAGGCAGATACCCTCACCACTGCAAGTAATAATCAATCGAAACCGAAGCTTGCATGCGCTTCATCATGCAAGGTACAAGACAACCATGAAGCTCTGAAATGAAAGAAAATACCAGATTGCAATTTCCACTTACACTACCAACGAGATTGACTTCATTCAATAGAGAGAAAACAAGAAGAGAGATAGAAAAGGAAGAATCTAAGCCAAAAATGTTTCCAACTGTATTAGCTTCCAAGTTCAACACAGTCACAACAAAAGGGGATGAAAGATTACCGTAAACATTTTAACAGCCTATATAGTATATCATATGAAATACATGACTGTTTTTATGGTGTTAGAAGAACAAATGTTAGACAGAACTCAACATTTCACCTTTGTTTTGTATACAACATGTGGTGCATGAAATGATAATCACTGTGCTGCAGTCGCTACCCAAATACAACACATCCAAAGCCCCGAACACCATATTTTGGATTACAATACATCCCAACTATTTGAGAGGCTTCATTCCCTGAAAGTTCAAAAAAAAGGTTCTTCACTTCACTTTAGGTTGATATACCAACCTAAGCAACAGCTACTGTAACCAAACCTATAAAACAATGCTAAGTAACTGTAGTGAAGAAAGCAAGAAGATGGGAGAGAAGGAAGACAAGCATGCATTTCACGAACATCTACACACATTCTTGTTTCCAGGAGGAAAAATCAACAAAACATAGTTTCGGATTGCTTCATCCCAAGATAAAAGTCTAAAGAACTTTAAAAGCAGGACCTTTCAATGAAAAAAAAAAGTAAAACACTTTTGACTATGGCACCTTATTGGCATAAAACAGAGGATTTGGATTGATAAAAAGTACCTTGGCTGCTCTCATGCTATTAACTGCCAAACGAAGGCCATCATGGGAGAGTATCAAACGAGATAAGCCACCAGTACTCAAACTGTAAGATTCAAATACTAAGATAAGTCAAAGTTAGACAAAAGACAATACAGTCACAAGTTCAAGAAGAATCTGTTACCCCAGCAACTTGGCAGAATCAGAGATAGAACCATCAGAAGCAGAAATAACATCAAGCAAAGCTTGCATTCCCTGTAAAATAAAAATGTCTACTTTGAGTAAAAGAAACAGTGTAGGACAGAGCTGATTCAGCTGAAGCAAGAAACAGAGTCATACAGGTACAAATTTAGGATTGTTAGGACCAATCTGTGAACCAGAAGAAGTTCTGATAGTGGACTTAGGAGGTAGAATCTGAAGAAGCTCCGGAGGAGGAGAATAAGCATCAATGTCGACTTTGTTCCTCACTGAAAAACTCAAAATTATAAGCAAAGTTGTGAAATTTACAGTTCAAAGAATCAAAATTGGGAGAGAAGACAATGAGAGACCTTTGATGGCGAGTAACGTGCGAAGACGATTCAAAGCAGAAGCGCGATTCTTGTGCTGTGAACGATCTTCAACGGCTTGAGCTACGATTCCGGTGGGGAGATGTTTAAGTCTAACGGCGGAGTCACGTTTGTTCCGGTGTTGTCCTCCAGGTCCTGAAACTCTGAATGTCTCTAATCTGCATTGCTTCATCAATTCTTCATCGGTGAATTTCAAGTAATTCGGAGTCTGAACGTCGGAAATGATACTAACGGAATCGTTAACGGTAACGGAATCGCTACTGCTACTTCCGCCGCCGCCGTCGGAGGATGAATAACGGAGAATTAAACGTAATCGATAGCTGAGTCCATCGGATATATGAGTTCTGTGAAGGTAAACAATAGAAGACGGAGACGATGGAGACGGGAGACTGCGACGGAGGAGAAGAGGGAACCGGGCGTGAATGAGAGCGGCTACGGCCATGATCGTCATGGCAGAACCACCGCGACGGGTTTGGTTTCGGGGGAGATGACGTCTCGTTGTCTAAGCCCAGCTCATTAGAAAATATTGAGTGGGCTTGGCCCAACATGAGTTATTCATCGCACATTAGAGATTTTTGTGTGTTTTCACTTTTCAATAATACAATTAGTCTTTGGGTAAATTGCAAAGAATACCATAGGCTGATATGCGAATGTTTAATTAGTTTTCTGGGCCTTGTATTATTCTTGACTCTGCTACTTATTATAATTGACATCATCTACAATGTTATCGATTTAAGTATTGTTTATCTTGCTAATATATATATATATATATATTTTTTTAATACAAAGAGGTTTTGGACCAAAGCCAGTACATTTTCCCAAGTCTGAAACTACTGGCAGAAAATATTAGTTTCGTCGCAAACGTCACTCGAACCGACAACCTCTAAGCTTCGCCTAAAATCTTTACCAGTTGAGTTAACGACACTTGGTATCTGCCTAATATTCTTACACGATAAAAGAACTAGGATGCACTAACAAGAACCATTACATTTAGGTGTCTCAAGTTTTGAGATGTATATAATGTAGCAGGCTAACTATCTCCTTATCTATTTTGTGTAAAATGATGTACATCCATAATTAACATTAACACAATCCCTAAGATATGCAGTCTTTAACTCTTTAACTTACAGAATTGGTAATTATACATCACTTAAATACTGGCAAATTAGGAACTTTTGTAATTGACTATTAATCCAATAAAACGTTTGAACGAGAACTAATAAAATCTTGAGATATTTTATTGCATCCCAAATTCACTATCTATTTTTTTTTAATTTCATTATGTATTTACATTCGGTACAAATATCATCTTTGCATCTTTTACCCAAAAAAAATAAAAATCATTTTGCAACTACTAACACGACCAATCCATCATATACTTGCATCCCAAACAATCCATCCAAGCCCTAAAAGTCATGGCGTAGCATAAATTAGTGATTAGGGTTTTTAGGTTTCCGATTTCACTGCTCCACGACTTGTAATACTTGACGAAGAAAGATCTGTGGGATTCTTGTGAGCAATGAACTCAATCTCTGATCCTTCAGCGTTAGTTAGGACCCCAACAGCTCAAATACATAACCATTCTAAGAGACTCCTCAGCCTTCTTGGCCTTGTCATTCTTAACGGAAGGCGTTACGACGGCGGTGGTGGATGAAGTGAACTTGTTCGCCTGAGAAGCGGATCTAACATTGTTTCGGATACGTTGATTCACCGATCGGAGCAAGTAGTTCCAACGGCATATGCCTAATTGATCCTTGGACGCTTCCAAGGCTCCGATGGTTGCTGCCACTAACCATGTTTTGCTTGTTGAACTCATCTTTAAATATTGGAAATAAAAATCTGAGAAACTCTTTGATTGATTAGATTTTGTAAATGGAGAAATTGTATTGTTGAAGAAGATGAGAATGGAGATGTCTGTTTTATAATAACAGAGTCAAAACCATTTGCTTTTTCCCCTTGTTTTATCAAGTTTATATGGGCCGTGTTGGGTTTGGTTAGTTTATTTTGTAATTACCATTGTGCCCACCTGAAACGAACTGGATAAGGGGTAATATTGTCTTTTTAATGCGGACATGGTTTCAGTGACTTTTTTCTATGATAGAAATTCTATCCAACGTGTTTCGCTTACCTTAACAAACAAGATACGTACAAAATCCGAAACTCTTTTTCATGTTTTTAAAAATTAATCTCTCTAACTTTGAAAACTATATTATAAGCTTTAGTGAATGGTAAAATTTTAACAATTAGAACGTCATATGAAAGTGAGATTAATTTTAATTTTATTACACTAATTTTGATCATTTCAAGTCTGAAAACTGTTGTGGTTCATTTATACATGGAATAGTGTTTTACGACATTTTATTACTTGATTAAAAGAAAAGATAAGTCTTGTCCATTAAATTTGATTGGTACATTAAATTTCTTACAAAATTTTAATGGAATAGACAAGTTCCATTTTTTCAAAAAAGAGAAGAATTAAATCACTGATCTCCTCTTACCTCTTTGAACCTGAGCTTCTTGTAGCATTGTCTGCCAAAGCTCTTTGACACGATGACGAAACTTTTTCTGAAACCAAACTTCAATCTCAGAGTAAAGCACATTTGGATTCTGTTCCCAACTCTTTCTCAAACTCTTAAAATTATCAATCTTTTTCTCACTCAAAGCGTTCACCAAACTCCCAACTCTTTCTAAACCCCAAGCTTCTCTTTCCAACAACGTTTCAGGTTTCCCAGCCATTAACGTCCTAACGCTTTTCAAACAAGGCAATACCTCTCCTTGAAGCAAAGCGCATCCGAAAGCTGCTGCTCGGTCTCTATCTTCTGTTATTGCTACACTGTGAGCTGGAAGCTCCCAATTATGAGGACCGAAACTTGGAATGACCCAGCACGCAACTCTATCCCTTTCACTTGAGTAATACGGTTTTGGGTCCTTGAGCGGTGCGGAGAATACGCAGAGAGACTTTGCGTGTTTCACCAGCCATTCTGGCTTCACTCGTGTTGCTCCGTGCATGTATGGTCTGTTGGTGAGTAGGAGCTCGCTGTAGACTAATAACTCTGGAGCTGAGTTTATGAGAGACGACCAACGGTGTAAGAATACGGGTTCTTGAACTGCACAGGATTGGTATTCTGTTGCTTTGGTCTTTCTGGCTACACGGTCTGCCCATCCTGCACATATGGCTTCTCCTAACAGCTCTTCTTCGTTCTGTAAGAGTGGGTTTCTTGAGGAAGACGATGCGGTGTTTCTCCATGACTTATCTACGTCTTGTATAGTCCCATGATTCCATGAGAAACCGTCTTCGGTTTCGGAAGGCTTACAACAGTTGAATACAAGCCGCAAAAGCTGATCTTTGAGTTTAGACATCTCATCCATGGTCTTCAAATGCAACCCGTTCGACTCGCAGAAGGCCACGCCATTCTGCGAGACCTCAAAGGAATGCAACGCATAAGCTACAGTCAAAGCATCGCTACTTGGGTTAGAAAATTTGTCCCGAGCGGCTTTGATCTTCTCTTTCCGCTCCTTTCTCCGCTGTTTATCTTCTTGCTTGTCGGTTTTGACTGCATCTTCGGACTCGTTTTTCTTGTCTCCTTCAAACTGCATTATCAAAGGGTTTGGTAAGCTCAACGCTGCTACCGCTGCTACCGCATATCCAAGAACAAGACTCGCCCGAGAGTAATTCCGGGCCTCTTTTAGCATTTGGATGACTGTGAGTAGCATTCTTGAGTGACGTGGACTCATGGGATAGTGAGACATTGCTTTTCCTAATGGCGTTAACCTTCCATTGCTGTCAAGAGCCTCTAAAGCTTTTAAGCATCGTTCTGCTTCTCTAATAGCTGATGGCTCAGGCGGAGTTGGAAACGGGAAATTCTCAACCTGTAAGCAATATAAAATGGCAAAGATTTATCAAGACAGATGGAAGAAAGAGATCTAGCCCACTGACAATGGTGGCTACAAACGTCTTACCTTTGGAATGTTCATAGATTTCATTAGAAGAACGACTCCATCAACAGGAACTTTCATGATTTCAGGAGGCGAAGATTCCTCAAACACATTGCTAAAAACCGCAGATGAATAGAGACGATAGCAGTGACCAGGTCCAGTTCGTCCAGCTCTTCCAGCTCGTTGACTAGCCGAAGCTTGACTAATCCAATCTACCTCATAAGTTTCCATACCAGTCTTAGAATCATAATTCTTCACTTTAACCCGACCAGTATCAACCACATACTTTATACCCGGAATAGTCAGAGATGTTTCAGCTACATTAGTCGCCACAACGACAAGTCTTTCTCCTTCTTCAACTTCATCAAATACTCGGAGCTGTGCAGCTGGAGATAGCATTGCATAAAGTGGAAGAATGCGTAATTTTCCTGGAGATGTGTTTTTTTCCTGCTCAGCTTCTTGATTCTCTGCTGCAATGGACTTTGTTGGCTCGACAGATTTGGATCCGTTTTTGTCTGTCAAAGCATTAAACGCTGCTCGAAGAGCATCAAGCTTCCCTTCCTCTACAAATGAACTAGCAAAGCTGTCATCAACAGTTTCCCAGTCATTGTCTTCATCAGACTCATACATGTCATCTTCATCAAAATCATCATAGTTACCATCACCAGTTTCAGAAGGATCTTCTCCATGAGAGCTAAACCTGTTATTTTGATTGTTAGAGCCATCATCAAATGCTTCAGCAATCTCCTTCATGTCAACACCACCAAATGAACCATCATCACATTTCTTCTTTGCATAAGCGTCTCTTTTAGCAGCTTGAACAACAAGTTCCCTTGAAGACTTACGTAACTTCTCGCATAAATAGTCAACTTCTCTCTGCCCGGTCACAAAAACAAGTATTCCTCCTTGTGGTAACTTTTTGTGAATGGACATCACTTTCTTATAAGCTTGACCAATATAATCAACAATATCAGTCTTCTTGGAGAAATGTATAGTTACTGGATACTGTCGAGTGGGAACCTCTATAAGCGGAGGTACATTAGGGAATAACCTTTTCCCTGATACAAAATCTTCCACTCGCAAAGTCGCACTCATCAATATAAGTTTAAGCGGCATGATTTGGTTTTCTGAGGTTACTGTGCCTCCAGATTGTAGACTCTTTTGTTGCTCCTCGTAGTATTCCTTTCGGATTTTGATGACTCGAGTGAGCATCCCAATTAGAATGTCTGTGTTTAAGCTTCTCTCATGGGCTTCATCGAGAATTATCACAGAGTAACGCCTCAATAAGAAATCTGTCTGCAGCAGAAGAACTTATACAATCAAATATCCATGATTAAAATGGAAAAGAACCTACAAAATAAACCCGGAAAAAACTCGTCTATTACCTGAATCTCACGAAGTAAAATCCCATCGGTCATAAACTTGATAGAGCAGTTCTCGCCAATCTTTTTGTCGTACCTAACTTGAAATCCGACTTCTTTACCTAGACGAACACCAAGCTCAAATGCAACTCTCTTGGCAGTGGCAAGGACAGCGACACGGCGTGGTTGGGTAATCCCAATAATCCCACTTCGAGAACTGAATTGCTTTGAACCGAAACCAGCCTCATAAAGGAACTGAAAGATTAAGAAACAGAAACTGGTTTAGTTAAAAAAGAAAGGCCTTTCTATCTGAAACCAAAACTCAGCAATCAGAAATCCTTTAAAAATGTAGTAAACTGACCTGAGGAACTTGAGTGGTTTTACCACACCCAGTTTGACCTGAAATAATAACCGCGGAATGATGATTAATAGCTTCCATTATCTCCTGCTCCATCATTACTATCGGAAGATCCTTCCTCGTCTCTTCAACTTCAGCTGGTCTTGAAACATGAACTACAAACGCGGGCACACGAGGTCCTTGCACAGTCTCAATAGTCTCCTCCTGTTACATATCAAAACCAAATCAAATCAAATATATAAAGACAGTAACACAGATGAATTTGAAAAAAAAAAGAAACATCAAACTTTCGGAGTTGAACAAACCATTCTTTCAAAGCCTTCTTCATCATCATCACGACAAGTTGTTTGTAGAATCATATCCACAGTGTCATCTACCACAGTTTCTTCAGCAGGAATCATCAGATCAGAACTAAGTTCATACGTATTATTAACCAGTTGCTCAGAATCAGTTAGAACAGTCGGGATTTCGATCTCAGCATGTTCTGGTGGTGTTGTAGGTTCTTCTTCTTCCATAAAAGAATCATAGTCATCTTTTTCCTCAACTAATTCATCAGAATGCTCAGTCACAACAACACCAGCTTTAAAAAGTTGCATTGGTCTCCTTCGTTCTTCCATCTTAGTCACTGACTGAATTATAAAGATTAAACCACCAAAGAAAGAATCAGAAACATCATTTGTAAATATTTTATGAAATTGAAAAATTTGCTTACTTTTCTTCCTATAACTTTTGAAGATTGTAGAAGCGACAATACATCATCAGTTAATTTATACTCGCTGCAAAAATTCAATACCAAATTCATATAAACAAAACAAAACAAAAAATTCAAATATTTGAGGATTGAAGAGTTGACATACTTTAACCGGTCGTCGGTTTTTGCAAAGAGGATCTGTTTCTCCTTATCTTCTTCCAATTTCTTCAGCTTCCGTTTCTGAGAATTGCTCGATACAGTATTCTTATTCGAATTCAGTTTCTGTTTTCGAGATTTTCTCGATACCTTCAGCTCATCACACATCTGTTCACCGTGAAAACACGATTCCCCAAATCTTGTCAGCGTTTGAAATCCCCAAAATCTTATTGGAGAAGGGTTTGATTAGGTTTGTTTTTTACCTTATTGGATTCCTTCTTCTTCTTTCTTGGTGGCATTATTTCTAAATTGCAATCGTCTCCCATAATTTTACAAATCGGATTGCCTCGAAAATCAAAATCTGTTTGTCTACTCAGACACAGAGAGAGAGATAAACCTTCAAAAGAGGCAAAACCTTGAGCTAGAAATCAATTTGGTGGGAGTCTGCAAAACGACGTCGTAGTAAAATAAGCAAAACCCTAAGCTATTGGGCAAGGAAAGAGTCAACGTATCCAGTTAACAAATGTTACTAGCTCTGATCATTCCGGTACTCGTGTCAGTTTTTTCGGATTTCAGATTTTCGAGTTTACCAGTTTAGGTCTATTTTAAAATTTTGGTTTCATTTGGGTTCAGTCACGTTCGGACTGCCACATATAACTCGAAACTTTAAGATATTTTAGGTTATTTTGTGTATTTCGGTTATTTTAATATATAAAAAAACTAGTTTATTTGGGTTTATAATTGTAATTTTGAGTTTTTGAGTTATATCAAATCTAATATAATTAATATTTTTGGATATATAATTTTATTTCGGATACTTATTCGATTCTCAATTTAGTTCTGCCTCTTCAAAAATAGGAGATTAAGATCTGTTCAAATATCTTGTCGCCTCTGGCTTGGTTCGGTACCTCCATTTCGGATTAGTTCTACTAATTTTTTGGTTCGAGTATTTTGCTCAGATCTAAAAATGTTACACATCTAAATTTCTATAATACAGAATATAATAATTCGTACATCTCGCACACATGAGAACTATTTGGTATAAATATAATTTAGAGTAAATGAGTTAAATCAAATCTAAATATAATTAATATTTGTGGATATATAATTATATTTCGAATACCCATTCAGTTCTCGATTTTGATTTCCTTCTTCAGACATAGGAGTTTAAGATCCGTTCAAATATTTTGTCGACTCCAGTTTAGTTCGGTATCTTTTTTTTTATTAGTTCTAGTTTGATTTTTTGGTTCGAGTATTTTGCTCAGATTTAAATGTTTACAAATCTAAATTTATATAATCTCTACTATATAAAAGGAGAAGTTTGGGGCCTCTCCCATGTGTCCACATCAGAAAAAAAAACAAAGGCTTAAGAAGAGTTTTCGTACTGCCACGTGGCATTTATAACTAATACACCTTTGATTAAAAAAAATTCAGCCCATTAGCTAATAATCACGTTTCAAATCACTACTAAGTAGTAATACACGTAAGATAAAAAATAAAAAAACGACCAGTCCATTGGTAATAGTCTGCTAACGGCCCATATGTCTAATAATACTATGGCCCAATCTGATTGGTCTCCATTTTTTAAAACGAAACCCCTTCTCCAAAGAAACTGAGAAAGAATTGCCGGGAAAAAAAAACGAAACATCACCGCTCATCTTTATTGACAAGTAAAAAAAAACGTTTCAGTAAAGAAATCGAAACACCACTGCTATTCTTTCCTTCGTCCCTATTTAAATCTGTTTTTCCCAAACGAATCGCAACCCTTTTTTAAGCCCAAATCGTTGTTTTCTTATAGGATCTCTGCTTACTTAATTTTGCGATTAGAACAGCTTCTCAATTAGATTCCCAGTGGACACTATGCTTTATACTCCAAATCTGGTAAAGAATTCATTTATTTTTCTTCCTCTTCATCCCGGAAAAGAACAGCTTCTCAATTGATACTGGAAATTCGTCTGTCGTCATTCATGTAAACATTTAAAATCTCTTACAGAGGAGGATGAATATTCCAAGAAAATTATCAATGGTCCTCAGTTCCCCTAGCGACTTGGAAAAAGTAATAATTACTTGTAATGATTCAGCGAATTTGCTGAGAGGTACGGTACCTACATAAAGACATTAAGGTCACCGTTGTATTTCTGCTCTGCTACATGTATATTGTGTGTCTCAATTGCTTGTCAATGCATTTGCTTTGTCTTTATATAGGTACCTCTCAGAGCAACAAACAGTCAATAAACAGAACAAATGCAACGAGAGCACTCCTCGACGTACTAGAGAGCAGCGGAGACTAGACCCTGGAAACGACGGTTCAGGTGGTGATGCTTAATCATGCTGAACGCAAGTAAATATATTATCCTCTACAAATCTAGATCACCATCAGTTAAGATTGAAATTTTATATACTTGATAGTGTTCATATTTTTTCTGTTGTTGTTTTTAATTCTCTTGTTATATTCTTCATCAACGTTTTCTCTCATGAGGATAAATATAATGTTGGAAAATCGTGTGCTGGGGCAGAGAAGGCTTAGGTTTTTGGAAGATAACTGATAGATATGAGGCATGAAAAACGATACGATGTCTAGGCGTGGCTGCAGGAAACTACAAAAAGCAAACGCCATCAAAGGAGAAGGATACATAAGATGAGGTAAGTTTCGTATAACTTGTCTTGAGTAAGCTTTTCTACAACTGTCATTTCAAGGCTTCATATATGACAGGTTCAATTCAATTCAACTAAACACACAAAAATATATATATTTGTGATGGACCTGATGGCTAAGTTAGATATCTCTTTAAAGATTTTTTTGTTCCCAATGAGGACAATGATCATGTATTGGGGATGCAGAAATACTTTTTTAAATGGAAGTTTGGGTAAGAGATCATTTTCCATGGCTTTTATGACTACAGTATACATAGATGTTTGAGATATCGCGAGTTTCGGTGACCAAATCGCAGAGACAACAATGAGGGGAAGAGTTCAGAGTTTCAGACCCCAGCAGAGAAGTCGTGCTCTTTGTTGGGTAGGGATATTGTAGAAGCCGATTCAGGAGAAGATTGGTCAGACATAGGAGAGAGAGAAGATTGGGTGGGCGAAAGAAGCCAAGGATTGAAAAGCAAGGTGTGGAGCAAATGAAAGTGTGACTTAGACAAATACATGAGAATAAAGATTATGTTCGCATGATAGTGAAAGAGAGGAATGATATATGTAGGAGGAGCAGTTATGTTGATAAAAGTTCCAGAGTATGAGCAATGAGAGAGAAGGGCAATTGTTTTATTGAAGCAAAATGTTACAACTTCTTAAGTTGTTCCTTGTTCATCTTGCTAATTAAATATTGACCGACTTACAATAGACATGTCTATGAGTTTTAAATTAATTTTAAAATGTTCAGAACCAGCAAATAGGTTGTTACTACTCTCATTAGCAATCAAATAATCGATGAGCATTGATAAACAATCCAAATAAGTTCATAAAAACCCTAATTATCAATTTTCATTGACTAGGTATGTAAAGCTCATAAAAAGTTTGGTTCAAATATTTCAATCAAAACCAGCTAAAGATAGTTCGGATCTGAAAAACTAACTCTAGAGAGGAGAAAACATAGGTTTAGAAATGTTTTTACAAATATTTTTATAGAGGCAACAAAAGTTGAGTGGAGCATGCTGTGGCGTTCCATTATGGCGGTTAGGGTCGCCAAGACTGCATTGTTCATCTGGCAGTCAAGTGTGGCAGCCAAAAGGCCGTTAGATCATCCCCGGAAGCATGTTTGATCCGTGTTGTCTCTGGCGGTCAGTTCTGGCGGTTGTGGCCGCTAGGGAATGCATCGTACGTGTTGAAACTTCAAATGTTCATAACTTCCTAACTGTAAACCCCAAATTCACTTCCGTTTCGACCCATATTCCTCATTTTTGCTGCTCTTCAATCTAATCATGGTGGTTTCTCGCATGATTGAGATTTTCTTAGCACTTCTTCATGTCTAAGTTCAAGTCTCTCATTCACCTAAAAAGATTCAAAAGCTATGCACAATGTAATAGACACAACAGAGGACTCTAAAATGCTAGATAATGCAAAATTGAGACTTGATTGCATATTTACACTTCTAAATGATGTAAAATGAGATTAAAGTGATAAAAAGGGTAAAATCATGCAAAAACCATAGATATCAATATACAAAGATCGAAATGAAGAATCATTCACTATAGTGGTATAATAAGAGGAATATCAATCCAAAACATGTAAAGAGAGTTTGGATCTAAAAACCAATTCTAGAGAGAAGAAAACTTAGGTTTATAAGTGTTTTGAAATGTATTTATATGAAAGTAACAAAAAAAGTTGGGTCAACTCTAAAAATTTTAGTCAACACAATATGTTTCCTTATTTATTCGTGGCAGAGATGATATGTGTCTAATAATTCGTCCATAATTCTTGGAATACAGCTCCAAGTGACTTGAGGCAAATTCCATTGGAAAATAACTCAATTTCCTATCCTGAAACCTAATATAAGAATAAACTGTATGGGAAGATGTTCATCTAATGCGATATTTCAGCCGCTTCGGATTCTGAGCTGTTTGGATGACCGCTACCAGTTCCTCTTCACTTTGTTTTCACATCTCTTCTTACTCATATCTTCATTTCTAAGCCTCCAAGATCCTTTAAAGTTTCCTATTCACCTAAAAAGACTAAAAATATTGCAAAATGTAATATATACAACTTAGGATACTAAAAAGCAAGTATGCAAAATGAGACTAAAATGCATACATACAACTCTAGATGATGCAAAATGAAACAAAAGGTGATCAAAACAAGAATGTAACTATGTAAAATCCATAGATATCAACTTCCCTGAACTAATATTTTGTTTGTCCGCTAGCAAACAAAAAAAGACTAGCCCTAAGGAAAGGTTTGAAGGCGGGAACTCAAAACTCAAAGAACCTAGCTAAGCAATCATCACAACAACATTGGGGAGGGACAAGTTTTTTGCTAGGACATATTTCCCAATCCACTCTAACTTCTCCAGGCTTATCACAAGTCTAAATCTTTTTCTCTACATTTAAAGTCAAGAGTCCGCTAGCTATCCTATAAACCAATCCTCATATTCAAATTTTTGATTCAAAGCACGGACTCATGGATGGGAAAATGATCAAATCCAATTGGTTTGGAAAAAAGTATTTTAGCACTAATATGTGAGTGCAAAAAAACGGAATGCTAGACATTGTGCAAAATTTTGTTTAGATGAGAATAATTTATGCATACAAATCCTAATGCCCTTTGTTCTACCCATACTTAACTTGAAATCAAACCCCAATACCTAGTAAATACTTAAAACTGCTTAGCCAGAACTCTAAAAGCCTGTATAACTTCTATATTGTACTTAGAAAGAATGTGCATTGTTATTTAACGAAAAATGTACACGATTGGATAAATTAAACGCACAAATTTCTCCAAGAGCTATTCAAACAAGAACCATTAGCTACAATATCTTAAATAATATTTCACTGTAGCAAAATCATCCATCATATGAAAACTTAATAAACAAGCCTTTAACTTATAATATATAAAATCTTCAGCGTTCAGATTCCTATATATCTTCAAGAGCGTTGAAAGAAGCAAACAGAGCAAGCAAGTTCTGATCCTTCAAACTCGATACAATCAGAGTATTCAACTTATCCATGTAATATCCAACCCAATCGTCAGTGTCTTCGACTATCCTTCTCTTTTGGAACCCTCTGAGTCATTGAGAGTGCTTCTACTTGAGGAACCATGTTTCCTTCTCCACTCTGCTCTCTGGTTCTCTCTGGTTCTGCTGAAGAACAAGGATATGCTACGTGCTGATTCTCCGATTCATTAGCACCTCATAATAATGACTGCTGATGCTCCGAAGAAGCAGCTACAACAGACTCACTATTAATATTGATTGGCTGCTGCTCTGAGGAAGCAGAAGATTCATGAAGATTCTTGTTCTTGTTCTTGGGATTCTTTGTTTTGTGAATCTTGCAGAGGACTAGCTTCTGAAACTTACCATCGTCAGGTAACATATACTACGGCAACATATACTCGTTCATAATCCAGCTGTATTTGCTCTCAGGAACTGGAACAAGAGCAGAAGCACCGTCTCCTCTCTTCTGCTTCTTCATGTTACTTTTGGTGTAAGTTAGGTTTTCCTTTGTCCCAATGATATTCCTGTCTCTTCCTCGATGATATCCTCTTTAAAATTCTGCTTCCAGCTCCCGCGGTCCATGCCATCGTTGTCTCCGGTGATCCTCCGCTTCGAGTTCTTGCCACAACCGATCTTCTTTTCGGAGATCTGTTTCTTCTGCGTAAAATAATACCAAACATCTTCCATGAAAGGATTGTTGGTATGGTTCAGCAGCCATGGCTCTTTGGCGTAAACATCCATCATCACTATGAAGTCTCCAACGGCTTTACCTCCTAGCTTGGTAATGAGATAACTTTTAATGAGTTCTTCGTCCGTTGGATCAAAGTGAATCCCTTCGTCTTCTTCGTAGTAGTCCCACATCTTTATGGTTCTCAAAGATTACGGTTTCAGGTATGCTTAGAAAAAGCTTTTTTTGTTTGTTATGTTTTGTGATTGAAGAATATGTATGTATGGAGAGACACATGAAAGTGTATATTTATACTATATAATAAATAGGTGATTTGGTTTTCCTAATTACAACAAAATTCGAGTTTACTAGTGATTTTGTATTTGTAATAACATTGTTTTAGGCGACAAAAAGAAAACATTTTTAATGGATAATATATAATTTTATTTCCTTTTTTTTTTTAATTTTGGAATATAGAGACGAGAGTTTTTTTCAGCACAAATTATATTTTCATGAAATTCTGTTTTTTGGCAGCAAGTTTCTATATTTAATTAAGGATTTTTGTTTTCCTGGAAATCTCATGGCAAATGTTTTTTGTTTTTTAAGAAGAAGAAAAAGCACAATTCAATAAGAAACTGAATATTTTTTGTGGTTGGTGAAAAATCATTAAAAATTTGATATACTATAAGTGATGAATTATGATGTTATATATGAGTTAGAATAAACACATGAAAACAACATGATGAAATTTTGGAACCTATGCAATTTTGTACTCCCATTGTTATGGAGATGTTTTATATTTCCTATGCAAATTTGTATAAAACATCATATTTGTTTCATCGTTAAGTAAAGTAAAATATATGAAACAACTAATGATTGATTATAAAATAATGGTATATTTAGGAGTTAAGGAGATTCTTATAATATGCCTTATATGATATCCGAGATATTTTTCTCAACCCAGTTTATCACATTTTAATCAGGAAAAAGTGGTTACTTCTTTTCCAAGCATCTATAGATACTAGCTTTTACGACGTAAGACGATAACAAAACTGTACTCTATTCATAAAAAAAGTATTTAACAAATGCCTGAAAGTTAAAACTTAAAAGCTTACAACTTTTCTATTGTTCTTAGAAAGAATGTGTATCTTTTTATTAAATGGAAAACATGCGAAATTGGAGAGTTAAATACACATTCCTCAGTTTCTATTTTGAACAAGAACTTTTAACATTCCTCAGGTTAACAAAAAAAAAATAATTCTGATCAATTTATTTGATAGCAATTAGATACGATTCTTTCCACTTTTACGATTGAACCCAACGTTTATAATTATAGCTTTACCCGCAAGTCAAAACCTTTCTTACTACCAGTTTATACTAGATTGTTTTCTAGTTGCAACAAAAATTGTATTATTACTTCTCCGAAAAAGTCGCACGTCGTTAGAATTTCCTTTTTAAGTAACCACTATTCATATTAACTAACTCTACATACAACAAAATTGATTGGCAACTACTTGATCAAAAAATTAAATGCAATCATTAATGAGCAAGATTGAGATTTTTTTTTCTTAATTACTCTAAAAGTTTAACTATTGAAAACGATGACGAAATGTTGTCGATCTTCTTCATTAAAATATACTTGAAAGATTTAAAGAATGTATATTATTATTTAATATAAAAATGTGTACAATCCGATAGATGAAAACAAATTTCTCCAAGAGTAAATGCAAACAAGAACCTTAAGCTACATTATCTCAATTATTTTATTATAGCAAACTCATCCTCATATGACTTAATAAAACAAAGACATTTAACTACATTATCGAAAAACAAGGACATTTAACTACATTGTCGAAAATTCTCCATGCGAATTTGTGTAGAAGAGAAGTTCATTATCTTCTTCCACAGGTAAATCCAATCTATTCAACGATAACAACATATTCGCAAATTCTTGCGGCCAATTTCCTCTTCTTTCAGCTTCTTGTTCTGATTTCGTCGCCGGATATGAATTTGGGCCTAGACATGCAATAGGAGCATTAATCTGAACTTGATTATCATTTTCCGATCCCAAATTCTCAGATCTTTCTAAAGCACTCTGCTCTCCGTTACTCTCTTTTACTGTAGCAGACTCATGATAATTGATCGGCAGCTGCTCCGATGAAGAAAACTCATGAAGAAGATGAGAAGTAGAAGTAGAAGCTTCGTGATCATTCTTGTTCTTGGGTTTCTTTTTCTTGTGAATCTTGCAGAGGACTAGCTCCTGAAACTTACTTTCGTTCGGTAACTTATTTTTGTCCGGTAACATATACATACTCGTTCATAATCCAGCTGCCTTCGCTACCACAGTCTCCTCTCTTCTGCTTCTTCATGTTACTTTTGTTGTAAGTTAGGTTTTGCCTTGTCCCAATGATATTCCCTGTCTCTTCCTCGATGATATTTAGTTTATAATTCTTCTTCCAGCTCCCGCGGTCGATGCCATCGTTGTCTCCGGTGATCATCCGCTTCGAGTTCTTGCCACAACCGATCTTCTTTTCGGAGACCTGTTTCTTCGGCGTAAAATAATACCAAACGTCTTTCAAGAAAAAAGGATCGTTGGTATGGTCGACCAGCAACCATGGCTCCAAGGCGTAAACATCTTTCGTGGCTCTGAAGTCTCCATAGGCTTCACCTCTTAGTTTGGGAATGAGATAATCTTTAATGAGTTCTTCGTCTGTGGGATCAAAGTGAATTCCGACATCTTCTTCTGGGTCGTACTCGGCAGACATCTCAGTTAGGATTAGCTTGGGGTATGATGAAACTTGAAGATATTTGACTGCAAAGGATATAAGTGAGATAGTGATTAAGTTTTGAGACAAATCATGGAAATATTATTAAGGATGGAAACGAATAAGAAGCCGCAAAGGATCTATGAACGTACCTTGGCCCATTTGTTGTGTGAGATTTGAGTGTTGAACTCTGTAATTGTGATCATGTATTTATAATGTTATAGAGGTACGCTTTTTTGTTTGTTTACTTGTTTGTTTCTCAATAGAGTTTGGATATTTTGTTTGTTACTTTTTCCTTATTTAAAATGTGAAAGTGAAAATCTAGATATATATCACTAGAAAAATAAATAAAAAATGGAGGCAAAAAAAAAAAATTGAGAAAGAGCAGGAAACTAGATGTTAATATACCCAGTGTTACAGGAAGATTCACTTTCCTCAATGCTTATGGAAAAAATTAAAATAATATAATTGAATTGATGTAAATAGTTAGTTTGATAATTTTGGGTAATTCTAATTTTGGTTTAGGTTTGGTTTGATTATTTTGGTTCATGTAATACGAACACATTCTCCAACACGCGCTTAACCTGGCACGTGATCAACACGGTTGCATCGCGCTCAACGAGATCATAACCGACTTGGATGATGCTTATTACAGGAACCAGCTCTTGGAAATAGTCGCGCACAACGCTCTTTCGCTAAGCAACGATTCTTGGCAACTTTGTGGTCCAACACGCTACATGACTTGCGTTGCACGACTAACATCGCTATTAGTCTAAGTGGCCACTGCGTTGAGCTCTCATTTAAGAAGTATGGAAGCTACATAGTGGAGCAGCTTTTGAAGGGAGAGGACTCAGTTTTCGAAGTAGTGATTATGGATCTTTTGAAGTGCGAGGGAGAGAGGTTGATGAGGCTGGCGAGGAGTGAGTATGGGAATTTCGTGGTGGCCAAGGCACTGAAATTCACTAGGGATATTTTTACGGCTGATATGTATAACGGTTTGGTGGATAAGCTCATGCCTTATCGTGATTTCTTGCGTAAGTCTCCTGGAAGAACATTGCAACTATCTTGAATTTAATTTTTCAACGTCGTACGTAGTAGCATGTCCCAAACTAGTACGGAATATAATAATTCGTACATCTCGCACGCATGAAAACTATTTGGTATAATAATCCGTGCATTTGCGCAGGTAGTAACTAAATTATTACAGCACAAACTTTTTGGGTTAAGATGACAAATTGACAGCTTCTTGCTTAAGAGATGGGAGGTAAGAGAAGAGAGCCTCAGCATGTGACCCGTAATACTTTGAGAATATCTGAGACAGTCTCTCTGTAGTGTCCCAAGCTCCATTTGAATCACCTGATGCAAGCTGAATCGACGAAAGCTTCACCATTTCATTCCCAATCACTACGTGTTCATCCTCATACAGCCTCTTCAGAATCTGCCACCAAACCCAAAAAAATCTCAAATCTCACATCTCTCACTTATACCAGTTGGGATATAATGAAATTTACAAACACATAAAAGAAGAAAGTTTGAAGGTTGTCTTGTTTGAGAGATTTATTCTCCCAGATATCGGTTTGCTCAAGCAGTTGTTTTTCAGATTTTATCCAACCACTGTTCTCATCATTGTCAATCATTGAAACACTTTGTGGTCTAAACTGTAAACCAAAGCAGTACGAGTATATTAGAAGTTTCTTTACCTTAATGGACGCTTCACAATGCTTCCTTGCATCCACCAGTTCTCCAGCTAAATAGCAGGCTTGGGCAACCTTATCTTCCGCCTGTATAAACAAAATCTTGACACGTGAATCACGTCTGTTTTCTCTAGACAATATAGAGTAACAAGGCTTTAAGATTCTATAGAATAAAAAGAGGAACTTGACTCACATCAGCAATGTCTTTGTTATACATGTGAAGGAAAGTTCTAAGCACAGAGATGGACCTTAAACAATCTGATAATACAGAAACATTGGCCCGTCCCGGATTCATTAACTCGTCCACCCTGACACAATCGAGAGATTGTTAAAGAGAAACTTCACGTTAATCATTAACTTGAAGCTTCAAGCAAAAAACCAGGTACCTTCTTAAGTGATTCCAAGCTTTATTCACCTCTGCATGAGAATTTTCCACGTTGCACCGGGAACCACAATTCAAACATATGTCAGGTTCTATATGAAGCGAACCGCTAGGTCTAGTGAGCAAACTTGAAGCCACTACCCCGACATCAGCACACACCTTCTCCCTCATCTGTGAAAGCACCACAGTTAAACCCAGTCTATACTGTAATGGTGACATTTCCGTTAAGAAACACTGCCTAAATCCCTCAAATAGACAACAGTTTAAAGTTAAGATGGACATAAGACTGTGTAAACGTTTCATTGCTCCATTCCAAAAGGAATTGAGCAGCGGACAATAAATTTCTGCATCCAGTAAGAAATTAAAATTGCCTAAATTGGCAGTTTAAGAATGACTAATGAGCATCACTAACAGCGGGGAATTTGCCTAAATGAACTGTATGGAAGCTAAACTCTGATTAATTGGCATAAAATATATCAGATTACCTGAAAATGATGATCCAAGCTTTCTGGAGCAGTCAAAAGACGATTTAGCTTCCCGGATTCACATGTGGCCACATAACTATCCAAAACTACACCTGTACAGTTTCTATTGACACAGCAATACCCATTGATAACAAGGTCAGAAATGTTAACTTGAGAACAACCACGACACTGACAGTGGAAAAAGTACTCCTCTTCAAGAAATCTAATGCGATCTTTGCAATCCCATTTTCCAACCTGTGAATGGTAATGTATACTGACATTTAAGAATTATGGACTTCAAAGCACACAGAAGATATATGATACAAACCAGAAGTGTCAAATAGAGAGGAGATGATCAAATGAATACCTCAGGACCATATGACAGCTCAAGGGGAAAACCCACGGCAACAAACTCTGTTGTTCGCATAACAAGTCCACGTGAAAGGAAATACAAATGGATGTTCGGCTTGCATGAATGATTGAACAAACTATCAGTTTTATAAAGAGCCTGACCAACTCTGATCTGTGGATAAAACAACAATAATAGACTTAAGAAAAAGAGATCTTGAGGAAGGACCAATGTATGTCATAACCTACAATGGTTCAGAATATAATGGAAACATAGAAAAACAGGTTACAGATAGATTGCATCTTTGTAAGTGGTAATACCTAGCTCTAAATGAGTTCTCTAAGTGAGAAGAGGTGTAAAATAACATCCTAATAAGCAGTACCTCTGCCAAGACCAACCTGCTCTAAACTCTGAATTGGCTCTTTTGCTGAGACGTTTCCAGATGGGCTGCACTTGAAAAAATCGCCACTGGATTTCATACGGACAACTGCTATAGAGTTCACCTTGATTTGTGACAGCAGTATAATAGTCTACACAGAGAGGAAAAATACAGACAGTGGTCAACACCTCAATAAGCAAATTTTGGGAAAAAATGAATAATGCCAACACATAATGTTTCACAGGCATCATAGACACAGCTAACTTCTCCATAAGTTCATGATACCAGGAACTAATCGAGTGAACCATATGCATATTGTTGCAGGCGGTAAACTTTGGCAATGAGGATAGATTTAATAAAAATAAATCAAACACCAATTTGAAATAATATATTTATATCTCGACAATAGGTGGTAAACTAAGTTCCAATGACAAAAGAATCACAGAATCATTACATCCTCGATCTTTTATAGAAGAAAGTAAAACTTGTAAGCCTAAGTCGTCATATCCATTGAAGTCAATATATCAGAGCCTGCATAATTGCTAGAGAGCAAATTTGATTTCAATGAGGGGTTGGCTAGGGCTGAGAGGGAGATGTAGAGGTCAACCTGTGTCACAGAAGTTCCACAGACCGAAAGATCAGGGCAGCAAGATTTACTTAGGCACCAAATCAATACTATGGAAAGTAAATGTAACTCCAACTTGCTCTCTGGACTCATCTTAGTGTAACTATGAGAAAGTTCTTGTAGAGAAGACATTCCTTGTTAGATTTCCTGTGACTGTTACAAATGATGGGAAAATTTTGTTTGTAAAAGGACATACTAATATCTTCTGAAGGTTGGAAAGATCCATAGTGATTTGCCCTTGATTTTTTAACTTCATTATAACTCTACCAGCTAAAACAGCATCAGATGGCAATACATGATGTGTCGAGTTTTAACCCAAAATATTTTCTGCAAGTGCACAGACAAAAGCAGTAGTATATGGGGTATCGAATCCACAGAGACCAAGGTTACACTATGAAATTATGAGATTTTAATTTAAAGCTAAGACAATATGGGTTTTGTGTAATTTTCGGAACAGCAACAAATAAAATAAAACGGTGTAAAATCAATTAATAAAAAGCACTAGGTTAAGGCGTTTCGCCGGTGATTCGGAGACAAGGCTGAGAAACTATTCAGGGCTAACTAACTACCGGTCTAGAACTCAAACATAAATAAATGCCGCTCCACTCTCGTGATGTATCGACACCTTTATCTAACAACCTAGATACCGAAACTCTCGTCTGGACCTAGCAAAGACGATAAGCATTAACAAACAGGTTCGATATGTTCACAATCAATCGCAGCAATCAACTCTCGTTGGCTACGCACCAATTGCTCACCAATGATTTATCTAGCAAACCTAGAGCACTCTCGTGAATAAGTTTAACCTAAAATCATAGATTAAGTGGCCAGTTTAACCTAAGCTTTAAGAACCCCTATTGGCGAAGACATATAAATTCCAATCCTATTTGTGCTCAGCCATTAACAACCTAAATCACCATTGAAAACCTTAACCTAGCTAGGGATCTACTCACACATAGCAAAATCAAACACAACAAAGCAAGGAGATGAATTCATGATTTATTAAAGAGAATAAGGTTCATGAAAACTTCTCAAACAGAGTTGTGGATTGATCGACAGTAGGAGAATAGAGATCCAAAGCTGAGTAATACAAATCCAAATCGAAAAAGGAACAAAGTGGTGGTGTCTTTAGAACCAAAAATAATCTAGAACGAAAAACTGAGGTCTGAAAGAGAACGTGATATAAGTCTGAGGCGACTGGCCTCTATTTATTCTAAAAATAAAATAAAAAACGTGTCTAGGTAAAATAGGTCGAGCAGGTGCTCGCCAGGCCCGAGCAGGTGCTCGGTCGGCGAAAAATCGACTTTTGGCTTGAAATTGTTTCTTTTGCTCCAATGTCTTCCAATATCTTCAATCCATGCTCCAGAGCTTCAAAATACCTGAAAAGACACAAAAAGAACTAGAAAAGACTCGAAAACAATATGAAAAGACTAGTTAATATGGGACAAATTCCTAACATATCAACTCCCCCGGACTTAGACCTTTGTTTGTCCTCAAACAAAACAAGATCAAGAACTGAGAAGAGGTTTAAAAATCACGGGAACTCACTTGCTTGTTGGAAAAATTTCGAACTTCATACCTTCTTCACTGGAGCTTAGGACATGTACCGTAATTAGCCGTGGGGTTCATAACCTAACCTTAATAACTCATAACCCAACAGAAGTTTCGGAATCCCCACTGTCATCTCTTACATAGATTAATGAAAATAAAAGTACAGTGATCTTACCAGGGGAAATCGGTACAAAAGGTGCCAACTTCTTCTAACCAAAGACCCTCTCCCATATAACTTTCCTCTCCCCTCTTTCCCTCTTTCCACGCCATCATCTTTCTGTTTATTCTTTACAGCCATCGGTTTTCATTTACCGATGCTTCACCCTTTAACACAGCCATCACTTTTCTGATGCTTCTTCTTTATTTTGTGGGACGAATCTCCATGAGGTCACAAAGGATACACGGTCTACGATCATCCCTTGGTTCACTTCGATTTTTAGTTTCCCTTACAACAAGCTTTCCATGAGGTCACAAAGGATACACGGTCTACGATCATCCCTTGGTTCACTTCGCTTGTTGCTTTGAACTTTTCCTTTTTATTTTCTTTTTCTCTTCTTTTCTTTTTTCTCGTGTAATGAAGGGGAGCGAGAGAGGAATATCATACTTTGTAGAGAGTTCAGTGGTCTTGTTTGGCTCGAATAGGTCTTCCCTAATGAACATCAAACCCCTGAGAAAGAAATTGAAGATCAGATTAGGGTTCAATAAGATTTAGAGATAACTTTGGTTCAACCTATTTCCCAATGAAAAGGAGCTTTGGGGAGTGATTAATCCGCCCATGATCTTCCGAAACAAAACCTCCGCCCATCTGTGAGTCATTACAAGTAATTCACAGTCCAAATAATCCAATAGATCAAGGTCATAATTCCCAAACAAGCTTGACTCAATAAAAAAGAAAAATAAAAATGGAAAATGACACCTAGCTGCAAGCAGCTGGACCTGAGTCGAACCTAGACAAAGACAATAACGAAAGACACAAAAATAAAACTCAAAGACAAAGAAAAAGAGTTAGTAACTAACTGCTCCCCCAGACTTAAATCACACCGTCCTCGGTGTGAAAAAGAACTGAAGGATTGGCTGAAAAATAATAAAAATGGATTATACAATGGTAAAAGAAAGTGTGGATAGAATTCACCGCGTTGTAGCGGTGTGGGAGGCGTCGCGTCCAGCTCTTCTCTTCACGCATGCAGAGCACCCCCAGCGAGCTCGGGTGCTCTTTAATTAATTTTATCGGGTGCTCGCTGAAAAACCCTTTTTTTTTTTTTTTTTTAGAGAAGGGAAAGAAAAAATTAGTAATAAAATAAAATTCAAAATTATGTACAGAATCTTACCAGTGGGTTGCCTCCCACCAAGCGCTTGTTTAACGTCATTAGCTCGACGCATTCACCGTTTAGGCATGAGAAGGTGGATCCGCTGGAGGATCAGGTGGGGCTGGCTTCAAAACCCTGTTCATCATTGCATCCACAGCTACTTGTCCCTGCGTTTTAAGTTCTGGGGTAATAAGTGCTTTAACCTTAGAGAAGGGTTTAGACATACCTTTGCACTTAATCTTATATTCAATAGCGTCACCAACACGTCTCTGGGGTGTTAAGGAGACATGAGCCTGAAGTGGTGCTCCCCCAGACTTAGACTTAGCCTTCTCCTCTATGACAACATAAGAGCCATTTTGCTTGCTCTCAGAAATCGCTGCATAGAATACACCCTTGTTGACTTTAGAGAGAGAGACCCTTTTTTGAGGTAAGTCAACAATTGCTCCTGCAGTAGCGAGGAACAACCTTCCCAGGATCAATGGCATGTAAGCATTATTCCTCATCTCGACCACCTGAAAATCACAAGGCATTAAGCAATCATCAATGCTTACCTCGAGGTCTTTGACAAATCCTTGTGAAGTTGATGTTGCTCCATCTGCAAATTTGAGGGTCAGGTGCGGGGGCTGTATGTGTGCAATTTCTAAGGACTTAGCAAGATCCTTTGACATTATTGCCATCAGAGAACCGGAATCACAAACAGAATCCTCAAAATCAACTCCAAGTATGGAGCATGAAACCACAAACTTTCCGGGATCTCCGATCTTGGGGAGATGCCTTAGTTTAACCGCTAGAGATATCCCTGGAAAAGGAACCTTGGGAGAATAAATCCTCGTTGGAGGAGTATTTTCTGCAAGTCTGGTCAGAGCACCCTGTCGGAGCAGGTGCTCCCGAGAAGATTTTGGGTGCTCGGTAGATTTGGTCTAAGATTCTGCTGGAGAAGTCTCAACATGTGTTTCTGAGTGTGAACCATGTCACAGCATATATTCATCTGTGGCAAGAGATTTTCCTTGGGTCTTGTGTTCCGTAGCTTGCTCTTTACCCTTTCCAATGACTTTAGGGCTAGTTGGAGGTGTCAACACTTTCTCACTTCTCAGCTCCACTGCGGTGAAGTTTCTCCTGACTTCGCGTTGTAAGTCAATACTTAGGCACTGAACCTTCCAATCCAAAGTAGCAATTCGTTTATTCATCTGCTGAGTATTCTTGATTTGTCCATCAAGGATCAGTTTCATCATCCGTTTAAGCTCATTCTCTTCATCCCCAATGAAGTTCACTTGAGCACTTGAGCTACTAGAACCACTTCCATTCCTGGGGCTATGCTCACCCCTTGCTGAGAGAACTCCTTGTTGTCGTTTGACAGTTTCGGCGGTTTGGGCAACGTGCATGTCAAGCTTCTTCACGTGAGCGGTAACAGCTTCATACTTCGCATTCAGATCATTATACATGTGATCTACCTTGGCATTGATCTCTATTGCGGCCTTTTGCTGATTGACTAAGAGTTGCTGCATAAGACTCTTCAGCTCATCCTGAGATGTAGGCGCGGAGACAGCTTGTGGTGGTGTAGCGAATTGGGCATTTTGCTGTTGGTTTCCTCTTTGAAACTGATTCTGATTCTGATTAGGGACGAATGATTTTCCCTGTTGGTTGCTGGAGTAAAAATTTTGAAAACCCTGAGCTTGTGGCAACTGATTCATACCTCCTTGTTGTTGCGGATAATTCTGGTATTGTGGGTTCTCGACGTTGGTGCTTCGGTAAGAAAGGTTCGGGTGGCTCCTATAATTTGAATTGAACCCATGGTTCTGCACATATTCTTGTCCACTCACATAACTGACCTCTTGCATACCAGCACAATCATCCTCTTCAAAATTTTGGGAGATTGGTGCACTCCCATTCTCATCCACAAAGCGAACCGATTTTTGGTTTCCCCTAAGGAGTATGTTTACCTTTGCTGTCAGCTCATCAATCTTTTGTGTCTCCATGATGTTGACTTTCTTGGACCTATCATACTCAGGAGACTTGTTGTTTGAGCTCGATGCTAAGTTCTCAATCAGCTCAAAAGCGCCTTCCTTAATCTTGGTCGCCATTACTAGCTACATTCAACGTATTTCGGTAATCCCATTCAACACCATCATAGAAAATACCCAGAATCTGCTCATCCTTAAACCCGTGGTGTGGACACTCTCTGCGATATTCCTTCAGTCTTTCCCAAGCTTCACAAAAAGCTTCCCCGGAATGCTGTTGGAATGAGGATATCTTGTTTCTCAAGGTCGCAGTCTTCGACTTAGTGTAAAAATTATCCAAGAATGCTGCTCTACATTCAGCCCATGTCTTCAACGAACCTGGTGGTAGTGACTTCAACCACCGTGATGCCTTGTCCGCAAGTGAAAACGGGAACAACTTGCACTTCAAAAACTCATTAGGCACTCCATTAGATCCCGTGGTGCTGCAGATTTCCTCAAAATTTTCGATGTGGTCCATGGGTATTTCAGCTGGGAGTCCATGAAAGAGGTGTTGCTTCACCAACGAAATCATTTGAATTTTGATTTCGAAGTCTTGCCTCTGAATTGCTGGAGGCACAATGGCAGCTCGGTTCTGGTAGTAGACGTGTGGATTATCCGAGTCTCCAATACCAGGCTGTTGTTGCTGAGCTTCTTGTCTATCTCTCCGCATCCGTTCCATCTCATCCCGAAGCATCTGCAACTGAGCAGCCATTCCATTGTCTTGTTCGCCCATGTTGGCGGTAATAGGTCTTAGCTGTCGGTTCTCCCTCTCTAGCCTAGCTAGCTCGTCGTTTGAAATATTTAGCAATGTCTCGGTGCAGTTTTTTCTTGTTCTTTCATGTCACGAAACATAAGAAAAGGAAAAGAAAAAGGAAAAGAATTAGTAGTTTCTTAGACTGAAAATAAAATCAAAAATCAAAGGTAATTGGTCCCCAAGAACGGCGCCAAAAACTTGATGTGTCGAGTTTTAACCCAAAATATTTTCTGCAAGTGCACAGACAAAAGCAGTAGTATATGGGGTATCGAATCCACAGAGACCAAGGTTACACTATGAAATTATGAGATTTTAATTTAAAGCTAAGACAATATGGGTTTTGTGTAATTTTCGGAACAGCAACAAATAAAATAAAACGGTGTAAAATCAATTAATAAAAAGCACTAGGTTAAGGCGTTTCGCCGGTGATTCGGAGACAAGGCTGAGCAACTATTCAGAGCTAACTAACTACCGGTCTAGAACTCAAACATAAATAAATGCCGCCCCACTCTCGTGATGTATCGACATCTTTATCTAACAACCTAGATACCGAAACTCTCGTCTGGACCTAGCAAAGACGATAAGCATTAACAAACAGGTTCGATATGTTCACAATCAATCGCAGCAATCAACTCTCGTTGGCTACGCACCAATTGCTCACCAATGATTTATCTAGCAAACCTAGAGCACTCTCGTGAATAAGTTTAACCTAAAATCATAGATTAAGTTGCCAGTTTAACCTAAGCTTTAAGAACCCCTATTGGCGAAGACATATAAATTCCAATCCTATTTGTGCTCAGCCATTAACAAAGTTGTGGATTGTGGATTGATCGACAGTAGGAGAATAGAGATCCAAAGCTGAGTAATACAAATCCAAATCGAAAAAGGAACAAAGTGGTGGTGTCTTTAGAACCAAAAATAATCTAGAACGAAAAACTGAGGTCTGAAAGAGAACGTGATATAAGTCTGAGGCGGCTGGCTTCTATTTATTCTAAAAATAAAATAAAAAATGTGTCTAGGTAAAATAGGTCGAGAGGTGCTCAAGTTCGGCAGGTGCTTTCGTTTAAAAAAATCGACTTTTGGCTTGAAATTGTTTCTTTTGCTCCAATGTCTTCCAATATCTTCAATCCATGCTCCAGAGCATCAAAATACCTGAAAAGACACAAAAAGAACTAGAAAAGACTCGAAAACAATATGAAAAGACTAGTTAATATGGGACAAATTTCTAACATATCAATACAGTAGGCCAATTGGCTCCACGACACTCATGCTGGTGTTCTTGAATGCATTCAGTTTCAGAATAATGTATCTCAGCTGATGTAACACCTTTAATATGCTCCACAATATCAATAGGTAGATTCTGAAAACTGTGTTGCTTGTCCATCTCATTAGTGGACAGCATTCCACCTGATTGAATTTGGCAGGACTCTGAGCAGTAGACAGGTATTGAGCATGATTGACATGGAACAGCATCTGCAGGCAACTCATTCAGGCAAAAATGGCAATGTGTTTCCCGACAACTTTTTGATATGACCTACATGAAGTGGCATCATCATTGATCAGGAACAAAGGAAAATTTGTCTGTTCAAGCATGAAACAATTTTATCTCCGTTTGTTTCAGAAAACTTATTGGACGCAAAAACCATCTAGAATTTACTAGCTCCCTCCTCATTATTCAATAACCCATAATTGTGTACCACAGCTCATACCACACTAAATGGTTGTTCGACATGTATGACAGAAGCTTGTTCAATATCACATTCTGATACCATACCCCTTCCTTTCTCTTTTGTCGATACACAACGCAACTTTACTTCACTTTGCACACTCGGCAGCTGATCTACAAACCAATAATAGAGACAGGTCAAAAATCCAACATTCCTCTCTGATGAATCTCTGAATATCTAAAAATGGGCGGAAAATCTCACCCACACCAGCATAATTGCTTGGATGATATTCATCGTGTTCCGATGTTTGCTTATTCTGGTAGTCTGGAATAGCCTTAAGTTCACTTTGTAGCTGCTTCTTCCCCACAAGTGATGACTCAAGAGACATAGAAACTGTAATGTCACGAATTGCATATCTATGATTTCCAAAAAGAGTATTAAGTTTGCCTCTCCTATACCAAGCCTAAAACAAAGATCAATGAAAAAATTATAGTGACATAGCAAAACTGAGAGCTGAAATGGATCCTAATTAACCAAAGCAATTGCAACCTTTGCATAATAAGGATCAATCTGAAGAGCGCGATGACAGTCCCGCAAACTCTCTTTGAGAAGCCCCAGATTCTAAAACAAGATACACAACATACATGAGAAGCTACAAAGAGAAAAAAGCTTAGCGATTTAATTGATGAAACGAGGGAAAGAGAAGGTTATATACATGAAGGACGTTAGCTCTATTCAGAAATAGAGAAGCAAGTAAGCTCTTGTCTCCATCAATGGCGTCTGGTGGAGCCACACGTATAGCCTTAGAGTAGAAACGCAAAGCATCGTCAAAATCACGGCTGCGAAAACAGAGATTTCCTCGACGTTTCAAGTCAAGAGATGTCTCCTCGTTCTTCCCACAGCAACCTGATTCAGGATCTGCTAACTCACTCACCGCCTGAAAAGCGAAACCAGGAGAAAAAGGAGAGCAATGAGAACTTCAATTGAAGATAGAAACACAGAGAAGAGTAGGTTTTAGGGTAACGATACGTACTTGGTGAAATTGAGGAAGTTCTAGAAACAAATGGAGAAGAGAAGAAGAAGAGGAGAGAAGATCACCGACGCTGCTTGTTTTCACCGTTTGTAGAAGATCCTCAGGAATCAGCGATTTCAATTTCTCCATTGTTGCTCAGTAGCTCTTACCACACACTCGCTAACACATTTGAATTCAGTTTTATTTGCCACAATAATTCCAGGAATTTTGAGTCTGATTCGGTTTTGGTTTGGTTTTAATCCAATTTTCGAAAAAACCACTAAAAATCAAATCTAAACCCGGTCGGATTTGGTTATTGGAATTAAAAGCCGACTCCAGTACTCCACCCATGTAACAATGAATTAATGAATTTAGCTTTCAAAAAATTTCGAGTTTCTCAACAATGCACTTCTCAATTTCGGTTTATCATGATACAATTCACTTGTGGGAATGAAAATTATCGACCAACAACAATTAAGAGATTCTATAAACAACCAAACCACCCATACGATATCTGTTTTTGACTACTAACAAAAGTAAAACCCTGACACGATTTTCATATGATAGATATATTCACACGGATCAATCATCTTCTAATGCCTCCCATTTCAACCAGTTGCAGAGGATACAGCATCATCTGAGTCCGCCTTCAGCTGCAACACATCAAAAATGAACATTGCTTTATTAGACTCTGATCAAACCAAATTTGCGTTTCCACTGATTATTTATCATCGCAAATGTATCCTACCAGCTTTAAGTGATTGAGTAACGCCTGATGGAGTTGTTCCTTCAGCTTCTTGCACTGCTCCAACATACGTCCTGAGTTCATTGTTTTCTCCAGCTCCCACCAGAGTCTTTCCACTGTTGTGTAAGGAAACCATACCCCTGACGCCTTTTTTCTCTTCAATATCTCTGCTGGTTTCTGTTTTAACAAGAGACAAAACAAGGTTAACTAACATATGAATCATGCTCATCAGTCCATTAACAAGAACATGTCAACGCAAACGCAAACTCATGTTTAGTCATCAAAACTTCTTAAAGGGTATAATCTGCAACCTTTTGTTTTACTGTTTTGTGTGAGACTCTAGAACCTTAAACGTTTGTATGTTATGCTAAATTACAGTATATCTAATTCGACAGAAGCTGCAAAACTCTAGTGAACCTACAAATCCTAATATGGAGAATATAGATCATAACTACTCACCGATGATGCAAATGAGTCCATGTACTCTAATAGCAAATTAGTGGCCTCTGTAAGACGCCCATAATCAACATACAACTGAAACAAGGAAGCAGGACTTGCTTCTTGCCCACCCATTCCCAAAGCTTTTTCCTTCTGACCGTCCTGTTGAAGGCACAAGAAAGTTGTCAACAAGACTTATAAATGAAATCAACCAACCTACTAGCAGATTCTAAGGCACGACCAATAATGTATAGAGATATTAAATACAATCTCTTCAACATTAAGCAGTCATGCTGTGCAAAACATATCTCAGAAAGTGTAATGATCTAACATGAACGCATAAATCTACTCTAGAATCTGCATCTCAGTTATATTAATAGTGAAGGACAGGCTTACTAATGCAACATTGTTATTTGTTCACGCATGTTAGTCAATTCTATTAAGGATGTAGCAAAACCAAATCCAAAGGTTCATGCCTAGAATTTTAAAGCTACCTAAATGAATTGAATTATATATATCACATTCTCAAAAGTAATCCATTCCAACTATCCTAACATATATCCAAAATCTTACCTTGAACATTTGAACAAGCCAGAGAGGTAATTCGATACAAGAATCAGCTTGAAGAAGGGTTGAAGCAACAGTAACTGGTAGTCTAGCATGTATGTCTATGTACCTCTTCTGCATTTATACATATCCAATAGAAAAATTATAAAATGGAACAATTAATGAATAGGATCAACCCCTCAACCAACATTAGCACATATGAGGGTTACAATTACACTCCCAGTAAAGGATAATATGACACAATGCAGACAGGTCTCGTTGACAATAATTGTGAAAAATGAGAGGATGCTGCTCTGATTTCAGTGACCAAAATCCTGTTAATAAAAATAGATGCCTATAATTTGGGATGTGGTGCATCTTACTTCATAATCATTTTAATTCAGAGGAGCTAAGGACAATATTGCTCATGACGACATGCCAACACCAGCAATTGAAACAAAAACTGGATGCCAATCAAGGATTCAGAAGTTACTGACCAAATAAACCTCAAGAATTTCCCAGTCATCAGCCAACTTAGAGCCCTGAACAGCAGGGCTTCTATCAGGTGAATGAGTAACTTCTTCATCCGTAGATGTTAACATAAGATTAGGCCTGAGATCATTTCTGTAAGATAAATAAGCTATTCATTAACGTTATTTTGGATAAGTCAGGTTAGTCAACAAGTAGCCAATGAAATACCAAGTAACTAAGAAACCGTCACTCACGATGTCCACAGCGTTCCTTTAGCAGGGCAACATTTAATTGCCATATTCTCAAATATCTTTTCCAGCTCCCTGAGAGAAAGCGGTCATTCTTAACCCTACATAAATCTCAAGGAATATGACTTCAGAAAATACCAAGCAAGAAATTTACCTTTTCAAAGCTGAGCCTTTCCAAAATTTTAAAACGACAGTGAATGCCATGTCATACAAGTTTGCCTGGACAAGAAGGTCAACCAAATCCAATGGTGGCTTTTCGAGTCCTGGAGTGAAGAAAACAATGCAAATGTTATACACATGATCATATTAGACGACTTGGAAACAGTCAGCAGGGTTTCTGATCTTCTAAAATTATATGCCTTAGGCAAATTCCATAGAACACAGTCATGCCACCTAAGCAGTCTGCCATGGAATACATTCCATCCAGTAACTAAATCAATGATGCACAAAAGCTATCTCATAAATAACAGGAGACTGTCAATATATAGTCCTTTCAACGGTGACAATTTTCTGTCGACTATAATTGCAGAAGCCTTTCAACTAGTTCTAAAGCACCGTTTATTCATAGTTCCAACTGTCGCTATACTACAACTCAATACAACCATAGAGGAAATAGAAGACAATTTACCTGAATACGTCCACCTGAAATTTTTCATAGAGAGAAAATATTCAGCTGTAGTAACAACAAACTCGTTTTGGAGTTTCTCAATATCAATGCAACTCTGCTCCCCTTTGGGGTGGTCGTTATTCCTTACTGCAGAAAAAGCATTTCAAAATGTCGCTATCCATGTGATAATTCAACAATAAAACAGAGTGCTGCTCCAGGGTTTAGAGATTGTGGTTAGTACAATAACATAAAATTAAAATATCAGTAAGAAAAGACAACTAACATTGTTCTTCTTCTGCTCTTCTAGCCTTTTTATTACGCATGGATTCTTCTGGTAATGGATCAATCCAAGCATACCCAGGATGAACAAGAGCTAATGCATTCATAGCAGCAGAAAGTCCATTAAGTCTCTCTCGCAAAACCAGGGACATGTGTTTATAATCCTTGCATGCTGCCTCGCTTCTCAAACGAGCAGAAAACTGATACATGTAGCTTGCAGCCATTCGCCAATTGTGTCGTCTCATCTCATAAGCATAAAGCAGCTTGTATGGATTTGGATTAATCATTATCTCAGAACGACCTGCCTACAAATCATATAAAGAATGAAAGAAACATAGTAGAAATATACCAAAGGCAGAAACAAACCAACTCTGCTTTCCAAAAAATACCTTCCAAGAAAGCTCTTGGGTGATTTTCTCTGTTAAGCCAATGAAAGGTATATGTCCATCACCGAGGATCTGAAACCAATAGAGAAATATTTTTAGTAATTTGCTTTTCAAAATCATGGTAGTACAAACATATTTGTCCTGAGCCTTTAAGACAGCACCCACAATAGCAGAATCATTTTTAATTCCAGAAAAACATATACCTAACATCAAAGAGAAATTGCACATGAATAACACGGTTTATGATAATTATGGTGATAATGATCTATGAAGTGTTTTGTGGTACCAGAAAATATATAGAAAAAGATTTCTTGGGGTTTTGGTCCCTATTCGCCAAAAGCATAGAAGGAAAAATTAAGGAAGATAATAGAATAAAAGCATTCTTGACCATTACCTTTGTTTTGCCACATTCAAATAAAACTATTATGAAGCGCCTCAAACAGATGCGCTTAATCTCCTCATCAGGGTTTGAAATTATAGCACAGTAAGCATCGTTCAAGAGATTCAGATCTAAGGTGAACTTGAAAACATTTGCCCACAGTCGTCCTCTAGTGTCAGTGGCTATTTGAGTAAGATTGACTTTCTCAGTCCTCTCTATGAAATTATAGGCCTCATCTACTTGCTCAAGGGCTGCATAGGCAAACTGACAAGCTCCTTCACTTATATCGTACCGTTCAAAAATTTGCATAGCCCACTCATAGTATTGAAGTTTCCATGTCGCAGTACACATAGCACCATCTGAACTACTGGGACCTGCTTCAATCAAATAAAAAGGGGGAAAATGAATCTGCAAGACTTAAAGCCTGTTTTCGAAATGGTATTATAACTAGTGAAGAACTAAAGCAAGAACATATTTCTTTGAGGAGCTCACCCATTGTGGCAGGCGAAAATCCTGCTTCTTTAGACAGGCTGTCCAAAGCCTTCCAAGATCCTTCACCTGATGCAGCTCTACATTGGGAACCATGACAGGGTAGATAAATGAGATGTATGCTAGGAAAAACGAAGACAAGTGTTCTTGAAGGGATAATATGAGAAAATAAATGAACCAGAGACATTATATAACAAAGGCAGAAGATAGCAAACTAGTATTCAATGTGTTTAGAATAAAACCCACATATTGTGCCTTGGCACAATATATAATTTATACATGAAAGACAGTGACCTGGTTTCAAAATTATCCGTGAACAACTTCATATAATAAGCACCTGAAAAAGCAGCGGATGGCATCAATAATCTTCCTCTCTCTTAATATCCCGCATGCTCCACGTTGCACTTGATCAAGGAGGCAACAACCATGGAGATGTTGAAGAAGACACCAATCTCCACTTGTATCTTGAGAACATCCAAATGTTTTCTCCCCACGTAAACTTGCCTCCACAACCACAAGGATTCGCTTGAGAAGGTAATTAAGAATATATGGAAAACAAAATTAAAACAGAGAAATCAGCAATTAAGTTCAACTAGCAGTTAGCAAAACAGAACTTTTTGTTGGAAAAGGTCTGTCAAAGAAACAGAGACAATTTTTACCTCAACAGCATCAGATTGTCCATTTCTAATCAGCCTAAGAGTAAGCTCAGTGGAGCGTCTTAACAGTGAAGAAGAGTCCTCTCCTGTTTTACTATAACGAATCCAGCTGATAAAGTTCTGCACCAAATTTGTAATGATTTGTGAACTCGGAAGATATCCCATGTTAATGTGGCCGTCCACAATGCAGCTTCGGTCACTAAAAAGAAGAATAAACGCCAATGAGAAACCACATTTCCCAAGCATTGCGTTCCATGATCTTTTGTCAATGCTGCTATCTGCAATGAAGAAACGATTGTTTCCAGTCAGAAATATTGGCTATGAGGTATGAGCTTTGGGGAATATTTTCCAAGGACAACAACCTACCAATCTGTAGTGATGAGAGTTTAAAGCTGAAATCTTCCATTGAAGTCGACTCAGCTGGAGTGGTAACAAAGAAAAGGATGATAAGCCACTCTGAGACAATATCTTGGATCATCGGAAGTAACTCAAGCCGTAGCTTACATATGTCTTGCTGTGACATATTAACCTGAAGAAAGAAAAAGCCAGAGAAAAAAAGAACAGCCGACTTAATTTAAATATTAAAAAATACAATAAACAGAACATGTGACATTACTGTCAAAATATAAATTACACTGATTCCAATCAAGGAATACATCTTGACAAAAAATATGAGACACAGGGGAAACTGACCTGGCCAGAAATGTTAAGCAGATAGCTGACGAGTAGGAAAATGTCGAAGGCATACTCAAACATCACCTTTACAAACTGAGAAGTGGCTTGAACAAGGATAGAACTACAGATATCAGATAATGCCTCACCATCATTGTTATGCATAAATTTCTTAGGGACCAGATACTGCAAATATTGCTCCATGATAGTAAAAACTTTTTCCCAAGATCCAGCCCTTTGACATAGAGCAGAGAGAGACAGTAACATGTCAATGGAGAAGGTTCTAAGATTTTTATGAGCTTCTAGCTCTTTTTCCCATGCTCTATCAGCACCAAGATCCGACCAAGTACGCTGACCTATGGACATAGCATATCCCGACTCAAGGATGTTAGCTAAGCGAGAAACAATTTCATCAGATGAGATAACTGGCTTTCCAGTAACTGATTCATAATACATGGCATAAGGAGCACCACCCCACTGTTTACTGATCTTCGAAGTACATCTAAGTACCTCTGCCAGAATCTCATGTTCATAGTGAGATATGCCAAAGCCTACACTTGTCAGGTTGCTGTGTTCGGAGGAAGAACCTATGAAAAGGCATACAGAGTATTAAGTCTTAAGCAATTAGAAATAAACAAGGAAGTTCTGGTTCTAGACAATAATAAGTTAAGAATCCTTTACATACCTCCAAGGCTGTGCTCAACGTTCTCCAATCTAAAAAACAATGATACAGAATTGTTTCTAACTAAACCAATAACATCTGACTGAACCAGCAACATGCAAGTTTCATTATTGTTGCACCAGTGATGGAGATAGCATGTACAAAAGTTTTTCCACCAATGAAAAACTGAAATAGAAGTTTCAGCAGTAACCTGACATAAGAAAATGCATATTTCAGCTTATATTACTCTGAGTTCATGCCAACTAACAGTACAAAGCATCATATATATTGTATATACAAGGTGCTCTAGAGTATAGAAAAAACAAACCTCATGTTCAACCAGTAAAAGAATCTCGCTTTTAAGCTCATCAAGACTTAAAGATTGGAACTCAGAATCAGTCCAGTGTTTGTTGTGGTCCAGTAAAGTTAGACGCAAGGCAACACTGTGAAAAATTCCAGGACAAAGAAGCCTGCGTAAGAAGATCGATGAAATGAATCCCATAATTTGGTCCTGCAATGTGCAACATAGGTTAAAATGGACTCAAACAAATAAAATATTGTTTTACAGCATAAAATATAGACCTTTGCAGACGAAAACAGTGAATGAGTTGTCAGAAGAAGGTCACGTGAAGAGCTCCTAGAACTCAGAAATAGCTGCTCAGAGATGTAGTCTTCCTGCAAAGTGTAAGACTGTGCTTCCCTAGGTCAAGGAGAACAATTTAAAATAGAGTATTATTCACCATCAGGAAACAAAAATCAAAGCAGTGAACACTAGAACATCTGTAGTCGTTAATAGCACAAACACTATGATAAAGATACGCTAGAGCAGCACATCCCCTTCACAGTTTCGAAACTAACACCAACAATACTTCTAGCTTAACCTACTCAGAATTTTTATAAACCCATCTCAGACATGCAACATCTGGGAAGGGCTTTACCTAGAGTTTTGCATTTTTTTCAAGAAGACTCCACAAGAAAATTATAACGCAGAAATTCACCTCTATATTTTACGTTAACGTGTCCAAATAGTAAAGATTCAAAGCTGCAGAGGACCAGAGACAACAAACAAGACGCGCAGGTATAATCAGAACCACTTAATACATCATGTATAATGCAAGTTTAACATGGAGTACAAATTATCTCAACCAATTCAGCAGAAAAAAGTCTTCTCGAACTTACATGGTGCTAGATTTCTGGCACAACATGTGAGATGTCAATTCCTTGGTCGTTAGAGTCCAGATCTTGTCGGATGTAAATCTGACATCTCGCAATCCCTCCTGTCAAAGTCAGGATATGAAAATTTAACAAAGTTGCGACCAAAAGAAAAACAAGAGGGTTATTCAACATAGTTATGAGTAAAAATAAAAAACAGAATACAATGAGTCACAACTATGAGCACAAAAACTGTACCCCTTCCAGTGAAATATTCTGTAATCCAGAATCTACAGAGAAAGCTATCCCCTCCCCAGACCTAAAGTTCAGGGCATATACGGTGATCACGTCCATGTTGACATCCTTCAAAAATTGGGAAAAGGTTATTTAGAGATAGAAATGCAATAGAGAATTAACTACATATGTCCCACTCAAGTCAACCGATCAGTTGTAAAGAATGTAAAGTATTGGTTGTAGAAGCTTACCATAATCTTTCTATACAAGACCGCTAATGGAATAATGCCAGAATTGTAATCAGCTTTGCCCAACCATAACCTCAGACACATAACCCCTGGTTTAACAAGCATGAAAAAGTCAAAACAGAGGCAAAATATAATAAAATAAAGTCAATTAATGGTCATTAATAGAACTAGCAGATATTACCCTCAAGGTTTTTCGCACCTATACTGTGACATAAAACCCTGCTATAAGTCAACATATCCCAGACACGTAATGCCCCATCAGCATGAAGCACACATATAATTGTTCTTCCATGAACTTCTGATATAAATAGATCTTGCACGGCTGCAACCACTGTGCCTCTGCATTGCAGGTTTTAAGAGGTTATTTAGATGAACATCACGAGAAGGGAAGAAAATTCGACATATAACAAAAGACAGCAATACACTAGCATTGCCTCTGTCTTCTAAGCATATAAAATAAAGCAGCATGATAACATTTCTATTTCTAACAACTGTACTACAAGACATGCCTTACAAATCCCCATAGACGACTAAATCCTGTATCATCACGCAGCTCCTGGTGGAAATCTGATCATAGACATGGAAATTATGATAAGTGAATGGAAGAAACATCAAATTGAGATACTAAGCCAGTGAAAAGTAATCTAACCTGATGATTTCTGAAAATACATAACAGGTTGAAAGCAAGAGACACAACCATCGGATCTCCCCAGAAAAAGGAAGCCTGGCGATGCAGTGACACTAGTAACACGAGTTTCGTTTAAATAAGGTCGAACATCCAAGTGAATCAGATGATCAAGCGGGAAGACTGATCCTGTCTTATAGGCTGACGTATTTGAGAGTTTAAGGACGTAAACAACACCGGACGAAGTCATGGCGTAAAGAAAGAAGACGAGACGACCACTGTCACTACCCTGCTACATTCAATTCCATAGCTTTCAAGTTCAACAAACAAACAAAAAGCAATAACCTAAAGAATCAAATGTAGAAGAGAGTCAAATCTAACCTCTTCGGTGTATACAAAAGCAAAAGGAGAAAGAGTATGAGCAAAGACGAAACGTAGCCCAGTTATTGGAAATCCCGATTTAGCTGAGAGCTGAAGAAGATCGAGAGTATTTGGACTCGTCTTGTTGATTCTACAAATGAAAGAAATCGGTGGTTCTCCAATTACAGAGCTAGAAGCGTAGTCTTCAGATGAAGGAAGCTGAACACACTCATTGTCCTCACTTGAATTAATACTAATAGTAGAAGAAAACGAAGACGAAGACGAAGGAGAAGGCACAGATAACTCAATCCATTTGACGACATTTCCGCCGCCGGCAACTGGAACCTCCATACCGGCAGACGAATTCCGACGATTCTCCTCCATTTTTCTTTGAACCCTAAACCCTTTTCTTAACTTAGAAAATTTGCAGTGCCTCTTCTCTCCGGTACCAAAATAAGTAAATAACGATGATTCAATCAGATCCAATCTCTATTGGGCCTTGGTTTGGCCCATTAAGTCTTTTGTATTGTGAAACTGAAACCTAACATTTAACGGTGTTTTTAGCTTTGTTAATTAAACTCTTCCCTCAACAAATGTCTCTTCTTGTTGCAGCGAGGCTGTTGCTTCTTCTTCTTCTTCATCTTCACGATACCTCTCTTCTTCTTCTTTATCGTTTTCACATGGTTGCATCTAGTGCCTAAACCATTGGAGAAAGATACTAAACGTTCTAAGGAAGTTTCTTTTGAATCCGTTGATTTGGTGTTTTATTTATCAATTCAATCTTGCTGTCGAGAGAATTATGGTCCTTGGAGGTTAGGGTTTTCAATTCTTATGGAGACGCGCCGTAATCAATCAGATCAGCTCGATGATATTCCCGGAAGAATGAAATTGAGCTGCCTAATTCGATCTTCTTCGATCCATACACAGGTATGATTCTGACTACTTAGTCGAATTTGACATTAGGATTCTTTAATTCTTCTAATCGAAGGTTTTGTGTGATTCGGATTAATATGCTTTGTATTTTTGAATAATTGTGCTGATAAATCCAATTTGATTTGATGAATTCCAGCTTCTTACCATCGTTTTCGTTCCGCACAATGGATCATGATTCTAGCAGCAAGAAGGTTCTGCAATTCTTTTTCGGCATAGAAATGGACTTTATGGAAGATTCCTTATGGGTCAATGCAACAGATGAATATATTTGATTGCGCCTTGGAGGTTAGTTTGATTCGCCTTTGTTGCCATCATATGAATATCCTCTTTTGTGTTTTATCATCAGCAACATTTTGATGGTGATGTCTAGTTTCTCTGCTCATTGATGATGGTCAATCGTTGGTAAGCTTAGCTAATATTGTGTATTATTTTTGGTTTTGTTGGTGTTGAATACAAAGCATGTGCAGTTGATTCAAGTGCAAGATTTATCTGGTGGTCCACTCTTAAGTGGTTGCCTAACATCTATTTTCTTGTTGCTTGCAGAGAAAGAACTACTGGAAACCAAATCCTTTCAAGCCCCTAGCAACAAGCTGTTGCACATTCATTAGCAATCTGATGCTCGATACATCAAAGTCGAAGGACCTTATTCTGCCAGGAGCAGATGAGTTCTGGCCTCTCCTCATTTATGTTACAATCAAGGTAGACCAATTTCTACTTTCTCAAAATATGTATCATTTTGCGCGCTTTCCTATCTAAGTAAGGTCTAGTTGTAATATTATAGTTCTGGCGTGTAAATTCTTTCCATGTCAAGTTGCCATATGAAGTTTCAAGCTTGCTTTTAGAAAAATGAAGATTGTCTTTTTATCTTCCTGTTTCTAGGTAGTGATTATTGAAATACTTACTATGTAATACTAGTTTGTTTGATCTGCTATTGCATGCAACTTGCTTTCCAATCTCAAGCTCATCCAGTTATACCGGAGGAAGGCGAAAATTGTCTCTGAGGATGCTTATTATTTGACAAACCTTGTGTTGGCCAGGACACTTATTATTGAATTAACCAGAAAGTCACTTTCCATTGAGGAAACTGAGGTGCAACAGCAGGATTATTCAGAGAAGCAAGTCCAGCTAAAATGTTAAGTGAATTAAGTTGTTGTTGTGCAGCTGAGTAAGAAGGTACAATCTGGTTCATCAACAGAATGTGAATACATGCTTCTTTGATAAGTGGTGAGATAATTCAAATGATTTGCATACTAGTTATAATATTTTGGTTTAGAAAAAGTTCAATTTTAGTAGTTGGTTTCTTTTGTATGGTTTGTTTTTTTTGAAGCTTCAGGAGTCTTATCTTTGGACTTTTTGTTTGATGTTTCTTGAGTGCTCATAACAGATCTGGACTACCCATATATGGAGACGGAGGCTAGTGACCTGAATATGGAAGATGTTAAGAGGTTGCTGACTATTTACAATGTAGTTCTTTAAACAAATAAACAGTATGCATATTTTTTGGACACATTTCCTCTTTTGGGAGGCTTTAGAATTAGGAGTAAAGTAAGAAAAAGTAAACCTTAGCACATCAAAACATTTCCCCTTCATATGTCTTAATCCCATGATAACTTACAAAAAACTTAAGTTTAGGAAGTAGTCATGAGTTACAATCACGGGTAGACATATTACGAGACTTGCAGTTTTGTGCATAGATAGTAGCAACCTTTTTACAGAAAGATCTTAAATACAGTCAGCCTACACTAAGTGTTACGGATAAATTAGATCCACTGCCCATAGCAGCTGACTCACCTCTACAAACGAAGCCTGCTTTGGTCACTTGACTAGAACCACGCTCATTATCAGATTGCCTTGGTCTCTTGCTGTACAAATCAATGCATCTGAAACAATGGAACTTGGAAGGTAGTGCGTCAGAGTTCTTGATCCCAGCACATCTAGTGTGGTGCCACACACCACACATATCACACGCCAACATCCTCTCCCCATCATCATCCTTAGTACCACACTTGCAATCAACTTTCCAATTCTCCACCCCTCTCTCCATGCGGTATCTGAGGAGGCCATGTTTTGATGAGCATCTTCCTTTAATCCTAATGACCCCATTTGTGCCAAGTAGAAATTTCAGGGTAATTGAGTCATCTATAGAGCCATAACCTAGGAGCTCCTCAACTTCAAACTTCTTGAACATTGCATATACTTCCTGAAAAGCCTTAGCAGCTTCGATTTTCAGGTCAGAAACAGTAGCGTTCAATGGCAAAACCACCAGTTCAGGAGGAGGGGATGGGCATTCTTTGGAGTCATCCGAAAGCTCGACACAGCACCAGAGGTTGATTGCAAAGGGGCTAACCATGCTAGACTGGTAATCTTTTATGAAATGCTTACAATCAAGTATCTTTGTGGCTGCATCAATCATTTTATCTTTTGTAGCCTGAGACCTAAACTCGGCCATGGTTTGTGGGTGCAATAAAGTGTCATACAAATATCTTAAGTCACTTTTGACATGCTCCTCTGATGCATAATTTATGTCTTGATTAGATAAGCGGTGCACATTGTTGACAGGTTCAAGCCTGAATGAAGTTCATATGAAAAGGTTATGATTATTATGCACAGTGGAAACCAACCAACCCCAAGCAGAAAAGAAGAAACATCTCTGGAAAGTTTACCTGTACTCAAAGTCGTTTGAACAAGGATTGCATCGGGAGCAGACTACTCGAGATCCATCATCCGCCAAAACCCCTCCAAAATGCTTGAGACAGTAATCAATCAGCTGTGGAGAAGCTGTTTTGCAAATAGACCTTTTGAGAGCCCACCTTGCAACCCAGTTACCTCGTTGACCTCCTGCAGCTTTCAATATCTTAATCATGGCTAGCTGTACACGTTCCACATCACTCCTGGTCCAAGCACACAGTAAAAACGGCTCAGATGTGGGTCTTGATCTGTTTTCACGAATCAGCTGTAGAAGAAAGGAGAAGAGGTCTCTCAAAGTCACAAGCTCTGAACACGAGAGTGATTGGTAGAAGCCAATAGTAGAGTGGAGCTGAGTTCTTGGCTTCCTTCCTTGGAACAAAAAATTAGAGAGAGGTATCTCAGATAGAGTATCCACAGCACTCTGGTACGCTTCTCTTGTGAGAGCATAACTCCCAGATTTGAATTCATACCCCCACTCACTGTACCATGAACATCCTCTAGTCACCCCATGAAGCAACCTGTAATCCATCCCATACTTCCTTGACACATCCATCACACTCACTTTCCGAACACCAAGGGAAGAACAAAGCCTGTCCCAAAAGTCCATAATATCACGACCAGTCAAAAAACCAGAGCCACCTTCTCTCCCGTTAAGAGACAATAGATGAGCATAGCCATTGGAGTGGATAACACCATGAAGGAGGTGAGTATTGTCCTCAAGCTGAGAGTAAACCCAGTCTTCAATGTCCAAAGCAAAGCTACACCATTTACAATTGCTACCTTCGAACAAGTTCTGAGTATTACCACACCTCGAGCAAGCCTTTTGCATCCCAATGTTGAAGCTCTTACTATCTCCTCCTGACCTTATGATGAAGTGGTACCTCTTTCTACACACTGGATGACTACTCCAACCTTTGAAAAACAACAACAAAAAAGATTTAGCTTAGTCTTATTCTTTCAATCACATGCAGGTAAAAAAAGTTTAAAGCTTTTACAAGTGGGTTAACTCACCAACGACTCGGCAGTGGTCACAGTATACAGATCTAGAGGATCTGGTAACATCTTCTTCCACAACGTCGAGAGAGATGACTCTAGAGGAGAGATCTGAACCGTCCGTTGAATCTCCAGGTCTGAGGAGGATCTGCCACGTCATGAGGCTCGAGAAGAGCGTCGATGGTGGGAAAGTGATACGCGCGTGGCTCGCGAGAAAGGATCTGACTCCGTCGCGGAACGGCGGCAAGGTCGAAACGCCGTTCATCTCTTCCGTCGGGAAAGTGGAGAAATCGTAGAGATCGGCTGAGATTCTGTTGTTTCGCCTCGCTCTCTTCGCTGCCCGACCGCCGTTCATCACCGCCATGACTGTAACAAGCGTTTTCCGACACTGATCTTTTGAAACCGAAAGTAACAAAACTAGAAACACGAAAGAGATTGAGAAGAGAGAGATTTACAGAAGAAGGAGAGAGAGAAGAGGAAGGGGTTTAAAGATGGTGTTTTTTTGGCGGAGAGATATTCCCTCTCAAAGTGTTTTTTAGGATTAGGGTTTTTGTGGGTGTTGACCAAAAGCTTGACCGCTTCTATGGGGAAGATGCTTTATTTCTGGAGAGACTGGGTCCCACTGATTCCGAATTCGAGGCGGTTTCGATTTCTTTTTCTCCACGCCTTTATTTTTTTTAATATTTTGTCTTCCAAATTTTGTCCTCTCCTATGATTCCTTTTAAATTTTAGTAAATTAATAAAGTAGCCGTAGCTGCTATTTAGTCAGTCAGTCCCTATTCAATCCCGATTGTGACTCCTTTTTTCAACTGTTGTGGAAATTCTATCCTAAATAAAATATAAACCAATGATTATACAAAAGTCCAAAACAAATAAAAGTGGTATAAACTCCCCTAATTTTTGTAATCTATATAAGGTTTATGAGTACTATATCTTTAGTATGAAAAAATATAACATAATTAATGTATTTTACCTACTAAATTTAATGTGGTCAAATTATTTGATTATTCCAACTTGGGTTTAGCATAATAAAGAAAATTATCTTTTTTTTACTTTATTAGCTTAATTTTCCTAAAATCTGCACAATTTCCCATCATTCCAGCATTACCATTTTTGTACTAATTTGTTTATGAACCTTTTCGTTTTCACTACTATGGAAAATTCTACCGATTGCGTTTCCACTAAATCCATGACTTTGTAAGCAATTGACCAAAAACAAAAACATAACTTAACAACCAAGAGTCCAATTAAAAACGACCTCTCATAACTAATTTTTCCACACCAAAAAAAAAACAAGTCATTTATGGTCTTTTATTACTGTAACTTTCCTTATTATTCACCCCACTAGCCAACTAAGCAAAGTAGTAAAATGTAAAAAAAAACTCAGAAGAAGAAGCGAAAATTAGAGAGAGGAGTATCTCCTTCAGCACATGCTCGGTGTACACGTGTCATCCGATCAACGGACTTACAAATCCCACTGCATGACCAATCGAACGACGCAGCACACACGTTCCCGGCTTGAGCTTTCCACTGACAATCCGGTGGCGTCCCGCAACACATCGACCTCTCGTCCACGTGTTCAACCTCTAACCCTAGTAGCCACGCTCCTAACGACACATCCTCGTTCGCGTAACGATGCAGTATTCCCCTACACGCATGTCCACCGAATCATTCCATAAACCCAAAAATGAGAAAACTTAACATGAATTCAAAAACTTACTGGTTTTTTTTTTTTGAATATTATGTTAAATTAAAAAAAAAAAAAAAAAAAACTTACTGGTTAGTGGAGATATACGCAGCTAAGTCCTTAGAGATTGCATAAATCTGTCCTGTCGCATGCCTAAAATACTTATTCCCTTCTTCTCCAAATTTCCAAAACTCTGGTTCGTGATACTTCACTCCTCTACATTTTCCAAAAAATCGTTACTTTATTCAGATATGATCCAAAGATTTGTTAAAAAAGGATTAATTCCTTCTTTGGCTTACTTTTGTGAAAGAACAGGACCAGACTTCATACATCCAATGTAAATCCTTGGTCTTGATTGATACCTTGCAAGTGTTGTAACAAGCATACCTAAATTGACATGAACATCATCGTCTACTTTCACGTAGAACTCTGCATCATACATTGCAGCTGCTGTTGAAAAATAGAGTCTTGTTTTGGTTGAGAGTTGGTGATATCCTTCAATGTGTTTTAGTCTTAAGAAATCTTTACGTTCTGCATCTTCTTCATCAATGGCTTTGTCTAATACTCCTCCTGGTGTTGCACTGTGTCCTATCACAAACCTGACAAAAACAAAAATCCAAACTTTTTCTTGTTTATGTTGCTGACTTTTTGGTTATTGTGTTTTTAAAATAGTGAAAAATTGAGTATACTTGTGGCTTACTTCACAACCTTACAACTATCCCTTTCTCTTTTTCGATTTTTTTCAGCTTTTCTCCTGTTGGCATCCATGTTTGCCTCACTGAGTCTCTTCTTTTCCTGCTGCTGAATGCTGTGTTGATTCCTATCACTGCAAACACTCTCTGCAAACTCTGGTTTTTCGCTGTCCGTTCGCTCCAGAACTCACTGCTTCTCTCGTTGGTATGTGCTGATGTTAACTCCATCTCCAACATTGACATTGTTCTCTCCAATGATCTAATAATTTAAACACTTTTAGTTTTACCTCCTCTGTTTCAATTATGTAAAGAAAACACAAGAAAGGATATGGTTTTATTACTTTACTGCTTGGTGGGTTTTGGATACTTCTCCTATTATGTCTCTGGATTTGCTTTCTATCAATTTCTAATCAAACAAAGAGAAAAACTTGTGGTTAGTGAGCATATATATGAGCATAAGCAGGTTTTAATTAGGTAGAGAATGGTTATTTACGCGTTTATGTTCATCGCAGTCCTTTTGAATCTCTAAATGTTTGGAAAGATGCTTTGTGAGATGGTGATCTTCTTCTTCAGATATGTAAGAGCGACTCAAAGTTCGACTCATGAACAATGAGCCTGCAAGAAAACTTGCAAGGCATAGCACTATTATGGCTTTCCCTGAAGCAGCTTTAGCCCTCATCTCTTCTACGCCTCCTTAGTGCTAAATCTACAGAACAATCATATAATTGATCATGAGGATGATGCATAATCAACATACTTGTACATGTCATTACTCATTACAATACTATATGATAATGACATTAATGTATGCATATGTTATCGTTACATATATACAAACAACTTTTTTCATTTCTAATATAATCAAATCTGTTTTATATGATCAGAAACATTATGGACCAAAAGCTATACATCAAGGAACTCAAAGGTCAGATTAAATATTTGCATAGTTTCTTACAGTAGTAATTAGGCACCATTTAGCATAAAACTTGATAACCATAACAAAGTAGACTCTTAAGATCAATGCTTGAGAATCATTAACATACCTCTATAAGCACATGTGAGGCTCCGAAGAGACTAAATTTCTGTGACAAGAGAGCTATTAGATTAAGAAACAAGTTCTGAAAGTTCATGAGATGTTATTTATATAAAATGAAACACAAGAATGTAGTTGCAGAACGGCAATGGCGTTGATGTTTTGCTTCTCTCTCTCTCAATCTGTCTGTCTTGTCATGCAATGTGCATGTTCCAACTAACTATCTGCATATATCAGATATTACCAAAAAAAATAACACACAAAACTCTAGTTTCGGTTTGTTTTTGCTTTCTTGTTTTACGCAACATATTAGGCTCTCACCTATGTGAATGCGCTTAGTGTGTTGCTTTCACAATACATGAGTCAAGTTCTTGATCATATACTTAAAACTTGGCGTGAATTTGGTATAGATGTAACCTACGTTGCAGCATATGTTAATACTTGTAAATACTATTGTAGGGTTACATAAGATTGTAACAATTCTCTTCTAAAGGTTCACTATGTGCTTGATATGTAATACAGCTTGTAAAAGCTCTGTTTTGTATTTTCATTAACGTTAAGAAACACTTTAGATAAGTATTATTCAATTAAAAATTAGGAAGAATCATGAGCATACGGATTATAGTATTTAAGTCAATGATGAATGATGCTCAAATCACAAAAAAAAATAACTCAAAATATTTTCTTAAGAGTTTAGTAGTGAAGACACTATATTTTCATTGAGATTACTGCAGCAATGGAGCAGTGGTGTGTTGTGTGGACCTTCTCTGTCGGCCCGAAGGTTACAACCAATGATGCTTACCTCACTCTATCTTTTACTTGATGATGTCAATATCTATGGGAACAAGACCATATCTCTTTCCAACTTCAAAGATGTGTTGTTAAGTCTATGGAATTCATCATATGACTCAAAAGTCAAAACCTATTAGTGTTTGTGGTTGCTCCTTAAACGCAGCAATCGCTAAACAAATACATTGTTTTAGGTTCCATAAATCAACTAGCTTGACTATAAAATTCAGTCACATCACAAAACCAACTAGCTTGATACATTGTTTATTCAAAAGATAAGTTCTCAAAACCTTTTAAACTAACTCATCATCATTACAAACTTTAAAAAACAAAAAAAAACTCTACCCCTCCACTTCCAAAACATATGATTACAATCGGATTAATAAGCATATAGGATCTAACTATTCAGAATATTCCTTATAGTCTATTTTATAAAGGTTCAACAAGATGATCTAACATAGTTAAATTCTTGGCTTCTCCGTCGTGGAGTCGTTATTTTCGCCATCTTCTAAATCATCCAAGCTATTGACTTCGGCGCTATGATGTGTCGCGGATGGATCACAAGAATACCATCTTGACCAGAAAAGATAATTAAAGAAGTTGATGAAACTTAATGAAGCTAAAATCCAGTAAAAGAGATCTAATCTATCTTTGTTAAGGTCATTATCGCCTAACCAACCTTCTCTTGTCCCAGATCCATTACTAGAAGTAACTCTGTTTACGGTCGAGACGAGAACAGAGCTAAGATAGAACCCGAAAGAGTAAGAACAGTAAGTCATTGCTGTGAGAAAAGATTGCATACTCTGTGAAGACTGTTTGTAAAAAAACTCCACTAATCCAACGGCTGTAAACATCTCTGATAAACCGAATATCAGAAACTGCGGCGCAATCCAGAAGATCGAGAGCGTTACGTTATGTTCCAAGAACGATTCACGTCTCTTCTTTTCTACTAAAGCGGCTGCAACCATAGAGAAAGTTGCTAAGAACAGTCCAGTGCCAATTCTTTGAAGAGGAGAGATTCCAGAATCGTTTCCGGTGAATTTTCTAGCAGTTGGGACGAAGAATGTTTCGTAGAGAGGCACAAAGAAGATGAGAATGATGTAAGGTATGGCTTGAAGAGAAGCTGGTGGGATTTGAAATGTATTTGTGATGTGTGTGTTCATAGAGCTTCCTTGCTGAACAGAGAATGTTTGAAGCTGAGCTAAGATGGTGTTGAAGATGATAGTACACGCGAATATCGGTATTACTGATAACAAAATCTTGACTTGGTGGACTTGTTCGATTGTGCATAGTCTCCATGGACTCTCCATTGTTTTGCCTTGCGTCTTGATACAAGCCTTATCAAGAAACCTGCACGTTATAATTTTTTCCTCTTTGGTTAGTTAGTTAGTTAGTTAATTTGGCGGTTAATGGAAAGGGACTAAAGACAAATCACCTGAACTTATTAGTATGGAGGAGAGGTTTGACACGAACGAGATCCGTTGAAGGTTGATGAAGCATGTTTGGATTTGAAGGGCAAATCTGTTTCCGTTTAGTGATCGCAGCTATGAAGACCTGATCGATCGAAGATGAATAAGCGAAAATGAAATCAAGATCAAAGGAATAGAAGCAAAGAAGAGTAATAAAAGAACAATAATTGAGATTATTTTTATTTTTTCGGTAATACGAAAAGTTTTGGGCCTTCGACCTATAATCTCTTGAACTCGAGACCTGGTCATGTAGAGTTACCAATATATGCTAATTGATGGCAAATTTACCTGAGCAATTGGTGTGAAGATGCTACCACGAGGCGGTTTATTCCTATAAAATTTAGTTCCAGCAGCGAGGCTGATCATCCCTGCAGCCATAACAGCCGCAGAGACACCAAAACCAATGTCCATGCCGGAATGCGTTTGCACCCAAACTAAGAGTGTGAGTGCAATAAGCTGACCCATTGAGAAGGCGAAATAAGCCGCATTGAAGAAGCTCGATAGCTTCCTCAAATCCTTCCTTTGAAACTGGTCGGCTCCATGGGAAATGATGTTTGGTTTGAGGCAGCCGCTACCTAAGGCCACTAAGCATAGTGCGGCGTAGAGTGTGACCGCCTTGTAACCATTTGCCTCTACGCAATGTATTGTGGTGCTTTTCATGTTGCATTTTGGTGGTCTTAGCTCTGGGAGGTGAGCTTGGACTGATAATAGTATGAAACCCTGTTTTAATCAATTTTCATGTTTTCTTGTCAGCCAAAACTTCGAGACTAATTTTGTTAACCAACATTATTTTAATCTTTTGTAACTATTCTTAGAAAAGTACATTATATTTGTCTATAGTGGAAACAGAACATGTATTTAACCAAAAAAAGAGGACGTTCACGAAGCTAATATATGTTCAAGGTTACGTGTTACCTTAAGCAAGGGATTAAAACTCAGGTGTATGCATTATGAAGCCGTAAATTTCGTTTCTAAGACTATTGTGTGCCGTTAATTAATTCAAAAATAACACTGTTTTATATATATATATATATATACCAACATATTATATAATCTAGTGTAAAGAAAAATATATTATATAACCCATTTGCTTTTCCAAAGAACCGAAAGTTTCAACAAGAAAAAAAAAGATTTAGTTCATAATTCACTTTTTACAACTTTATGTTAAAGTTTTGGACTTTTGTCTAAACATACTTTTAATAGTCTGTTTTTAATCACAAGTTACTAGTTAAAGATGTAGAATATTCAAGAGCATCTAAACTAGAAATGAGAAAAACAAAAAGAGAGCTAAAGAGGGAGAAGAACATACAGAGATTTCGATGACACCGAAAACGAGCATGGTGCGAAAGCTTCCAAGGTATGAATCAGAGAGGAATCCACCAAGAAGCGAGAGAATAAACACAGTTCCTATGAAGTTAGTCACGAGGTTTGCAGCTTTCGACAAAGGGAAATGCATCTCATAGAAAACATATGTGATCAAGTTGTTTCCAACAGCCGCGATCGCCATCATCTCAAAAGCTTGGAGGCCTAAAGTACATATACAAAAACTAATCAATTTAACCTAACATGGCTTCAAAATGCTTAACATGGACCGACCCGACCCTATGCAACATGCTCTAGTAGATATACTTATAGTTAATGTTGACGAGAGAGAGATAGAGAGATAGAGAGAGAGAGAGAGAGACCTAAAACAAAGAGGGCAGCTCTTGTACCACCATGCTTGTTTGGTCTGCATGGTCGACCTCGAGAATCAACGCAAAGATCGTCCGATGGTTCTTCGGATATGTGTAGTTCTCTTTTAACTTCTTCAGATAAATCTTGAAGATTCATAGCTCTCTTTTTTTCTTTGTATTATATCAACAACCAAAGGGCAATGTACGTTTGGCTTTAGAAGAAGTTGGCACAAATCTAAATTAATGAGGTGGGGATAGAGGAGGCACTTATAATGTCTCGTTCATTCTTAAAAAAAATCATGAGAGAGAAACCAGAAAAATATTAACCAATCAAAATTTTCTACATTATTTTATATATTTTCTAGATAATTTTATTTTACAATATTAAATAAGTATAAATCATACAAGTAAACTACTAAAGGAAACAGACTAACTAAGACCATGTCCCTCCGACATTAAAATGGGTGTCTTAAAGGATGGGCCGCAAAAGTGTCTAAAATTGGTGTCTTTCATGTCTTTGTTAAGATACTGGATCTTGACAAAAATTGCCACGTGTCGCAACGTGATTCGTTGCGACAATAAAAAAATTAATTTTTATAAAAAAAAAAAAAAATTTTAAAAGAAGAAGACCCGATGTGGATGTGGATATAGGGGTCTCCAATGTGGATGCTCTAAAGAGAAGTTATTTCTAACTTACTTTTTAATTATTTAAAATAAATTAGAAAATACTATTGAATAAGAAAATTTTGTATTTATATTAATTTAAAATTATCTATTATTCATAAATTTTCATTTTCTAAAACATGGTATGATCATATATATATCATATAATCAAGTTTATTAAAACCTCTTAGTGTATGAGAGTAGTGGGAGGAAATGGACCCACTCTCCAATATGTTTAAAATGCATCATCATCATCATTACAAGAAAATTTCAACTTTGGCCTGTGGCTCCGGGGCATAAACTATTGTTTACAACAATGTTTTCTTGACATTTACGGCTGACATATATATAGTTGCGATTTGATCATGATGGCAATCTTTGACGAATTTTCTCTTCCCATCAATGTGAGTTTATTCAACCGTAGTGGTCAGTACTAGTAGAAACTTCACATATTATAAAATATTGATAAAGTTTATAGTATCATTATAATTTAACTTTAAGACAAAATTTTACTAATTATCACAAATTTCACTAAGTAATTAGAAATTTAATGTACATGTATACAGTAGTATTATATACAATAAATCAGAATATGATTGTTTTGTTGTCAATAAAAATGGCGAAAATCCCAAAAAACCCGTAAAATTTGAAATTAATTTATAATATATTTCTGCAACAACTTACACATTGTACTAGTGAGTGTTGATAGAATGATAACAAGAGAGCAATATAACACAACTCAACAGATTACAAATTCCGTTCAGATTTTCAGTTTCATCAATATCATTATTTGGAATATCAATATGTAGATTCTTAGTTAAGCATAGGCTACTTTAGTATTGTGGGGGCACACAAAGTGACATACGTGAGACTATAATAATATTTTACTCATCGATCAAGGCTTGAGGAATCTTTTCATCATTCTTGAAAGTCAAATCAAGAGTAGAGTTGGCGGCATTACAAAATCCCCATCTCGGCCATACCTTTCCCATGACAATAAGTAGATTAGATCTTCTTTTTTATAATGATGATTCCAACTGATTCTGCTATATTTTTTTTCTCTTTGTTATGTTGACATTCACATGTGCTAGCTCAACCATAACATGGAATTGAAATATTGTGAAAACAGATGGTGAATAGTTGGACCGGAAAGAGTAAATAGTAAGGTAGGGATCTTTAAATGTGTCAATTATAGAAGGATGCAAGCTAGCTACATGAAAACATTTCCCTATTAAATACTTTGTTTGGTTGAAGGTTACTTATAGTGCAAAAAGAACACGGACAAGAATCTTTACAAAAACTCTTTTTTTTTTTTTTTAAATCTTGACAATTCGAATCTAGGCTTATACTTTTTTCTAGAGCTACGATCTGTTTTGAATAAACTGTTTTCTTAACAAAAATTGAATTTGTATCTTCCTAGCTATGTGCTTGCGCTTTTGGCTTACATAAGAGAGTAATTAACTTTTTAGTTGATACCAAAAAGAGTAAGTGAGAAATTGAGGAGGAAACTAGTGTTATACGCTATCCATTTCAGCATATTATATATATGATTTTTTTAAATGACCATTTTGAAAAATTATTGTCAAACAGATATATTTATATATATATTTATATTTATAATTTACTTGATGTTCTCACATGAGTAAATGTACATTTAATCACTAGTGAGATGTTTTTAATTAGATAATAAATTACATGTTAATATAAAATATATTTAATTTATATAATTTTTACTATGCTTGGTTTTAGCTAAAACATCGTTATGGAAACGGATAGAATGTACTATGTAAAGAGAAAAATAGTAGATTATGCATGCACATAATTAATTAGTTTATATTATATGTATTAGGTCCGATCTAGCATATATCTTGTGTAGATGTAATGTAAAGTAGGTTACATAAACAAATTAGTAAGACCGAAACTTATATACATAAGATTCAAGAAACTATGATTTGTAAAGTTTGTGATACAAAATTATGGCGCTGGCCTAGATAAAAAGAAGTCAATGATATGATGTGTTTTTACTGCTAATGGTAGACTAATTAGTTGGAATATGGTTTGCATGAAGTGATGTCCCTATCGACCACATAATTAAAGTATATTTACCATATCCCATGAAACTCATTGTATATATATGGGTTTTTAACTGTTATGCAAACGCACGAAAAACTATTGAACAAAATACCAAGTTAATTAATTGTTCAAGTTTCCGCAACTCTCCAACTTTGGATGCCAAACGAACATAACCGACATTTTCTACAAAATTCGTCCAAAACCGACCAAATAGATGTTATCTTCAACCAAGGATCAACTTCTTTTTATATAGTCTACTACTCAAAACCAAACATGAATCTTTACATCTAGACCGGTCCCCACTTGACATTTCCATATGAATTCGTAAAAATGGATAGAAAAAGAAAGCTACTTTTACACTACACTTATAATAGTCAAATCAATGAAGTCCAATCCAAGCAAACATCACAAAAAGAAGATATGGAATGAGAACGAATGAAGAGAAGTGTCACATACCCTTTGATGTATAAATATGTATAATGGATACAACTGTACTCCCAAATTTCACTAATAGAATACACTATACACTATATGGCCTCCTCCTGATCCTTTTTTTTTCCTTTTTAATCTCAAAGAAGTTTTTTTACTTTCACTATCAGCCCGTTGAATATAATGCCTACTTTTGTTGGCATGACCTACTAACCATTATCAACATCCAAAATGCCCTTATGTATATGCGACCAATTTCAATTATGTATGATCTTGTTAATTCGACCAAATACAAGTATATGTACGACCAAATACAAGTATATGTACGACCAAATACGACTGTTGACAACCAATAATTTCAAGTATCTTTGAAATTCACTCGCCATGCCTCAATTATTTTTCCTATTTTTTAAATTTAACATGTCTTTTATATTGAGTTTTCTTTAAAAAAACATTTTTCCGTATATCTTACTATAAATCATTTTAAGACCCCACTTCTAAAGTAAAAAAAAAAATCTAGAAAGAATATATAAAAGATACAATTCAGTTCACTTATTGTCAATTAATTTTGATTTAGAATTTCACTAATCTTAATATTGTATAAATACTCAGTTTGTTGATCTAAGTATGGTGTTATCTGGTCTTGGAATGAAATTTGGTGTGAGATGGATTAGAAGAAGCAATATCTGGAAAGGCCATATTAGGATAATTAGTTTCTTTTTACATGTATTCAACATGAAGACCGAAGACTCTTGCACCCGTTAATTAGGGTTAGCTCAATCTAACCTACGCAAAAAGTTGAAAGGAATTTGTTAAAAGAACTTGTCACTTAACACATCCCTTATACATGTATATTGAATCATTGACTCGCACACTTAAGCTCCTATACACTTGTGGATAAATACATATAGTAATCGAGTGGTGGTGGTTGATACAGAGAGATATAACTGTAGGAAATGGTCGGTTTTGCTTACTGTTTAGGTAAAAAAGTATTTCTCCTCAAGCTGAAACTGCGTTGACTTTTTCTTCATCATTATTCTTTTTATTTATTTATTTCTCCCTTCTTTTGCCTTACCACTCCACTCTCACCATATTGTATTATGTATTATGTATTATGTATTATGTATTATGTATTGTATGTGTGTAGCGCTTGTGCTTCCAACTATACAAAAATAACTCACAAAAAAATAAGAGAATTTGATATTGAGCGCTTGTGTTTGTGATTTGTATAAAATATGCAAATATAAGAGTCATGATTGGTGGTCAAAGTCAACTAATAGTCATGATTGGTGGTCAACTATACATATATATGTCATAATCTTATATATAATATTAGGAAATGTCCATGCGTTTTATATGTTTGAATTTAATATTTTAAAATATTTAATTTTTTATAAAGATATATATATATATATATATATTTATAGATATATATTTGACAAAAATAAATATATTTTGAAATATGTTCAGTTAATATTAATTTTAGTATTATTTAAAATTAAAATTTAATACTAAATAATTTATATCATTTTAAAGACTAAACTTTTTTTTTGAGGTGTAATATGAACGGTACTGTTTATTAATATATAGAACTAATTATGAATTTGAGAAAATAAATTTATTCTTATTTGTAACATATATTTCAATTTTATTAGTGGAAAGTAGTTATATAAATACTTTATCTTGTATAATGTTGGTAGCTTAAAAATAAATGTTTTTGCGAGTTTTAAAATTCAATGAATTCATTGTTTTGCATAGTTTGTTTTTGGTATTTTACTATTTTTGAATCCATGCAATGCAAATTATTTTTTAATATATAATAAAGTTTTAATTAGCATGTCATTTATAATGGCATGCATATTGCAATTTTGATTTTACTACTATGTTTGCAAAAATTTTTAAAAATAAAAAAATTCACCAAAAACAAATTAAAAATATGTTTGCAGAGCTACACAAATCATGTATATTAGGAATTAATAGTTGAATGTGGCCAAAGGAATGATTTGTTTTAAATTATATAGAAGAAGATTTAGTTTTTTTTTAATTGGATTTAATTTAAATATGTTTACTTAATGCATAAATCGAGTAGATGTTTGAATCAATTCAATGGTTCAATGGTGGGTTTTATTGGGTAGCTAATATACTAACATCAAATAATGATGCTAATGATAATACCTCCATCATTACATATTTTCGAATAACGTTACATATGTTTGAATCAATTTAATGATGGGTTTTAATTGGGTAGCTAGTATTAAATCATATTTTTATTTTATTTTTAGTTTTTAGTATGCAAAGATATATACTAAAAATAGTTTGCTAAGAAAATAAGGTTAAAAATAACAAAGAATTAGTCTTTTTTTTTATATAAGAAACAATATTGTCTTTCATAAAATCTTTTAGTATGAACTTCATCAACATATTCTCCTTTTTATTTGTCTGTATAGCCTAGACAAAAAAAAAACAAAAAAAAAACAAATGGAGATACGACAATCAAGAATAATATGAGTAAGTACTTACTGATTTGATCATTGCACCGAGAATAATTACGCATAATCATTTCAATGGACGTTAATACCACCAAGAAAAACTTCACATGTCTTTACCAAATATTTATTTAGCCAGCAATATCCCTAGAAATATAGACATCTTTGTGAAACTCAATATGTACTTAAATCACTCACGATATCTTCATACAATAATATATCTAGACTATCACGAAGTCTAAGCCTAAGACAAGCAGGCAATCACGTGTCAACGACATACACACAACAAACAATTCCGTGCGAACACGGCTTGTAACCGCCCATACGCGGCCCGGATACCCCGTGTCAAGACACGCTATCCTGCGTGGATACCGGATCCCTAGTGCCTAAGCACGTCTTTCTTGCACATCTTTCTCTCGTGCATACCGGATTCCTAGTGCCTCTGCACGTCTTCCTTGCACTCCTCGCTGGCTCGTCAGCCATTCCTGGCTTACCCGTAATCCCGCGCCCATAAACCAACACACAACCACAAGGATCTCTCCTTGCAGATTACTCCGTGGCTCACCCGTATTTCCATTTCACACACAATTATTTTACCACACAAAAATATTCTATTTCACAAACCACACGTCACACATTAAAACTTCCATATTAATATCAAATCCTAAAATTCTAGTTCTTTTCTTTATAAAAATAAATTTATAATATTCATAAATAATATTACACTCATCAAACAAACACGGTTACTCATAATATAGGAATACTCGGCTTAACCTTATACTAAGTAATTATCTAAACATATTTATATAGGAAGAAAACATGATCTCGTCCTCACCTTAGCAATTCGGTTGACTTTCGTTTTAAGGCTAGCAACAACGGAAATTCGATTCAACGACGCTCTTAGTCTGCAATGGTTTAGATTAACCGATCAAAAATGATCTCTAATTAATAATCCATGATTTAGTCTAGCAACCAAACCAAATTTATAAGTCTCGATTAATTGATTTGGTACTCTTCTAATTAAATTAATTAGACTTGGTTTAATAATTAACCAACCCAAAATCTAATAATTTAATTGTACCACCCAAACATAATAATACGCCAATGCCATCAATTAATTCATGTGACCACGTTTTACTTTCCGGTTCAATAATGCCAGCTCATCTCCATAACCATATAGCTAAGCTTAATTGATAATCAATTTCATACCACTAACAACCGACACCACCGCCTAATGTATGTGATCACAACACTACAAATCAACTCCTCCGTTCTCAATAATTACGTCTCGGTTCTGGGAATCAATTACATGTAGAATTTCTTGGTTTAGGCTGGTTCAATCCATCGGTTTAATAATTACATAACAACAAACACGAGAAGCTTCGCCGTACCTTTCTCTGCAACTTTTCTCGACGGCTTGACTTGACGAACTGAACGGCAAAGTGGAGGGCTCGGCAACACAGGTCTGCAACGGTTCAAGCTTCGTGATTAAATTGGTTCCCACAATCAATCAAAACAGAACATAATTCCAGATTTGGCTCACGGGTTTTACCTCTCCGGTGAAGACGTTTCACCCGATGTCACAGCCTGGGCACGACAAGGGTCTCCGGTGACTTCAGTGGTACTGCAGTGGTTCACAAGCAAGGATCGAATTATGGCTGAGCCAAAACGATACAAAAACAGAAGCTCGAGATAAATGGTGCGAGAGTTACCAACGTTGACGGCTTAGAGTTTCTGTGTCTTGCCTCGGGTTTTGTGTCCTCCTTTTATACACACGCGGAAATAATAGGGTTTGGTTCTGGTTAAACTCATTAACGGGTTCGGTTTGGGCCTCACGGTTTGTCTCTAAAACCAGGTCGTTACAATTCTCCCCCACTACAATGGAATTCATCCTCAAATTCGACCCGTCACAAAGTTCATCACTTTTGTCCTTAAAAAGTTCTGGATAGTCTGCCCTCATATGTTTTTTTGATCCCCAGGTCTCCTCTCGAATCCCATCTCTTTCCCAACATACTTTGACTGACATTACCATCTTTCCTTGGATCTTTATTTTCTGACACTCCAAAATCCCTACGAGTTTACTCAATGCAGTGAGATTCCGGTTTAAATCCGTAGGCGGGCTTTGTAGGATCAATTCCAGTTCTCTGATAACTTTTTGCAAATTAGACACGTGAAAAACATCGAGGAAGCTAGACAACTCCTACGGTAATGCTAAACGGTAAGCTACCACACCAATTTTCTCTGTAATGACATATGGGCCCATAAACCTTAGCCTAAGCTTTTTCAATTTTCGGTTTTTATCTACTCCTCTGAATGTCCTCATTTTTAAGTACACTGCATCACCAACTGTAAATTCTAGATTCTTCCGACGTTTGTCGGCGTAGCTCTTTTGTCTGTCATGGGCTTCCTTAAGCCTATCTCAAAGCAACTCCACCTGTTGTATCGTGTCCTTGACCATTTCTGGCTCCAGGTCCTTGCGCTCTCCTACTTCAGTCCAACAGAGCGGGGTACGACATGGCCTACCATATAGGGCCTCGTATAGTGGCATCCCTATACTCGAATGGTAGATATTATTATACGCAAATTCTACCAGTGGTAAGTACTTGAGCTTACTACCTTCCCAATCCAGTACACATGCTCTCAACATGTCCTCTAGTGTCTGTATTGTCCTTTCACACTGCCCGTCAGTCTGGGGATGATACGCTGTGCTGAGACGTACTTTTGTACCCAAGGCTTTTTGAAAAGCCTGCCAGAAAATAGACGTGAACTTTGTATCCTGATCTGACACAATACTTACCGGCACTCCATGCTTGGTAACAATCTCACTCAAATATTGCTGGGCTAAGACATCTGCATTATCTGTTTTCTTAATGGGTAAGAAGTGCGCAGTTTTTGTAAGTCGGTCCACAATTACCCAAATGGCATTTTTACCCCCGTTGTTGTTGGCAGTCCGGTGACAAAATCCATTGTAATCATATCCTAAATTCTGAAGTAGTCCACTTGGAACTCGGTGCTCCGCTTTCACTTGCTGACATGTCTGACACTTCGATACCCAAGCGGCTACCTCTTGTTTCATCTTGCCCCAGTTGTAATACCGTTTCAAATCAAGATACATCTTAGTGGTTCCTGGGTGAACTGAAAATCGCAAGCTATGAGCTTGGGCTAAGATCTCGTCCTTCAGGCCCTTGTCGTCTGGCACTCTAACTCGACCCTTATACATGTACATTCCATTCTCTGCGGTGTGGAATCCCTCTACATTGTTGTCGATAATTTTCCTCAAATCAGCATCGTGCTTTTTTGCTTCGCGGATTCTCCACAACAAGTCAGCGTTATTCGTAGCTTCTAAACCAATAACATCCTCTCCAGTCGAGATGGCGTAGATACTCAGCGTACAAAAGATGTTCGCTAGCTCCCGCACATCTTTTTCCGCACAAAATGTACGCCTGCTCAAGGTGTCAGCTACCAAATTAGCTTTCTCTGGGTGGTAGGCTATCTCCAAATCATAGTCTGCTAACAATTGCACCCATCTCCTCTGTCTAAGGTTGAGATCCGACTGAGTGAATATGTACTTTAAACTCTTATGATCTGTATACACCTGAACCTTTTCCCCATACAAGTAGGCCCGCCAGATCTTCAAGGCAAACATAACCGCTGCTAGCTCCAAATCATGTGTAGGGTAGTTAACCTCATAGGTTCTTAACTGTCTAGAGGCATAGACAATAACCTTCTCGTCCTGCATCAACACACATCCTAGTCCAGTCCCTGATTCGTCTGTATATACCACATATGGTACTCCGGTCCTTGGTAGTACCAACACTGGGGTTTTTGTCAAATATCTTTTCAAGGTTCGGAAACTAACTTCACATTCTTCTGTCCACTCAAAATTAACATTCTTCCCCATAAGTCGCATCATCGGCTTAGCTATACTAGCAAATCTTTCCACAAATTTCCGATAATAACCTGCTAATCCAAGAAAACTACGGACCTCAAGAGTGCTCTTTAGTGTTGGCCATCCATTTATCGAGGCTATCTTTTCTAGATCTACCGATATCCCCGCTTTTGAAACCACATGTCCGAGAAACCCAATTTCTCTCTACCGAAATCTGTACTTACTCATCTTTGCACACAACTAATGTTCCCACAATTTATCCAATACAACCCGTAGATGTTTCTCGTGTTCCCTCTGACTCTTTGAGTAAATTAGAATGTCATCAATGAATACTATCACACACTTATCCAAGTACTCTCGAAAACATTATCCATCATCTTTATAAATGCACCCGGCGCATTAGTCAATCTGAACGGCATTACTACAACTCGTAATGTCCATACCTTGTTCAAAATGTTGTTTTCCTTACATCTTCCTCTTTTATCGAGATCTGATGATACCTTGAGTTTAAGTCAATCTTTGAAAACCATGAAGCTCCTTGTAACTGGTCCATTAACTCGTTAATCCGTGGCAGTGGATACTTATTCTTGATGGTTACCTTATTCAACCCCATATAGTCAATACATAGTCTGAGGTTCCCATATTTCTTCTTCACAAAAAGCACCGGTGCTCCCCATGATGAACTACTCGGCCGAATAAACCCTTTATCTATAAGGTCTTCTAATTGAATCTTCAGTTCTGCCATTTCTGCGGGCGCCAAATGGTAAGGTGCTCGTGACACAGGTGAGGTTCCGGGCTCTAATTCTATCGTGAAAGCGTCTCTCCTATTTGGTGGTAGTTCTTTTGAAGACTCAAAAACATCCGCATAGTCGGCCACGATTGGAATATCCTCAACTCCCAATTCCATGTCCTCTTCTGCAATAGATATCGTGGCGAGGAACGCATCATTCCCTTTCTCTATCAGTTCTTCTGCTTGCATCATGGATATGATGGAAAAACCCTCTCCACTTTTTACGCCTTGGAATACCAACTTCCCTTCTGGCCTTGCGAAATGAACCCGAGCTCGGTGACAATCCAATAATGCATGGTGCTTCTTTAGCCAGTTCATCCCAAGAATCACGTCATAATGGTTCACCTCCGTCTCTGTAAGATTTCCCAATAATGCTTCTCCATTTATCATGATAGGCACATCTAAATGAACTCTAGTGGAATCTATTCTTTCTTTTTTAACAGTTCCAATCCTTTGAGCCTTTAGAACGAATTCTCCATCAAAGGTCCATCTCTTAGTCACTCCCGGCTTTACACAACTAAGTGTAGCACCGGTATCAAACAGCGTATAAGCTGGCCATCCTCTCACTAAAACTGATCCTACACAGTTACATTATTTCCAAGAAAAAAAATTACATAACCTCAGAGACAACCATTTTTAACAGTTAAATATTCGTGTACCAGTGATTGGCTTGTTTTCCTCTTGCTCTCCAGCCATCATCACTCGAGGTCTCACATTTTAACGCTTTTGGGGTGGTGGTGGTAGATACTCCCCGGGGTGATCCTCGGCACGCTGACCTCTAGTCCTCTGGGTGCAAAACTTTGCAATGTGCCCATGTCGTCCACAATTGTAACAACTCCCATTGCTCACATTCCGAGGGCAATCCTTTTCAAGATGTCCCGTTTGGTTGCACCTAAAACAAATTGGCAGAGTCCTCACATTTGAGGCGTCCCAAGTCCTTTTGTGAAAGCTCGTCCTTTTTGTAGCTTTTGCCTGTGCTGCCCTGGTCTGGCTGAACTCCTTCTCTAGCCCGATCTCTAAGTTGGCAGCTTTTTCCACTAATCCAATCATGCTGCGGTAATCGTACATCTCGCAATGGTTCTTTAGTTCAATCCTCAGACCCCTCAAAAACCTGCGGGTGAGCTCATCCTCACTCATGACTCTACCGGCAAATCGGCTGAGTCTATCAAACTCCTCCTCATACTCTCTCACATTCCTATTTCCCTGACGAAGTTTGATAAACTCGTTCTCCATACGCTCCATAGCCTCCCTGGGAAAATACTTCCTGGTGAACTCAGTTTTAAAATTCTCTCAAGTAAGCTCGTATCGTCCATGTGCCTGATCCACTACCTTTTCCCACCACACCAACGCTTCATTCTCCAAATTTCTTTCCAACATTTTCCTCCAATTATAACCAGTTGTAGGATTAGAACGGCCACCAAAGAACTCCATGTCCATGTCCTTCAAATTCCTCATCACCTCCCAATATGTTGGCCCCTGCATGTGGACCTGTAACAAATACAAGGTCAACATATTGACTTTCCGATTCAGCTAAAATATTCTTTAATCGTAACCCATGAAACAACATTGCAATAGACCTTCTCTGTTATCTAACCTGCACAGGTGGTGGTGGTGGCGGAGGTGGGGACGGATGCTGAGGCTGGCCTGCCCTAACTGGCACATCCCACTGTGGTGGAATCACCTCTGGCACTCCTCCCACAACTGGTGCCCTCCTCATATATTCTCGGATCTGACGGAACTCCTCAAACAATGCCATTTCAGCTGCATGGCCATTCACTTGTCCAACTCTTGCCAGAACCCCGTTATCCCCCGCGGCAACCGGATGCTCAGCATGTACACTCTCAGTAGAGGCCACTGGGCTTTCAGCCCTCTCTCTTGGCTGCGTTGCAGCTCTCGCTCGTACTCCACGTGTTTTATTTGGCGGCATCTGGACACACGAAAAACAAGCGTGTCAGTTTGCTTTAATAATCACATAACAACAAACACGAGAAGCTTCGCCGTACCTTTCTCTGCAACTTTTCTCGATAGCTTGACTTGACGAACTGAATGGCGAAGTGGAGGGCTCGGCAACACAGGTCTGCAACGGTTCAAGCTTTGTGATTAGATTGGTTCCCACAATCAATCAAAACAGAACATAATTCTAGATTTGGCTCACGGGTTTTACCTCTCCGGTGAAGACGTTTCACCCGATGTCACGGCCTGGGCACGACAAGGGTCTCCGGTGACTTCAGTGGTACTGCAGTGGTTCACAAGCAAGGATCGAATTATGGCTGAGCCAAAACGATACAAAAACAGAAGCTCGAGATAAATGGTGCGAGAATTACCAACGTTGACGGCTTAGGGTTTCTGTGTCTTGCCTCGGGTTTTGTGTCCTCTTTTTATACACACGCGGAAATAATAGGGTTTGGTTCTGGTTAAAATCATTAACGGGTTCAGTTTGGGCCCCACGGTTTGTCTCTAAAACCGGGTCGTTACACTCCTTACCAAAAGGATATCCATGTACTACAATCATCCCGATCACAAATTACAACCTTTTCCTTAAATCAAAAAGTACGATCTTTTATATCGTGGTTAATGGTGAATATAAAATTATACTTTTAAATAGAAAAGACTTTAAATTTGATTCTGAAGGAGATCTAGACATAATATATTGCTTTAGGAGATCTTCACGGAGATCTCGCAACTTCTGATTGCTTTAGGAGATCAGTACTGGTCGGTGCGGAGCCTTGGCGGTGAAGTAGATCTGAAGGAGTGGCGGTGAGAGGGCTTACGGTTGGCGAGTCACTGAATGTCACTCCTTAGATGTGGTTCTGTTAGGGGACTATGGATCTGCAGATCTGACTGAGTTGTCTTAGTGGTCTCTCTAGCTTGCGGTTCTATTCTCCCTTGCCACATAGCTTCCTCGAGTTGGAAGAAATCCTTCACGGTGGTCGCGATGTGCCTAAGAAGTAAAATATCTCATTTGCAAAAGGAAATCCACGTATAACAATCATCCCACTCACAAAATTGTTTTGTTACAAATCAAAACAATTATCTTCGACAGGGTGAATAATGGTGAGTTTTGGATTTCCTACTGTCGAAATAGTAGCCGGGACTGCAGTTTGGACTGGTGGTGTCGAGCTTGTCGCGGCGGAGCATTCCCCCTTTCTTTCCTCGTTCTATTGTGTTTAGTTTGTTTTCCTCGCTGGTTCATTTCCGGTTTTGTTACTAACTTTTGGGTCAAGAGCACCTAACCAAGCCTGTTCGGGATTGTTAGGTAGATTTTAATTTTTTTTGGTTTGTAATACTTTACTAAAAATGGTGTTCTTATCAATCAATCTATAAAAGCCTTAAAAATGAATAAGAGTAAAATTAGCAGAAAAGTTTTACCAAAACATAAATTATATTTATTTAAATAAATAAAATACCAAAATAATAATCTTCAAATGAAATGAAAAATTTCTAGCACTATATAACTAATCATGTTATATTAATTTATCTATTAAAAATAAGTGAAATTTACCTTCATTTTTTGTCAGATATGAGATCATTTTCTATCCGTAAATAAAAAAACTTACCTTTCATAAACTCAAAATATCAGAAAATATAAATTTTTGACCAATAATATTTTCATGAAATCTGTTTTTTTCCTTTTTAAAACTTACATTTTGTTTCTTTCAAAAATACCTAAAGTGATACATCTCTAAATCTTGTTTATATGGAAATTTTAAAAATATGCTCTAAATATTAAGGTAATGGCTTTCATAGAAAGAAAAAAAATCTTTTAAAGATGATAATATATAACAAATTTCCTCAGTTTGTCTAATTTCATATTTTTCTATAAACTAAATATAAAAATAAAATATATTAATTAGTCTTTTTATAAATTTAAGCATAATACGGAAGTCCAGCTCATTTTTATTGAAAAAATATTAATTGTAAAGAAAAAGGTGGAAAAAGTAGAACATTTTCTTGTTTTTTTGAATATTTTTTCCAAATAAGGAAATGCATTTGTGATATAGTAATTTTTTTGTGAGCTGGCAATCATGCATGAAGTCACTGTTTAAATTTTCATATTATTATGATTTGGTCATATGTGTTATATATATATGTATGTGAGAGTTATGAGAATCCAACAAACTACATGAAGAAGTATTTCGATCAGTAACACCCAACGATTAGAAAATCTTGAGGTAATGCTTTTTTTTTTGAAAAATTTAAATTGTATATTATTTTCTCAATTTTATTATTATACTAAAAGTTTGAAATTATATTAAATTTTTGACTATTTGCCATTTTCGACCACGGTATACCGACCAATATCGTTTTGTCAGAATTGTCTTAGTCCGATGAATTTCTGACCAATACGTTGGTCAGAATTTCGTCTCTTTATTGTAATGGACAATTATTGTTTGCTAAAAGTTATGAGTAATTTTACTTAGGAGCATTCATATCAAGTATAAGATTTAGTAAGATTGAGTATTTCATAAAATTGATGCTAACTAATGTTGGGTTAATGATTTAAGATAGAGTAGTTTAGATTGAGTATTAGTTCTGATTTCTTTTTGGCACCAAGTAATAATTATGATATAGTAGCTAAAATGCATATATATATATATATATTCACCAATTTATTAGTTAATTTTTCTAAAGGGTTAACAATTTAATAATTTATTAGTTATGATCGTTGTCTTAGCCCTCAAGTAGGAGAGAACAGAACGATAAGCTTAGTTATTGAATTTCCGTTTTTATTCAAGTCCTTGTGTTGTATATATGATACATATTTATAATCCAGACGCTGTTTTTTTTTATTTTAGTTTTATGATTTTAATTACTTATTTGATTTTTAGGTTGAGCAAGCTTTTTCAGATTATTTTCGTAAAGCAAAAGTCATCATCTGCCTCACTCTCTCTGTAGACATGAGTTTATTGGTTTTAAACAGCAGGTATCTTCTAAATTTTCAATACATTTCATTTTCATTATTTCTCTCTGTTTTTGTATTAGTAAGACTTAGTTAGTGGCGGAGCTAGATATCATTTTTGACAGGGATAAATTTAATACTATAAAACAAAAAAAAATATAAATATATGAGATTCTTATTTGAGACCAAGTTTTTTTTTCTGGAAATTGAATCTAGTTGTTTACTTCAACTTAAAAATTAGAATTCAAAAAAAAAGAATGAACAAAAAAAAACAGTTTAACCATCAAAATTTCCAAATTTCCATATAATACTATAATCTTAGATTTTTCAATTAGAACATGATATATACTACTAGCTTATATTAATGTCATACTTGTTTTATTATCAAAATTAAATTCAATATAATGAGTTTTGTTGACAAAAGAATCCTAAATTTTTGTGTGAGTTCAAGTAATATTGTCTCTAATATAACAAACTATTAGAAAAATAAACAAACATATTAACATAAAACTAAAGAAATATATCTTTACCTGAAAATCAACCTTAAATTAATATTTGAGCCTTAACATTTTATTGGTTTTATGTTCTGGTCAATGAAAATCATATTTGCTGTCTTATAGTAATGATCAGACGATACTTCGAGTAAAGAAGACGAAGACTTCTGCATTTGGGAGTAAGGTTAATGTGCCTTAAATTATGAGACTGTAATTACATTTTTACAGTTGTAAGGTTCTAATAAAATTTAGGGTTCTCAACTACTCAGCTTGAAGAACTCCTCACAGCGACTATTGCAAGTGGCAATCTCAGAGAAGCCGTGAGCCTACCCCCTGGCGAAGACATGAACGAGTGGTTGGCCATAAACAGTTAAGACAAAATCATTATAATCCCTAATTACTCCATCCAAACTTGATTCTTAATTTGATTTTGTATGTTTTCTTTATGGTTTTTTAGCTGTAGATTTCTACAACCAAATCAACATTTTGTATGCCACCCTAGAAGAATTCTGCACCCCGACCACTTGCCCAATCATGAATGCTGGATCAAGGTAACACTCTTCTTCATTTTTGATCTTCTTATCCATCAAATCCAATTCTTTTTCTTCATGAAACTGTAATATATAGCTTAAGCCTCGTATCAATCTTTCTCGGTTTCAGATATGAGTATAGATGGGAAGATGGAATTACTATAGAGAAGCCTATAGTGGTTTCAGCTCCCAAGTATGTTGAGTATCTCATGGATTGGATTGAAACTCAGATCGACGATGAATCCATCTTTCCGCAAAAACCTGGTATGTATTGTGAAGCTCATTAATATGTAGATAATTTAAACATCTTTAAGTTTGTTTTAACTTGCTGTTTTTTCTTTCTATTAAGGAGCACCATTCCCACCAAACTTTGAGGATTTTGTGAAGCAGATCCTGAAAAGGTTGTTTCGGGTTTATGCACACATATATTGTTCTCACATTCAGAAGGTTGTGAGGCTCGATTTAGAAGCTCATCTCAATACTTGCTTCAAGCATTTTATTCTCTTCATATCTGTGAGTTGATGAACCCTTCTCTGGATCATGTTGAGTTCTTAGCAATGTTCTAATAGTTGATGGTAAAATTTTGTATACGAACTTGCAGGAGTACCAGTTGGTTGATAAGGAAGAGTTGGATCCTCTTAAACATCTCGTTGAAAAGATTTTGAAACCATAGAAAACTCTTTATGTTAAGGGGAAAGAAAGGATTGAGTTATGGATTATGTAATGTCTAAATGAGTTGACGTACCGTAAACAATTAAGTTATCTTGCTATTTTCAAATTTAATAAGTAAATGTGATCAACATCACATCACAGAATTATGTCTTTAATGATGCCAAAAATTTTTGTGTGTGATGTGGACTGTGGACAAGCACAATCGTTTCCTGACTTCATTCTTCAGAAACTACATCTATTGTTTTTTGTTGGCCTTATGAAGAACTATTTGCCGTTTTATTTGTAATAAACACTATATTTTTTTTGGCCGAGAGCTCTTTCTCACAAACTATTTCGTAGAGCAGATACTGTATATACCAAGGGATGTCTTGTTGTTGTGTAGAAGTAGTTAAGTGAAAGTGAAACTTGTTGAAAGTAAAACTTGACTTTGGATCAAGTTTAATTTTTGGGCCAATTATCCAACAATTATCTTTTGGGTCAAATCCAAAACATGATCCAATTTCTAGAGTTTTCTTTGGAAATATCAACATTTTCACCTTCTTAAAAAGTTCAAGAGAACTGTAGAGAATAAATAACTAGATATTATCATGGGAAAATTTAGATAATTGTAATAAAATAATCTAAATATTAGACTAGAAAACTATCTATTCCAACTAAATTCTAGTATATTGTGTGTTGTGTTTGGTTCTTACATTTATGATTGGTATGAGGGTATTTGCTGAATAATTCCTCTTCAATATCATGTGAGATTTTGCGATAAAAATGGAGAACTCAAAAGAACTAATATCCATTCCAAGAAAAGAAGTGTTTGATACAACAAACTACATGGATAACCAAGTGTTAGCTCTACTGGAAAATTTCTAAGTTCAAAGCTTAGAGATCACATTTTCGAGTGACATTTGGGAGGATCACAATTTCGAGTGACACTTAATTAGGAGAGAACCATATTATATGCTCTGGTCTCTAGCCCGAGAGAGTGTATGGGCTTAGGACTATAACCTTTTAACTATAGAAGAAAAAAAACAAAAAAAACAAAAAAAAAAGTATGGATATGGATATGGCAATCATACCAAAAATCAATAAGAATGCTTGGACTGCAGTGGAGTAAGATTGGAAGATTAAAAAAAAATGGAAAGTGAAAGGAACTATGTTGTCAAACCAAATACTAAGTGGACTAATGATGCGAAGAGTCAAGAGACATTCAAAATTCAGTCAAAAGCTGTAGGTGTTATTTTTTTTAGCATCGAATATTAATCAATACAAATTGATACAAGGTTGCACTTCAAACATCAATCAAAACAAACTATAGTTTTTCCATTGCAACAACACTGAAACCAGCAAATACATAAATAGCTAAATCAAAATCCATCCCAAAGAAAAGAATGAAATACTCCTCAGGAATGTGATGTTGCCCAATGGAAAAGAAAAAAATGATCATTACAGAAACAGATTCTCATCCAAAGAAACATGGTCACAACTTCGGATTGCTAAGCCATTGATGGAGGGTTACAAAGGGATCTGGTTCTCTTATTCTACCCCTAAGTACTCTTTCATTACTTGGCTAACTACAAAGAATAGAATCGCAACGGGAGATAGGATGATAAATTGGAACCAAAATGAGGATACGAGATGATATTCTGTCAAAATCCAATGGAGACAAGGGACAATCTCTTCTTTCTATGCTCTTACTCATCAAAGGTATGGGAGGAACTAATGAGATGGGTTCTTCTTGATAAATTTTCAGCAAACTGGAGGGAGATTCTCAAGCTCATTAGTGACAACAATCTAGATAACACAAAAGCTTTTATACTCAGGTATGTATCCTAAAACACTAGCAACTCGTTTTGGCAGGGAAAAATGATAGAAGATATGGTGAACAACCATCATCGACGTAGAAACTGGTGAAAATGATTGACCAAAACATTCGAAACTGGTTAAGCACAATTAGAAGTGGAGAAGATTTGAGGTACGAAGGATTCAAATGTCGTTTGAAGCAAGACAATATCAAGGATAATAAAATCAGTTGAAGTTGTGTTTGAAAAAGAATGAAAAAGTATGCATTAAAATTTAACAAGCATAATTTTTTCTTTGAATATAATTTAACAAAAAATTCAAAAATAAATAAAAAATAAATAACTCCTCAAGGAGGGACTCATCAAACACACTTATGCCATTTTATGATTGACTGCCTTCTTCACGAGTATGCAAGAAGCCAAAACTTGGGTTTTCGCTGACTAGTTGATGAGGTTCAATATCGTTTACATCCACTTGTTCCATTGACTTTGATATATCCTCCACCTTTAATGGAATGCTGTGTTTAGATTGATTCCATAGCGTTAGTTAAGAAATGGGAAGGATACAAAGAGATTATACCACCACAAAAAATGAGATAGCTATAGCATATATATTTTCTTCTTGCCCACAGAAAGATCTCCGCATCAATAGCATGCTCAACTATCTCTAATGATTTTTGAACCTATATGTTCCATTGAGTCTGTCAGTTGGTTAATGGCCTACAATGAACCCGTCAGTTCACTGTAGTCACTGTTCCATTGTTTTCATTGTTCATCGTAATCTCATAACATCAACATCTTGTCTTCACTATGAAACTATATCATCACATCAAAAATACCACATATTCATCATATTATCAAACAAACATCAAATCATCATGCCCATCAACATGCATAAATAATAAAAATCAGATATAATTCTATTCGAGGGAATCATGAAGCATAAAAATAGAATCATATTTCCACAAATCACATCCTCACCTTAGCCAATTTGAATATGAAGAACAATTTGTTTCTCTTTTGGAGATATTCGTTGTCCCTACTTTGACATCATGTTTCCATGTGATCTTGATGTTAAAATTGGTTTTTCTTTAACCAAAAGCTATATATATATATTCTAAGAGTCTCTGCAGAGTTTCAGGGCAAATTTACATTTATGTTCAATCAAAAGCATAACTCGACATTGATTTCAGATGCGCGTACGTTGTGAAAAATAATCCCGGTAAAACAGTCACAAATTCCAAACTACATGATCAAACGCTAAAATATTTTACAGAGACCTGGCAAACTACACGATTAACATATCATTGCTAATCGCATAATGTGACTTCTCCTCTGTCAGGTCCCAGATTTGCACAACTAAAATTAAGCCTAAAAATATATTTATATCTCTCAAAACCAAAACTCTGAATGACAAACCTCTTGCAGCGTTAGCTAGACTAGCACGTCAAGAATACCCTTACCAAGGTTCAGATTGATCAAAACATTTGATCATTTTTGTTCATCTGTTTTCCTTCCCTATCAAAATTGGTCAGATCTGCCATGGCTAGAGATTTGAGCATATTGTAAGAGACAAGAAGAAACATGTATATCTTTTACCACGTACAATTGATCTGGACGAACTTTAATTTTCTGCAAAGATAAGACTCGGGGCTTTCCATATATATGTTGATCGTTACGTGGTACCTCACGGTACGTTAGGAAAACATCCCATCAGGTGGTGACTACAGTTTATGAAGGTAATTAGCAAATTGAGCAGGGCTTCGCCATGCCCTTTATCTCTCCATTTGAGTCTCAGGAGTTCTTCCTTTCATATAAAAGTGAGGAGATTATAGTTATGATAACATAGATTATACTGGGCCTGAGTTTTATCAAAATCTAATAGATGTTACAGAACCGGATGTTACAATTTTAAATGGACGTTACTTACAACATCCGGTTACATGACATGAGCACGTTTTAAGATTTAGATTTTTATAAAAATCTAGCCCACTGTAAGCCCACAAGGCCTAATCCTAGTCTCTTCACGTATATAAAAGGAAGAACTCGTGAGCGTTATATGCAATGACAAGGAGCATGGTCATGCTCAATTTACTCTACGCCACCATAAAATCTAGCCAAGCCACCTTGTGGGATGTTTTCCCGATGAACCGTGAGGAACCACATGACTGTCAACATATTTATGGAAAGCTCCAGAGTCTTATCTTTACATGAAACCCAAGTTTGTCTAGATTATAGGTACTGGGTAAAAGATATTGTTGTTTCTTCTTGTCTTTTACAATATATTTGAGTCTCTTACCACTGTAGATCTGACCAATTTTGGTAGAGAAGGTATTTGGGATCCAACTTTCTTCCAATCAAATTTACAACTTAGAGACCTTCTAGGAGCATCAGAGGGTTTCAACGCAGGAAAGAGTCCACATTCAGCTCCATCAGCTCGAGATATAAAATAGCAAGTTGAATCTTCACTTGCCTTATTTGGAAGTGTTCACACTGATGTTCAAACTCCACAACTCTTTCATCATTACTGCTGTGTTTTGGAGAGTTTCTACATGAAGGAGAGTTTCTTAAGAAGCATCCTACCTTGCACCAGCATCTAGAGGATTAGGTGAATCCTTTGAAACTTGGTAAGAGTACTCATGACACCCTATTCAAGATAACACTGAAAGTAGTTTATCATTTGGAGTTTTGGTTAGAGAGATATCAATATATTTTCTGTCTTAATATGTGACCAGACAGAGGACGTCGCATTGCGGGTTTCAAAATGATTTTTTTGATCTGATTTTTGGTAAGGAGATTCATAACCCATATTGTTAGGTCTCTGTAAAATATAATCATAATTAGTAACCTCAAAATCTCATTTTAAACATATTTTTGTCAATTTTAAACTGTATTGATAATTATACTAGAAGCTTACAGATACTGAGCTAGAATGAAACAAAGCACAAACCTTTAGCGATCTCTAAGAAGAAACACATATACCAATGGCGGATTCAAGATTATTGAAGAAGTTGGTAAGCTATTCATAAGCAGATACTAGTTATGAATTCAGCTTCTCATTGTTGTTTTCTAGTTATGAATATAGCTTGGTATTGTGATACGAGTTATATGTTTGTTATGTCTTATTTTCTGCGTTTGATGATAGTTGTATAGAGTTAGAATCATGTTAGTGTGTTTCCAGTGGGCGAAAATGATCCTCTCACTGAGTAATTCGTTACCAACCCTTTTTTCATTCTTCTAGGATTAGATAAGAACCTTTAGTAGTTGTGCAAGTCTGTCTCGCTTGGCACTATTTTGGGAACCTGGGTTTTTATTTACTTATTGAGACTTTAAGTTGGATTTTTCTGAGGTATGTTTCTAGGAACGTAGGTTTGATCACTGAGATTTACACATGAAAAGAATAAGATGAAATGTCTAGTAAGGCAAGTGGCAAGTTGTCTCAAATGATCATGAAGACATGTGTTACAAATGATATCAAAGGAGCAGAGAGCTGAGTGTTGCAATATTACCTCACAATTATATAATTTACCCCACTGTAGCGAAATTAAAGGTCATGCAAGTGTCTTGCCGTGCTATAATTGGTAATATGATAGTGAATGCAACTTGTTTGGAGATTGTCGACATCATATATATTTATTGTGAAAAGAAACTTCATCCTTGGTGCAACCAAAATCCAGTTTAATAAAAATTTATTAGGCTGGTAGGAATTCTCCTCATGCCAGCTTCAATATATCAAGTCTCGCTCAGGTGCAAGTACAAGCTATTGCATTTGGATACTTAATTAGAAACTACTTTAAATATATAGTTTGACATGCTGGATGTATATGAATCTTAGGAGAAAAAGATGTTTTGACTTGAACTTATCATGAGCCAATTTTATGATATGAGACAAACTTGATCTTTACCGATGAATGTAGACGTGATAAATACGAAAGACCTTGCAATTCTAAAAGAAGTTTTACTTGTGTAGTGAAGAAATAAAGGAGCTTGAAATGATAGTCAAAGTACATTTATTTCATGATTTTTGTTTTGTTTCATTTGTGGTTTAATTTTATTGGATAAATTTCATAATTTTTCTTACTTATCTACAGTATATATTTGTCTTTTTAGAACAAAAATACTCCTAGAGAAAGAGATGAATGTTCTAATAATGGTAGATCACATAAAACAAAGTTGGAATGATAAAAATATGCTCCATACACTTATTTATGGAACGGTTTTTTCATCATTCCACCATATTTATGTGCTCTACCATTAATTAAACATTCACCTCCTTATTTTAGGATAATTTATACTAAAAAGACAAATATATAATTAAATCACAAATAAAACCAAAAATAAAATCACGAATTAAATGTACCTTGAATACCATCTCTAACTCTTTTATTTCCTCACCCCATAAAAGTAAAACTTCCTTCAAAATTATAAGTTGTCTATTTGTCACGTCTATATTCACCAATAAAGAGCTAGTTTGGCTAATATCATAAAATTGCCTTACAATAAGCTGAAGCCAAAATGCTTTCTTTTTCTCCTAAAACTCATAAATATAACATGTCCAACTATATATAAAATAATTTAAAAATGTCCAAAATGCAATAACTTGTACTTGTATATAAGCGAAACGTGATATATTGAAGTGGATATGAAGGGAATCTCCACAAGCCAACAATTTCTATTAAAGTGGATTTTGAGGGCATCAAGGGTGAAATTTTATCTTTCATAATAAATATATTTGATGTCTAGAATCTCGAAATGAGTTTTATTCACTACCATATTATCAATCACAGTAGAGCTAGACACTTGCAAGACATCTAGTGGAATTGTTTTTTTTTTTTTGTTATTAGAATGTGGAGGTATGATTGTGTATTATAGGTTTGGGATCCCTATAAATTTCAATGGGTTTACGACATGTTCAATGAAGCGTAATAAGACATGTTCCAAAGAGGTAATTTGGAATTTGGAATTTGAGAACTAGCAATTATTGAAGAAATATGCAAGAGTTCGATGATAAATTTACTTTACCATTTAAAATTTGAGAAGAACTGTTGTGATGTTGGATTCAAGGAAACTCATCATGTTTTACAAAAAATATAAAACTCATTATGCTACTCTAATTTTATTTTAGAATGATGGCACTGTTTACGAGTATCTAGACTTTATAATCAGGTCCGTCTCAAAAAAATTTTAGGCCCTAGGCAAATTAAATTTGCATGTCTTTTTTGCAATATATATATATATATATATATGTTATACCCTTTTTATTTAAGGATTTTAAAAAAAAAAAATTGGCATGGATCCTAGGCAAATGCATATGTTGTCATGGGCCAAAGATGAGCATGTTTATAATATTTACAAAGTATAGAATATATTTTTGATATCCAATGAATTTTCTATAAAATATTTTTAATTATGTAAAAGTGTTTATAATCAAATTTCAAAAATTAGAAATTAAGAAAGACTGTATGATCTAACCTCTTTATTTTTTCTTTTCTGAATTGATGGTTGATAGAATTCATTTTAGCAACAATATATTTATCCTAACTCAAACCTGTAACACCAAAATTTTAACTTAGTTATATTGGAAACATGGAAAAACTAGAATATAATTATAAAATATAAATATACTTCAGATCAAACTAAAAAAAAACATAAAAATTGTGATTCTTATTTTTCTATAGATCTCTTTACATTTATCTTTGATTATAGCTTCATCATAACTTTATGACTTTGTAACCTGAAAGTAATAACAAATTGATCACGATTCTTGATTGCAACCATAGCTTAAAAACTTATTAGGATTGGTAATACTTATCTTATACAAAACATCGGTAAAAATAGACTAGAAAAAAAATTCTTCATCGGCGTCATTGGATTCTTCATCGGTGTCATTGGATTCTTCATTGCTCATTGAATATATTGGATTTCTCAGCAAATATTTTCAAAACTATTTCATTACTGAATCGTCGGAAAAAAACAATCAACAAATTCAGGCAACTCAAAATTTTTGTGTAAGTATTCAAATAAGAAACATAAGAATCTAATAATTCAAGCTTATATCGGGAGAATCTGTATATTACAATACCTGAGAAACATCAAATCTCTAAATCTTTCAAAATGTGTGTTACATGAGGTCCGCCGCAACACATTGCACAAGATAGTGAATGTATGGATTAGGGCATCTAAATTTAAATGATATTTATTAGGTTAAAGTATTTTGGGCCTTTTGTATGGGAAAATATATTAGAATTTTTTCTTATAAAAACTATACTTTTTGGGTTTTTTAAAACAATGTTTGTGGGCTTTTACTTAATAAGATGTAATTATGCGTGTTTTTAAAAAACTAAACGTAAAGAAAACTATATTACAATAATATAATTATATTCTTACACTCGTTAGAATCTAATCGATCAAACAACACATGCCGTGATAATTGTAAATTATAATTTTGACATGTGTCGAGCTCTCGTAAGAGGGATCAAGATTTATACAATAAGATCTTCAAAATAAATCTTATATATTTTTACTAAATCAATATCTCCATAAATTTACTAGTAGAGAGAGCCATAAATCCCTCGACTTTAAGATTGTTAGCTTGAATAAATAAATAAGTTCTAATTGATATGGAAATTAGACTTAAATAATTTAGACCCATAAATCCGTTAATGTTTTCTTTTAAATGTCTTATTCCATTTTTTTATTTTTTATTATTTATTCCAATTAATAGTATAGATGATCCCCATTTAATTGTATAGATTAATAATAGTTAAATTTAAAATATTTGTAATATTATAAATTTTTTGAAGAGTTTAAATATTAATAATATTATAAAACATTTATAGATTTTAAATATTATTAATATTTTATTTTTTATAAATTTTAAATATTCATAATATTTTAAACTAAGTATTTAAAATATTTTTTGTTTCTTTTATTTGGTAAAATTTGGTTTAACTTTAAAAGATTAAAAAATATTTATTTTTTGAAATTTAGACGCCTAATAAGTCAAGCTTCTTGTTTATTCAGATTTTAAATCATTTTAGTCATTTTTATAATATGATTCAGAAATATTGCTCAAATTGTTTAACGATGTGGGACGTTAAACACATTTTTTCTTCATCGATTAAATAATATATATGTTTCTAAAAATTTGATTCATAACATATACAAATATATATGATAGAAGAATCATAATTTTAAACCTTAAAATTTTTTTCAAATATAACAATTTAAAATAAATAATATAGGATAATTAGATATCAAATATTAGTTTTTCAATTTTGATTGGTTTTTCAATTTAAAAATTAGTTTTCATTTTCTTCCATAATAATAAGAGAGAGAAAGTGAGTTTATTTTTTTGAAACTATTAACTATTTAAAATATTTTTTTCCGATTTTTAATTTAATTATATTAATTTTGTGATTATTATTGTATCATTAATGAGTTTATTTAAAAACACTAAAATAATGGCATTTCATGTAATATTTTACATTTTGAAGGTTTTTAATATTAAATGATTCCCAATTAATTGTAAAGATTTATGAAAATTTTAGTTAGGATGACCTACATTATTAAAATTAATTAAAACCTTCTCAGTTAATAATTTTAACTTTTAAATTATGTCTCCGTGCTATGATTCTGGATGAAACTGAATCAATAATAACTAGTATTGATTTGAATTGAATATTAAATTAAATCAAATCAAACAAATGATTTATACTATTTTTGTTACAACATAAACTGTTTTTTTTTGTTGATAAAAATTTGTGAGTCAAAAGTAGCTGGTAAAATAAACAAATGATTAAAACATGAATAATATTGGTAAAATAAAGGTAGCTGTTAAAACATAAACTGTTTTTTGAAAACATAAACTGTTGCAGAGTAAAACTAAAATAATATTGCTTTTAGTTCTTTTTGTTACATATATCGAAACATGAATTCAAAGAGAGCATAGTCTTTTTCATATCTACTTCCATATCTGTTCATAACAAACAACAACAAAAATCACAAAAATAAATTTAGATATTAACAAATAGTCATAATATTGTCTATGCTATATAAACGTAAACTAGAATAAGAATATATTTCTATATAAATATAAGAATTTTAGGATTGATGCAAAAAAAAAAAAACTTACTTTGATCTTTAAGAAAAACACAACCGACTTTGCAGTAATAATCAAAATTGTCGATTTTGTTTGTTTTTGTTTCAGAAGGAGGATCTCCACACATTTTCGCACATGTGAAGGGCCATGCAAGTTTATTTCTTACGTATGGACTAGAAATACAAATTTGAGTACACCATATTACACATTTTGGATAATCTCTGCTTAAACCCTCCGATTCAACAATAAGATTTCCAATCGTTAACATCATCACCATAAATACTGTCAATTTGCTGCTCTCCATTTTTTGGATACAAAGGTTTTCTCTTTCTTGTGGAATGAAGGGAGTAAAATATGGATTTTTAGTTTTAAGGGATCAATATTTATAGTAAACTAGTTAGTACTTTAATGATTAATTAGCAACAAATCCTTTATATACTATTTGTACATAAATAATGATTATATCATGACTTTTAGATGAAAGTAGTCAATTACAAATCTCATATCTAGTCAAGGTCTAAAAAAAAAAAATTGTTAATAAATAATTTAACGTGTTTTTGTTTAGTTTCCATTTTTAGTGATTGACATTAAATAAAAGTTTTTTTTATAGTAATTGTCTTACTTATAATTGTCAGATATGCTTTTAGATTTTAGGACATAAATAATATTATGTATATAGCCGGTGTTGACCAAATTCTAGGAATTGAGACGTTACAATTTACCAAAAACCAGAAGATGGATAACATGAATTTGGTTATTTAGCTTTGTAAAAATCTCATTTATTATATTGTATCAAAAAATAAGTTTCATTTGAATTCAGATTTTGTAAAGTTTCTAATTCGGCTCATCTATTTGAATTTTCAATTTTAGAGAAAATGGTTGTGATCTATCATTTATGTTGCATGAAAAAAAAAAAAAAAAGAATATACGGAATCGAAACGTGAAAACGACTTATATATCTGTATCTATTTAAATATCTTTTGATTTGGAAATATAAGTCGTTTTGATTCTTTGTTTGTACGTTTTGATTCTCAGACTTCTTCATAAACCAGAAAAATAATTAGAAAACACACAAAAAACAAGTTTATGACATGTATAAAGAGAAGAGAGTTGGAGCGTATTATATGGTTTTGTAAGCTATTTATAAGAGAAAATTAAAACGATCGTTTTTTCTTTATCTATCTAAATTTTATTAAATTGTAAACGGTTCATACAAATATTTTATAAGCCATGTAAGCAGAACAGAATACATAGTAAATGGAGACTCATTCTCAAAAGCTTTCTTAGCTAGAGTATCATCTACTTGGTTTTTTCATGATTTACATGGTTGAGAGATGCATGAGGTAAATTTTGGGTCCATTCTCTGATGTCGAGAAGCAAATTCCCAAGTTTAATGTGTTCACCTCCTTTGTTAACTAGTGCTGTGAGTTCAGAATTATCCCCTTCAAACCAGATGTATTGCCAACCTTGGATCCATAGTGTTTGTATGACATGAAGAAATCTCATTGCTTCTGCTTGTAGTGGGGTTTGCACCGGACATAATCTCGAATTTTCTGACATAACATGCCTTTCGTTGTCATCTCTGATAATCCATCTAACACCAATATCTTCTTCATCATTTCGAAAACTACTATCAAAATTACATTTGATCCATCCCTCCTTGGTATCAAAATTAAAACGATCGTTATAAGAAAAAACTACTATAATTTGTTTTTCAATTAACTATTGGAATTCTTTATATATACTAGAATTTGTTTTTCAATTAAGAAAAAGAAAAGCAATCTGCTGAGAAATAGAACGGGCTCTAAGTAAGCCATAACGCTCAACACAGGCCCAGAGTATAGTTTATAGGCTTTAATAGGCCCAACTCAGTGATTGAGATCTGGTAGTGGGCCCCATGATGAGCTGTAAATTGCATTGCTAGGCTGTGGATGAATGATGACGCGAGGTGGGCCACGTGGGGAGGAATGTGTTAGGCTTTTTTGGTCTAAAGGCGTGGGGAGACAGCTCTGTCTCTTTGCCCTTTTCTCTTTATTACTCTTTTTTTTTTTCATTTTAATTATGTACCTTGCCCATATTTTTCTCCGTATTTGGGGAAAAAAAAAATTAAAGTTCTTCTGATTACATTAGGAAAACATAAACCGTTATTTATGAGGTTGATTTAGCCTTAACAACGTTTTGAAGAAATCACTTATTTTTGGACTATTGCCCGAAGATTATTAGACCAACTTTTGTTGTTGTTGTTGTGAGATCTCTTAATGGAGAATTCCGGACGTAAGTGTTGTAATTAAGGAAATGATCATTTGGAGTTTAATTCTTCCTAAGCATAATCTTTTTATAAAGGTTTGGTTGGAAAAAAATATGTAAATCAGTAGAAATTTTACGGATCACAATGTAGAATCGAATAAAATTGAAAAGAGAATAGTGGAATTTATGGAACACAGATAAATTTAATTTTACTTAATAAATCTGTTAACAGGTGTTTGTTTATTGTCATTAAACTTATATGATCATATAAAACTATTATATTTGGATATAATCCCAAATTACAACTGTTGAAATTTTGAATTATTTTGCGAACTTTCAATCAAAATTGAATTTTGATCCGATTTACACATTGTGTTGGTTAACATATTAAATTATGCTCTAAGAAAAAGATTATATGCATGAGTATGATATAATTTTTATAACACACAACTTATGGATTCTTAGAAAAATAATAAAATAGTATAAGGTTGAATAAATTAAGTAATTTACTAAGTTTAATAAAAATGAAATGCTAAAATTAAATTTCAATGATAATTATTTAGAGGGACATGTGGACTAAAAAGAAAAAAAAACTACAGAAATATTGATTTTAAAATCATTCTTGGTGGAATAAAAAACATATAAATTTCGAATTTGAACTTTTCCACCCATAAAAGTACCAAATTTAGGTACGTTCTTAAGTATTTTTAATGAAAGTTGGTATAGTAAAAAATAAATTAAAAAAATACCAAATTAAAATGGGTGTTAACTGAAAAAATAATGAACATATTTACAGAGTGGATGCGACCAAAAAAAAAAAAAAGTGTACATGCACAGTGACCGTACACAAAAAAATGTCATTGAGATTTGTGAAAAGTGAAGAAGATAAATAATTGAATGAGTGTGTCCCCAATTCTTTCTTTTCCTTGAATCTTCTTCCCTCGCTTCTTCTTCTCTCTCTCTTCTCTCAACTACCGTCTCTGCTTCCTTGTGTTCCCAAAATCGGAAACTTTATTTCGCGGGTTCGTTGAATTTTCCGTGTTTCTAATATCCCACAAGAAAAAGAAATGGAAGACACCACATTTACTAAAGTGTTCGTTGGTGGATTAGCATGGGAAACTCACAAAATCTCTCTCAGGAATTACTTCGAACAGTTTGGGGACATTGTTGAAGCTGTCGTTATCACTGATAAATCTAGCGGCAGATCTAAAGGCTATGGCTTTGTAAGTGTTCTATTCTCGTTTTTTTACCTCGGTGATTTAGCTTTAAGCTCACGGATTCTGTTTTTTTTTTTTTTTTGGTTCAAAGGTGACTTTTTGTGATCCGGAAGCAGCTCAGAAAGCTTGTGTAGATCCAGCTCCTGTTATTGATGGCAGAAGAGCTAATTGTAATCTTGCGGCTTTTGGTGTTCAAAGATCCAAACCTTCTTCTCCAATTCATGGTATTTTTGGTTTCTTTATCTTTTCTATCTTGTGAAACTTTATATAATTGATCTTTTGTAAACCCTAAGAGTTATGTAATTCGATGGATCTTACCATTAATTAAGAGAAAAGGTCATAGTGTATGTTATGAATCACATGTGTTACATATTAGTAGAAAGTTAGATAGTTAATGAATTTGTCTTTCTTCATTGTTTGAGGGTTTAGCTTCATCTTGATTCCTAAGTTGATTGAGCCAGCCAACTGGTTCTTGCCCTTAAACTAGAACAGTCTCCTTATGATTCTCTACTGTTTTCTGAAGACATTGCTTTTCATTTAGTATCTTTTCTAGGTTAAAGATGTCTTCTTTTGATTTTGCTGAAAGCAAATGTGTGAGAGTACATTCTCATGGTGTTTTGTGTTTGGTAGGACATGCAGGAGGAAGACCTATGAAGGTCACTAGCCCATTCAAGACACATTTTGGGGCGGCCGCTGCTCTTCCTTCCCCACTTCCATTCTCCCATTACACACTTCCTTACACTAATCCTTTTGGGTACTCCACGTTTTAGTCTCTTACTTCTTTTCCAAACTCATCATTCTACCTTAGACTGATAATAATCATCTGTTTGGTCTCACTAAACTTTCTTAGGTTCTCTTCGTACTCAATGGATTACAATTACCCCACGGTACTTTTCTCAAATTCTCAAATAGCTATGAGAGTCTCTCCTTACCGTCTTTTGTCTCATACGGTTATTGGATTTCTTTTTATAGCAGAGCTACTACAATGTTTATGGAGGGGCGACGGCTCAGCATCCAATGTATGGCAGTGGACCAATGACTGGTGTAGCAGCAGCAGCAGCGTACTACCCATATGTTCAGTTTGCTGAAGGAAATGGACCCGTCACTGGTTATGCCCCTCTCCACTACCCCAACCACATGTTTCACTATTCCGCTCTTGCATCGTCTACCGGGGGAAATTACCCGCATCACAATGGTTCACCAGTGTCTCTTGCACCTTCACCAGTCATACCATCAGGTTTGTGTAATTATCTGTTTTCCACTCATTCATATATAACCTGGAAACCCAGAGTTACTGATGTTCTCAGCAGTGTGCTTTGCAGTTCCTCAGGCTTGACCATGAAGGCTCATGGTTCACCTCTGATTCCATGATGCTATGTAGAGGCCAGTTCATTTAAATCCTTAAGGCAAGCGTTGTTTACTAGTTTCATCCACATGCCTCGAAGTTCCACAAGACCTGTGGCCTAACCATGGTTGCCCTTTTCCCTTTGTGCTTCTAACCCATTAGGCAAAGAACCCATAATTTGGAGTTTGGGCGTCTTTGCAAGTTCTAGTTAAGTCTCACATAGGGGTTTAACTTGGACCATAGTTATACGCATTACTCATCATTTCATTTGTTTCATTGCATCACGTGCTTCTGAATGAAGGTTTCGTTCAAGATAGCCTGTTCAAGCTGTAGAAGTAAAGAGTTACCGTGTCTTGCACAGTGCCCCAGAAAGGCAAGCAATTTTGTAGAAAAAACTTAAAATCTTAGGATTGGCTGATCAACAAGAAAGGAAATAAGGATTTCCCGGGAAAGGTACAAGAATTGAATTGCCACCACCTGGAAGTGATTGAAGTAGTGTGTGCAAAGGTGTGCTCACTACTTCGCGCAATATCCATTTTAATGTGCAGTCTTAGGATTATTAGATCTAGGACCATGTTGTTACAATATTGTCTTATAGTAGAAAGCTAGAACAGAAATTCTCTGACATCAAGAAAAGGCACAGAACCAGCCTCATAAAACTTCCTTTGAGGATAAAGGAAGTAATGAAACCATGTATATTCTCGGTGGCTAAGCTTTGGAGTTATAGCCACACTTGAACTAACTTTTAGATTAAGATCATTTCAAGATTTAGATTGCTCATTTACTTTCTCAACCAACCCCACTAATGGATTGTGGGGTCATTGCATTTGCATGTTTTTGCCTCTTGGGAGATATTTTGGTTCCCTTTAGGTTCTTCTCATAACATCAACTAAACCAGTTGACCAACCATGGTTAGGATTTCAGGTGAGAGGTATTCATCACCTTCTTATCTCTCTTTTACTCTTTCCTCTGTTCCTTCAAGACTAAAAAACAAAACTCTCAAGACTCTTTTATGTAATTTGTTGTTATATCTTGTAAGCTGTGTGATTCTGATTCTATGTAAGAAAACAAAACCTTTCATTCTCCATCCGCGGTGGTTGGAAAATGAAAATGTGATTGCAATATTTTACTTTGATCTGATATAATCCTTTCTTATGAGTTATGACAATGTCTCCTCACAATATGTATCCCTAACATTCATTATGTTGATGTGACTGAAGAGGACCTGAGAATAGTACAGACCAGAGAAAGTTCTGACAAAAGACGCAATACTCAGAACTTACTCTGACCAAAAACACAATTTGTTTTTCCATTCACATCAACAAATGTAGGCTGCTTCATCACTCAAGACTGCTTTATATGTAAATCATATGAACACAATCATCAAATATCATACATAAACCAAGGTAGGAACATGATTCTCATACCTAATATACAATGAACAACGCTACAGACAGAGTATATCAAACTGCACTCTCTACAACAGAATTGCAGAAGAGAATAAGTTATATGAAAATGAGAGTAGAAGTTGAATCTGTTAATCAAGAACGTGTACACTCAATGCCCTGACAAATAATCAACCAAACACCAAGTAGTGTTAAACAAATAGCTGCATCAATGGCAAGAACAATCTTCAGTTGACGCCGCCACTTCCTCTCAATGCTCTGAGAACCATCAGATCGTCCCCTTCTCGGAACATACGTTGCTGCTACATTCGAGGCATTAGAACATTCTGTAACGTTTCCTCTATCATTTGGTTTCCGATGTCCCTCTAACTCAATGCCTCTCAGTGAGTTCACATGATCTCTCCCTTTCTTCTTCTCTTGCTTGTTTGATCTTCCCAAAAGTGGAGCTTTCGTGGAATTAGCTGCATCGCTTTGTTGTTCAGTACCATCAATGGAAGGTGATGATGATAATGGAAGACAAGTGAGATCAGTCTCTAGTGAAGCTATGAGTCTTCTAACAAGCTGATCTTGAACATTGCTAAAACTAACATTCCCAGAGAAGCTTCCTCTTGAATTCTTCCTCTTAGCTTTCTTTAACTCATCCCTAAATTTCTCAAGAAAATCAAGAACGCTAGATCTTCTGAAAACTTCATCAACAATGGCGAAATAAACGAACCCATCATCCATCAAGAACCCAAAAGTTCTCTTATTTATCGTTTCGAAGTACCACTTGTGAAAAGACGGAGTCTTTTCCAAGCATAACAGAGCAATACTCTCGTTGTTGCGTTGGTCACCGCCATTGTTGTAAGCGTACAGAATCTGATTGTCTCTTGAGACACAACAGTAATGAACTGTGTTTTGGATTGAACCCATGTCGAAACTTTTCGATTAGGGCAGCTATGAATTCTCTGGTTAGCTAGAGAAAATTACCGATTTTGAAAGATCCCTATCTTTGCCAAGAAACAACGAAATGAATTTTGAAAAGGACCAAAGAGGAGATCGAATTTGAGAGAAAGAGAAAGCATTAAAGCAGAGAGAGGTACAAGCTTTGACTCTGCTTTTTCTTTTTCTCTTTCATATTGCGTAATCTTTACTAAATCGCTGATTCAGCTAACTAAGATCAACCTTCTTGAATATTTTGATTATCTGCTGATTTTAAAGGAAACTTTTTGTTTTTGCGCGCGAGCAAACTCAAACGATAATTAACTTCTCTAAGAAGAGGACTTTCTCAAGAAAGTTTGATAATTTCCCAAAAGTTTTGATTCGATCACAAACATTTGCCTTCCGATGTGTTCATTTCTATGATCAAGCTCTCATTTTCACTCCTAGCAAATGCACTAAAGTTACAAACTTTACAGCTACATGAGGACTGAACAAAAGCTGTAATCTCCTTATCCAGGTGTACTACTATTACAACAAGCATTCGTTGTCCCGATGCGGTTTCGTTCATCCTCTTGCATTTCCTTAACGCTCTCTTCATCTCGATCACGCTCAGTCGTATCACATTGTTGCTCTTGGCTATCATTTCCATGGTTTACTGGCTGAGATTCCTTTTGACTCGAGAGTCCTTCATCAGGGCTTAAAAGACTCGGAGCAGGATCTTCTTCTTGATCTTGATGGGATTGGGTTGGGATAAGAGTGAGACGGCAAAGAGGGCAAGTGGTATGTGATGTGAGCCAAAGATCAATGCAGTCCATATGAAAAGTGTGTCCACATACCGGGATAAGTTGAAGCTTGTCATCTGCTTGATAGCCCCCAAGGCACACTGAACATCTGTAAATCAAAAAGTGCAAATCATTTTATAATTCTTGATTCTGGTTAACACAGTTTGGTTCTCTCAGTAACAAGGAGTAAGTCAAATGATCTACACTCCCAAATGATTCGAATTGGGATACCAAATTCATTCTTATTATCACGGAGTATGAAATATTTGAGAGATCTCTCTTCCAAATTACACACCATTATCTCTTCCAATGATCTGATCATGGAAGGAATTGTTGTGCCATTTCAAATTCAACCTCTATTCAAGTAACAATGTGACCTCAATTAGATCTAGCACATTTCTCAACCAATACAGATTAGAAATTTCACACACTAGAGAGAAAGATTAGAACCTCTCATCTTTATTCACCTCCCTAATGTACAACACAACATAGGTCTAATTCATTATTCATTTAACCTAACTGTTTTGAACATTATATCAATAAACTTATTTTTATTTCCTGCAATAAACCTTGGGAGAATCTCACTCACGGTCTTGAATCCATGAAAACAAAAGAGGTTAAATTAGAGAAGGGAGAAGAAACTAAAAACTCACTGTGTATCTTTGACGGCGAAGCTCTCTTTAAAGATAACAATGGGGAGCATCTCTCTCAGCTCTTTACTCAACCCTAATTCAGCCTGTTCATATTTAAAACCCATTAACAAATAAACAAAACAAATACAAACAATTCACGAGAAAAGCACAGATCTTCACATGAAAAAACCCATCAAGGACAAAAAAAAGTCAAATAAATGTCACAGAAGAAGTATGAAAAAAGCAGAAATTACAGTGTACCGTAGAAAGAGAGTTTCCGGTAAGAAAAGTACTTCGCATTCCGAGAGAAGACAAATCGGAACTACCACGACGGAGATAAACTAAGTAGAACAAGAAGAGGACAACGAATGTGAAGCAAATTGGAACAGAAAAGATGAAAGCTTGATATAGTTTAAGCTCCGGCGAGTTCGTAGCGGTGGATGAACTGTAATTTTCTGGGTTTGAATTGGTATAAGACATCACTACACACAGACCCACTTAACACACTAAACAAACAAAGTCTAAAATCCAGTAAAGCTTCTTCCTTTGAATGAAGAAACCAAAGATCGTCGAGATTTGAGATCGGTGTTTAAAGATATAACAATAATTGAAATAATGTGTGAGAGAGAGATGTGTTTCAGGTGAAGCATTCAGCTTTCAGTAGATGTGCAACTGTCTGTTTCCTTCTTCATATTTATAAAGGGGAAAATAAAAAATGTGATTTGGAATTAGGATAGGAGATTAGATAAGAATATAAAAAGTTAGGGGCATTATTAATGAAAATTGTTTGATTAAGAAATGTTAGTCAACTTTCCCTCAGATTCTGGCCAAAAATAGGAGGATGGAAAACGTTACACCGATGATATAATCGACAAAATTCTTCATTTTTGGCTATTAGCTAAACCCATCAACCTCAGGTCCTTGATTATACATACTGCTTTGTAACCAAATTGAGACACGTATTAGGCTATACCTAGATTGATAACATTTTACATTTGAATAGTTATCTACTTGGAACAGTCCTTATCCTTGCATATATGGTAATGGCATGTACTCTGTTATGGACTTGGTTAGTTTAAGGCTTATTCTATATTCAGACATGAACATGCCTTATTATCTTCTATATTTCTCACTGACATTCCCCTTATAACTATTCCAGTTTTAGTCTCAAACACTGTAATTTACGAAGAGGTCTATTGCACTGCACCGACCTCACATATAGCAGAACACAAATGTTATAGAAATCTTCAACGTTCTGCTTTGCAGGAACCGGGAACTGATGATTTTAAGCGACCCTTTCCTTTGTAGGTGCCTTTGCCGTTGAATCAACTGAGCTAAATTTGCGGACAAGGATTTTGAAACATGGCAGAAACAGGATGTATAGTCCAATGATTACAAATGGAGTCGCTGCGAGCCACCCTAGTATCTGCAAAAATAAACTCATGAAAGTTATATGACAATACTGAACCGAAATGCATATACATATCGACAAGGAAAACTAACACTAGCTTCAGATTTGAGAACAATAACAATTGAAAATCCTACTTTTAAGTTAGCGAAGTTAAAGGATGGCAAAAGATTAGGGCAGGAAATACGAAGAGCAGCTTTGCATCAAATAGAAATTACCAAAAATCTACACCACTAGACTAACACAGAAGAACCTTACCGCATTGCCAATGCTTAAGAAAACATCTCGGGAAGCTTGACCTGTCAAAACCTTCTTCAGGGCATCAGATGTTAAAGGAAAATGAGGTCCACCAGTTATTTTTTCGCCAAGCCGTAAGAAAGGCACCACAAGACTTCAATGTGAAAAACATATAGCCAAAAACCAAAATTACACATAAGGGACCAATTTGATATTTGAAACTGAAGTGGGAAGTAAATGGTTACCTTAGTTCTATTGGAGTAGCAATGAAATTAGCCAACATCACAGTTGGAGCATGACAAAGAGATCCAAGGGACGCAATAGCAAGTCCACAGAGCAACACCGTAACACCTATTAAAACCAAAAAAGATCCCTCTGAGTGAAATACTTATAGTGATCATTTAGCAACTCTTCCACAAAAAACAAAAAAAAAAAAAGCTTTGAGTTGAGGAAACAAAAAGTGACACAAGAACGCACCACAGATTGGAAATACTCCCATGGTAATGCCCAATGCCGCAGAAAAAGCCAGCTGCTTTGGCTCAGCACCTCTAAAGTAGATAAAAAATCAAGCTTGTTTTACTTTCTTACAACATCAGCACTTTCACAACACAGAATATGGAAATAAACATCGAATATTTAGAAGTTATATGGCTAAACACGAAACTAACGACGGAGAAGCAACACAAGTTTTTTCCTTTTTTGGTTTACAGAAGCAGCACAAGTTATCAACTTGATTCTACAAGAAATAAGAAATGGATTCAACTACATCGATAAACAAGTAAATAGCTTTAGGATACATAAAGAACAATTCAATACGACAACAAGATTGAAAATTTTCACTATGAATTGAAACGAAAACAATAAGAGAGTCACAGTAAAGAACCTGCGCAAGATCTGGACAATAGGTTCACTGATCTTCTTATCGAACCAAGATTTCAATCTAACTTTCGAAGTCGCCATAATAATTCTTCAAAAATTTGATGAATTTCTCAGTGATTTAGCAAATTTAGTGATGAAGAAATCAAATCGGCTTCTCTTATCTTCACGGCTCCAGTGAACCAGAATTGGATTCGGGTAAACGGGTCAAAACAGTTATAATGGGCCTTTATGAAATTTACAATTGGGCTTCTTAAAGTTTACATTATTAAACCGGGTTAACCCGATCGTAATCTCATCATCCCTATAGATGCTATTTTCGTTTTGTTAGAAACATTTCCCTCGCTAGTTTCAAATCTTTTCGCCTTTTTGAAAATTTCCCTGAAGGTGAGAGCTTGCGAATAACTTTTTTTCTGATCTCGTCTGATTCAAAATCTTCTGAAAATTTCATCTGTTTCTCTGATTCGAATCCTATCTGATTGATTAGGTTCGAATTGAAATCGGAGAGTGAAGTGAAGAAGAAGAAGAGATGGAGGAGTATCTACAGTATATGAAGACTCTTCGCTCTCAAATGACTGGTATAGTCTTCATCTTCGCTTTTGATTTTCCGTTTTCACCTGAAATATTGTTTCCATGGATTCGATTTGAGGTTAGATGTGGAGGATCATGCGGCGAAGGTCTCCGTCGAGGAACAGATGCAGATTACTACAATCAGTACCTTGGAGAAAGATCTCGATCATGGTTAGTTTCTCTCTTTCAACGTTTTCGGATTCAAAAGGGACGAAAAATTGTGATCGCACAGCAGTTTTAGGTGTCTTCTGTTGATCTTCGCGGAAATTTATGCTAATTGAGAAATATATCTTTTGGGATTCCATAGATTGCGAGCTTTTGCTTCACTAGATTTCTATTGTTTTGATATTTTCGATTTTGTTTCATGTGTAGCTATCATTAATGTCTTTGCTCAGATTTGGATTTTTGTTTTGTTTTGTGATGATGCGCATAACTTTTTTTTCCTTTGTTTACCTCCTTGTTATCGTTTCAAAATTGTAATATCATTCTTGAATGTTGATTTGGCTGTTTTGTGATCAAACTATTGAGTATCAGAGTCTTTGTTTAAGGTTGTTCAACTCTGGATCGATGAGATATTATATGATTTTTCATATTTTTCGATCACTATTTTGAAGCATTGTCTGAGATAAAGAGGCTAAAGGAAGAGACGGATCAGAAGACGAGGAAAAAAGGCGAAATATGCTCACACATACTTGAAAAGCAGAGGAAAATTTCGTCGATGGAATCTGATTCAGCAAATCTTGCACAGGTATTTAAAGTCTTATATGTAAGCCATGGATATGCATGCCTTGTTGAAGCATGAAGCTGAAATCATATATAGGTCTAATTACGCTTTAGAAGTTACCATTGTACTTTGTCACACAGTTTTTCATTTTGTGTGGTGCTTACACTGAGTGAACTGTGTTATCCTGTGTTATCCTGTGTTGTAGAGTTTGGAGCTTATTCTTCAAGAACGAGACAGTATATCTGCCAAACTTGTATCGAAACGGTAATTCAAAGAACATCTTGCTAGAACTGGATTGTATCCTGGAATCACCTAAAGACTGTCAGTTTCATTGTTCCTAAGTGCAGTTCTAACTATGTCAAGACGGCAGAAGAAGCTAGAGCCAAACTAGAGGAGCAAAAGGTTTGTTATTTGCATCCTCTTCATATGATCTCATTTGCTGTTTACCAATACAGTTATCTTTCTGTTGTCTTATTTTGGCCAGGGCTGGTTTATTTCCCATATGAGCAATGAAACTGGTCAACAAGGACAGGTTCGTTCTCCTATGAATCCGTATATGCTTATTTCAATACAAGACACTTCCAATATTTGCATAGTACCTGAATTAGGATTTCGTATCCCTTTCTTGTCGATCCTTGATACATTAGAAAGAAGAAACAAGAAAAAACCTGATGGAACTATCAGATTCTGCCAGAGCAAAGCTTGATCAAGCAAAGCAGATGAGATCCAACCTTATTCAGGATAATTCGAAGGTTATTTACTTTAGATCGACTTTTTTACTATTTGTGGTTTTGGTTCTGGCACTTTGTATTTGTGATATGTGTTTTTTACCTTAGATCAACTTTATTCAGTAATTTAGTCACTTTTTCCCTTCCAGTAATTTCTCAAATAGGAAGGAAAACAATTTGAGAAACACGATTTGTCACTGTGATCACTTTTCTGAATAATATAGTTTCATTTCAGATCAAGCTATCAATTGAGGATGTGAAGCACAAGATTAATGAGTTTAAGGTAATCACTCTCTGGAATCTTTGATTTGTTATGTTTCATGAGTTCAGTCATGTATAATAGTTTCCTGCACATGTTACTATACAATTTTTTGAGTTCGTGAACAATGCAGCCAGAGTTAATGTCGGTGGATATTAAGGTTCTAGAAGAGGAATACACAGCTCTCTTATCAGATGAATCTGGAGAGACAGAGTATCTAAGTTCGCTGCAGAGTCAGGCTGAGAAACTGAAGGTGACATTGATATATAGGCTTAATTTGATTATCATCACATATTGTAATCATGACCACCTCCACTTGCTGCAGGGAATTTCTTACATTGTTAAATGTGATTGTGGGGAGGAATACAGAGTTGGTCTAGCTTAGGCCAAAGTTATTCGTGCACACCTTTCTCAGGTATCTATCAAATTTGAATCGCGAACCAAAATGAAGCTTTATGTGCTAGTTCTTTAAATCTGGATTAAACGTTTAGCTTGTAGAGGTACAACTATCATGTTGTCTTGTTGCAGTATATAATGGCTTACACTTTACTAAAAAACACTTAAGAAATGTATCAAGTGTTGGTTTCTTTTGTTTCCTAAGTAGGACAACATGAGTCACTCCAGGTCTAGGCCTTAGTCACTCCACTCTTATAAATCATATAGACATAAAGTTGAGATTGGATAATGAGTGTGTTATGATTTAAATCAAATGTAATCTTATTCTTCAGCTAGCAATTTCTAATGTAAACGAATCACGACACTTACTATTATATTATTCGATCTAGAACTGTGCTCAGCTTCTGCGTAAAAATCATTTTTTTTCTTTTAATTTGGACCACAAAGGTTACAGATGGAACACTTGAGATAGTACAATACTATGTATGTGATCTTACAAATGGAACAATGACTGCCTACTTAACAGACAATAGACAGTTGACGATTGCTGATTAACTAAACAGAAATCTGCAAGCTGCTCCTGATCTGTCATTACATTAAGAGCAGAATCTTAAGATCAATAAGAGTTTAGGACGAACTTCTGTTTCTTATCTTCACGACTCACGAGTTCTTACGCATAGCATATATAGGTAGAATTTTATCCAGAACTCTACCCACTCCACAAACAATTTCACATGCATAGCATTTCAGTTACAAGGAATTCGAGTTTTGTTCATCCACCGGTATGCAAATCAGAAATGGGAAATTACCAACTTATCCTAAGCTCTCCCAAATTTGAACTCTTTAAGAAATTAATGCCAAAAGCACATACCAGAAGACAATTTAGCTCGTATTGTTTAACAGCTTGCAAATTACAAGGAAAGTATTGGTCTATCCAAAAGCCAGCTCCGCTCAAACTTACATGGAAACTTAAAAAAAAAGGTAGAATTGTTGGCATTTGATTCAGAACTCTACCCACTTCACAATATAAGTTCGTATGCATAGTATATCTATAAAAAGGGATCATAAATGGAAATAACCAACTTGTCCAAAGCTTTCCCCAACTTGAATTTCCAACAAAATAATGACAGAAGCACATAAGAGAAGAAAAATCAAGCCTTTTCAGTTTAAGATCTTGCAGAAAACACACCAAACTATTGTTCTATCCAACGCCTGGTCTACTCAAACTTGCAAGGAAACTAACGTAGGAAATAAGGTGGTTACAATACCTAAACTTAGCAGCTTCAATTCAACAGAGGGTTCAGTATTCAATATCATCCATATCACCCATATACTCAGCAACTTGGTCAAGTCTAACATCAAGCATCTTGTGGTTATCTAAATCACGAACCACACCAGTTTCTTTATCCAAATCTTTCTCAACCAGATTTCCATAGACACCCTTATGTTTCCCCAATAAAACCAAAACCGGCCCTCCTCTCCTAGGCAATGCCGTCTCAAGCAACTCCTGATCCACCCCTTGAACCAACTCTTGTGTCTCATCCATCGTGATATCACAGGTCGTTGGTCCGACAACATCAACAACCATTCCTTTCTTAAGATACAATCTCCCACCTTTCAAATCCTTACTTACTACTCGCACCTTTATATGACTCCTAAGCCATGAGGGCTTCATTTTCCTCTCTCTAGTTTCACCTCTATCATGCTTCTCACTGACTCTAACTTCACTTCGACTCTCTCTCTCTGTTCCTTTACTTCGTTTGCTCGTTTTCTTATCTTTCTCCTTGTCATTTAACTGTAAATCTCTCAACTTCTTTAAACACTTTTCTTCTTCCTTGGAACCCAAATCTGCTACCTCATTCACACCAACTTTCACTTCTTCTTCACTTCCAGAGAGCTTCATAACAAACAAACCATTACCCAGTTTCTCTACAATCTTAGCCTTTAATCCTATATCTCTTCCTCCAATAATCCTCACTTCTTTCCCAACAAAAAACACATCTCCACCAGTAACATCTCTCAACTTATTATCAAGTTTCACACTTTCTTTCACTTTAGCCTTCGAATCCACAACCTTAGATCTATTCAGATCAAAACCTAATCCTTCCTGAGCAGTCCATCTTTTATATTCCTTAATCTGAACATCTTCTTTAGCATTCTTACCTATTCCTTGACCTGGCTTCCATCCATATCCAGCCATCAACGCAGCTCCAAATCCTTCCACAGGAACATTCTCAAAATCCTCCAACGTCGGATCATCAGCGAGTGATTCCAGATCTTTCCTCAAACTTTGCAACATAAGCTGCTCCACCGGAGCTAATCTCCGATCTTCAATCACATCACTACCAACAGAATCGTCCTTTATCTTTTGACGAACATTCAAACCGTAGCTGATGTTATCAGATCTCTGAGAATCGACTAAAGGAGCCTCATGTTCGAATTCGAGACCAGAACCTGTATTAGCGGATTGAAGTGGGAGATCGAGATTCTTCATCTTCTTTTGAGGCCTCCATGTATTCGCAATCGGAGGAATTACGTATTTGGGGGTGGAATCAGCTAGGGTTTTCGAAGGATCGAATTCGGTGACGAACTCTTTACTATTGCCGCCGTCTCCGTCGGCGGTTGCTGTGACTTTGGGCTTGGACTTGGAAGGAAGAGAGAAAGAGAGCTTCATTATGATCCTTCTCTTCTCTTCTCTCACATGAACAAATGGAGATGTCACGAAGACGGTGAGAATCGCAAGGTTAAACTCGCCGGAGACTCGGTGGCCGTATATATAAATCAGATGGGCCTTTTAAATATTTAGTGGGCCAATGGGCTAAACCTAGAGGAAAGTCCATTTAACAACGGAATAAAAATTAAAAATCTCAAAACTTTAACGCACTCCTAATTAAGCTTTCCCGATGCGATTTTCCTTAAAATAAAACAAATCCAGAGTTTGAGAACTTACATGGAATGTGCTCGATACTTCTTAAAAAAGAAGATGATTATTATTTGATCTCATGGACGACAAAGGATGTTGATATCTTCTCTCCACCTATACATCAGAAGAACAATAAGTTTCTTGGAGGTTAACGTTTTGATTTCCTTTTGTTGATGATAATGATGAGATGGTTTTGTTTTATTGAAGTTTTGAATGGTAGGCAAATCTCTGTTGGGATGTTGCTCTGAAACGCCAGCTAGAAGCTTGGCAATCTTTTCAAAATTGAATATTTCTATTCAAGAAACAGTCTGCTTAGTATTCAAAATGCACAACGATGACAAGAGGAAGGCCAATGATGATGAAACTGAATTTGATCTGATACTTTCAGAGTGTACTTGATGGTGAGTTAGTTCTGAATTAACATGTTTGGTTATATTTGACTAAGGTTTGTTTCTTATTTGGTTTTTTTTTTTATAGAAATGGAGTAAGAGATATAAGCTATTAGAGTATGAGGTGTTTTATATTGACTTATACATTTAGGAATTTGGGGAATCTGGTGCTACATTGTTAGAGTCGGCTATTGAGGGAATTCTTAAAAACATTCTGGTGATGACGAGTATGAATTTTGTACGACTACGGAGTCTAGTCATATACAGTTATGAAAAGTTATGCCCGGTGCGCGGATTTGATATATATTTGATATAAAAATGTAATGTTTAGTTTCTTTACCTTTTATTATGTTCGAATGTAATATAGATGAATGTTTTATATATATGTTTTTATTGGCTTAGTATTCTTTAAATGATTATTCTATATTTTTATTTATCTATTTTTTCTTGTATAATCCAAATATTTTATAAATAATTTAATTTCCCTATAAATACTTAAATAGTATTAAAGATTTGTCACTAAGTTTGGTATTTAAATTTGCACATTATTTAGAAATTCGTTGTAATTTCTTTGAAAATCAATATTTTTATTATTCAAAAGTTGTTATTAATATTAAAATAATTTTTTTCCTATAATAAGGACAACTTATTTTGTAGTTTAACCAAATTAAAATACATTCGTGATGAAATTTATGGTAACAAAGTAAAGTGTTGATGTTGTTTCCCCTATAAACGTTTTAGACATATTGAGCAATCCTCGTTTTCTTTTTCTTCTGTAGCTGATTTTTTAGAATATTTTAGATCTTTGGTTAGCATTTCTATATCTAATACTGGTATTAATATTTAATTTTAATTTTCATTCATTATTATCTTTAATTGTCTTTGATTATTATTGTTTGCCATTCATTATTATCTTTAATTCTCTTTGATTAGTAGTGTTATTTTTGGTGACCAACTTTAATATATATAGGAGTGCTTTTTGGAAACATCGCGGTTAGTTTTTTTTAAGTCTACGAGATATTTTTTGAGTTTTCGTTTGCAATTCACGTTATTTTTCATGTCACTAACATCATCGTTATCTTTTTTAAAATAATTTATGGAAACATTTTTGTCTCTTGTCTACTTCAATTGCTCACAAAATTGAGATTCACAAAATTGAGATTCAAGCAATTTCAACATAATCACGTTTAGTTTTGTTTTCTAGTTCCACGCAAATCTTTTTGAGTTCCCGTGTGCAATTTTGCTCCTTTCTTGCTTCTTACAACAACTCAAAACTCTTCTTAATTTTGCTAAACGTCGTCGTAAAACCTGCCTCTTGGTATGTTGGAACTTCGGCTGCTACTTCTTTCTTTTGAAATCCACCATTGAAAGAGGCATATTAGGCAGGTGAACGTTTAAAGAAAAGAAGAAGCACAATTGTTTTTGATGAAGTTCACAGTAATAACTCGAAAAGAAGACTATAAAGTTCATTATTAAGGGGGTCGACGAGTTGTATCCCCCACAAAGTTTTAATTAAGGATGTGACCACATGAAAGTTTAACCTCGGGGTAAAACTACACTATGAAACTTCGACAGATTGTATCCCCACAAAACTTTAAATTCGGGTTATATCCCCATATCCGTTAATAACTAACGTTTTCTGTTAAATATGACAATAAACCGGTTTTAATTAAAAATTAACCAATACTATGATTTTATGAGATATTTAACTCAAAACCCACCAAACCATCTCTTTGATATCAAAAGTTTAATTAAAAAAAAAAAACACAATCGAAAAGTACCAAACACAGAAATTGTGCTTCTTCTTTGATCAACCATTGGTGACAAAAACAAGTGAATTGGAACTGAAATATGATATTTAAATTTAGGGAGATCTAAAAGCATCCACAAGAACACCATTAAGTAGTTATAAAAAAACAGAAAACACAAAATCACTTCTAAAAAAACAAAAAAAAGGAAAACAAAAACAAGGTCCATGTTGGGATGGTGCTGCTTAACTTCTTCTACTCTTCTACTCGTCAACCACTTGGGACATGGGTTGTGTAGCTTGACTTCCAGAGCTTTCTCCGCAAATCTGGAAAACATTAAAAACAATAAAGAGTCTCACTTCTCTTTTTGAGAACAACTTTTTACCACATAAAAATGGGAAACTAACCTGTTTGGCTCTTTTGGCTCTTTTGGCACATGACCGAGAATTATGACCAGCTCTTCCACAGTTCTTGCAGTGCATTGTCCGCGTCTTTGGTGGCTCGTTTTCATTTTCTGGAATTGGTTTCTTCTTCTTCTTCCTCTTTGTCTTTTTTCTTGGATGGAGACTCGTTAACTCCTTTTATCCTTTTCTGCTTCTTACTTTTCTTTCTTCGTCCAGGTTGTGGTGGTTCATGAGGCTCACTCACCAATGAGACATCACCACGAGCCCAATAACCTGGACCTCTTAGTGGTATGATGGAGTCGGCATATGTTTCTCTCCAACGAGATGTGAGAAACCAATGAGAAACATAATCATCTGAATTAAGCTTCTTATTCAATATTACTCCATACGCATGCTCACATATTTCCCACTTGCAACAAGTGCATGTCTTGTTTCTCATGTCTACATGCTCTGAATCATAGAAACTAAAATGAAAGTAAAGTCAAGGAAACTAAAATGCCGGAACCAAAAAAACTAAAATGATATTGGAGAAAATGGTGTGAAGCTGAAGTGAACGTAAAATAAAAGAAACTAAAATGCAGCTGAACCAAAAAATGATTTCTTGTGATCGGTAAAATTCAATACGGACCGAACAAACAAAAAGTGTCCAATTTGAAAACAAACAGAGAACATATATTCAGTTTGAAAACAAACAAAAAGTGTCCAGTTTGAAAAATAAGAATTGAGATCAACAAATCACCATCAGTCCAGCCAGCAAGCATAAAAAGTCAAAGAACATATATTCAGTTTGAAAACAAACAGAGATAATGATGAAAATTCTTCATAATCAAATGTGAAACTATGATAAACAAAACTAAATCTGAGACGATGATCAAGATCACATACCTTTTGTCGATCCGAGACTATGATAAATCCTTCACCATTTATAAGATCCAAATCAGCCTTGATCCTTTGAATAAACCACAACCAATTCTGCTCATTCTCACTTGTACAACAGCCCATGCTATGGATATATTTTATTATATGGATATAGCAGAGAGCGGTGCAAGCAGGTCCTCCAGTTAACCAAAGAATAAGAGGGTCTTCTTTAGGATTGTTCTCTGATTTGATGAAGTAGTAGAAAAGCTGAACTTTCTCTCCTTCACCAACACCAACGTACCTTTTTCATAAGAAAGATTTTAATTTATTTGTGTTGTGTTTATTGATGTTTATGAATATAAAAAAACAGAGGAAGAAGGAAACAAACCCAGTTTCAAGGTGGAATGGAAGAGGACCTTCAAAACCAGGAAGATAGCTAACCACAGAGGCTGAATCAACATTATATTGAGTAAATAGCAGTTGAAGTAGAAGAAGCAACTTCAGTTTCCATGCCTTAGACATTCTTGATTAAATCTTCAAAGCATTAGATTTCATTTCAGGCAATAAAAGAGACTTTATAAGGATAACTTTCGGAGTTGACCAAACAACATGGTTTCAGGCAAAAAAACAAAACCAACCGGCCTAAGTTTTTTATTTTATTTATTATATATATATATATATTTTGACACCATAGGAGTTCCAAATTTTTTAATGATGATCTTTTTTTGGGTGTCTGGAGCTAGCCATTGAGAATACCACATTTAAGGTGTAAATCATTATTCTCAAGTGGAGTTAAACTAGTAACCTTAAAATATTTTCAAGCCTCAAAACTACTAGATTTCCAACCATTTGGTAGACTGGCCAAATTGATTAGTGTTTATCCGTTGGGTATTGAGTTAACCGATTAAACTTCATTGGTTTTTTCATCTTTTTTACTTTTTCTCTAATTTAATGAACCTAAGATCTCGTGGATAATGATTTGGATCACTCCTCGGCTTTTCGTAGTACAGTGAAATCTTTATAAATTAATACTTGATAAATTAATACTTTGATAAATTAAGAATTGTTTTCAATCCTCAATTAATATTTTATCTCAAATATCACTTCTATAAATTAATAAACATGATAAATTAATAAAATATTATAAAATATTTTAGTCCCAATGTTATTAATTTATAGAGGTTTTACTATAGTTAAAGAATTTCACCAAGGGTTCAATTGTTTTAATTTTTAAAAGCGCCAAATTGGTTAAAATTGGTTTGCTTTTCTCGGTATGATTGATATATACAATAGAACCTCTATAAAATTAATACTTGATAAATTAATAACCTCTCTAAATTAATAATTTTTTTGGTCTCAAGTTGGGCTAATGTAATATTTAACATAATTCGATAAAATAATAAGATAATAATTTTTTTTCAAAAATTCTATGTAATTATATGGTCCCATCAATATCATAAATTAATAATTATATAAAACTATAAAATATAACTAAGATAATTTAGTGAAATATGACTCTAGTGTTATTTGTTTATTCATAAATTTGTATTTTTGTGTAACTCATCTATAAATTTGTCATACTACATAAAAAATATATGGTATTATCTTTTCAAATTACATCAAAAAAAATTTTCCTAACATATAATTGCCGCTAAATATATTAAAGTATGATTTTCAAATTTTTACTTTAAATATGAATTGTATTTTAAAATTATGTAAATAATTATTGATTTATCGATAAATTAATACCCTTTCTAAATTAATAAAAATTTTCTATCCCAATATTAATAATTTATAGAGATTTTAATGTAGTATCCTCGATCCATCAATAATTTTAGTGTAGCATACACCAAAAACGTCAATAGTTTAATTGGTAGCATGTAAATTAATGGGAATACCATCGCCATCTCAAACGACACTCGACACTAAATATGCGGTTCTAGTGGGAATACCGAAATAGCTAACGTTACTTGAAAACATAAATCATTTAAAACTGCATGGTTGATCATGTGAACACAAGGTTTAAATAATAAGTAGAAGCAATACTTTAAAAAATGGAAAACAAACTCATTTAAAGCTACATGGTGTTCATGTGAACAAAAAGTTTAAATAAGCTACATACTTATTTAACCTATTTTCCTCATTAAAATAAATACAAAGGTCAAGAAAATTTCACAAATGATCTTGTGGATCATTATAGATCTTCTATACAATATAAAATTATGTTAAGTCCACGACAAAAAAAAAGGAAAAAATTATGTTAAGTCAACCTAAAGAGAGAAAGAAACTACCGATGATATTACAATTTGTAATCGACTTCTTATGAGAAATGACATGAAATCAAATTACACATAGTGAAACAAAAACAAAATAGCTTATAGGTGAGGTAATCATTGCAATCTCTTTATCAACTCATCATCATAAAGATCATCACCATCATAACTTGTGGAACTGAAATTTTCGTTGGAATTTGAAAACTTAATTACCATCATAATCATAATCATCGCCGGAGGTTGAGTCATCATCGGTGGGAGGAGCTCATTTTCCCACAATTTAAAATAATTTTGGATGCCAGTACATATTACTATTTATATTTTATATATTGAAAATGGGGCTGCATTAGATTTCTTGAAAATAATTTTTTTCCATTATCGGTGTCGTGGCTTTTCTCAAATTAACATATCGGACATCGTTGTCAATAGTTGAGTACAAACTGTTCTGGTGTAGTTTTTGATAGTAATGTTGTTGAGGTGTTTTAGAAAATTTCTTCGAAATCTATAGATTTTTTGTCTTTGCAAGCACTCATTATATTTATCTTCATTCTCTATCCTCATTACCACATTTATCATTCATAATTCTCCATTGCGTAATTTTTTAATGAATTGTGAACTATAATTTGCCAAAAAATATTAATAATAATATAATTAAATACAAGTAACAAACTGAATATAAACATTATGAAATTGACCCAAACAAAAAAGAGAGGAAGTATTTTTTGTTTTGTCGTCACTTTAAACATTTATGTGTTTTCTAGGTTTAAAGTGACAAATCGCAAAATTTAAAATTTTGTAATAAAACACAATGTAAGAAACTGAAATGACTTATATTTCGTTAATCTCATAAAATAAAAGTAAAACCAAAAGCGGTATAAGGATTCTTCATTTTAATTCAAACAACTCAAATAAAAAAAATTAATGTTGGATAGTAACTTACCAAATATTTAAGCACCTATAAGCTTTATGTGAGAATACATCTCTATTTTTTTGTCCAAATACTTTAACATAAGAAATTTTTTTTATTCTAAGATTAAGTCAAATAGATTTCATTACTAATAGAAAACTATAACATAATTTTATTATTTCTTAAACTTATTATTTCAAATAATTTTTGTTCGTTTGTTGGCTTTTTTAATTAACGATGTTTTGTAGCAATCCTTTAATTTTGGTTCCATATACCATAACAATTCATTGTTATTTCAACGTTTTAAATATATTTTCTATTATTTATAATTGAGACCACTATTATAAAATCATATAACCTCAAGTAATTTTTATTTTTTGTTGCTCTTTTAAGAGTTAGCATAGAGAGTTCAGCTTGGATGCTGATATTGAACTGTATAGAGAATCCAGTTTGAATGCTTGTATTGTACTGTAATTATTATTAGTGGACAGTCTTAGCTTCAAATAGGTTCAGTTTTTATTATTAGTAGTAAAAGTTGTTATATTAATTTTTTTAATCTACCTCTCATACTAAATTTAATATATTTAGTTTAAATTCATACTTTTAATTTAGAATTAATAAATGTTTCTAATTAATTATTAACTGAATTTTATTTTGTCTTTTAAACATATATCTTTCATTCTAAATTTAAAATGATTATCTATAGTGAAGACTATTAATTTAGAATTAAATTAATTAAATATTGTGTTAATTTCATTTTTTGTTGTTAATAGAAAACCATATAATTTTAAAAAAATCTATAATTGATTATTTTTATGTATTTCAATAAGGAAAGTTTACATTTCTCTTATTTACATATGTTGGCTTTTTTCTATATTCCAATTAAAATAATTTATAATACTGTTTTTCTTTTTTTCTAAGTATTTTAATATTAAAAATTAATAAAACTCAAAAATATTAACTAATGAGATAGTTAATTGTGATTGAATGTTTAAAATCAGATATAGATAGGTAGATGTGAGTAAACTTATAAAATAAAAAATTTACTAATTTAGTGAGACTAATAATGATTAATTATTGTTATGTATTTTAAAAACAAAATTTTACGATTTCTTATTTCTATATATATTTTTTCCTTTTATAAGTATTTTAATATAGAAACTTAATAAAATTAAAATATATGTTAATTAATGAGATAGAAAATCTTGATTGAATGTTTTAAATCATTTGTGGATGGCTTTAGCATCAAATATGTTCAACTTTTATATAGTAAAAAATTAATTAAGAAATGATTTAATATTAATACAAATAAAAATAAATGGTTGGCTTTTAAAATAAAGGTGTTTGGTCGCATAATATTCATGAATCTTAATTTATATAGTATATATTTAAAATAATAGAAATTACTCAAAATAATGAGTTTAGTAATGGCTCTTTATTTTAATGAATAAAGGAAATTATGCCTTAACTTAATGAATAATTTTTAAAAATATTTTTTTCTTTTTCATAACTTCATATTTACCTAAAAATTAATTAAGAAATTATTTAATATTTAAAAAATAAAATAAATCATTGGCTTTTAAAGTAAACGCATTTGATCACATAATATTTCTGAATTCCTATTTATATGGTATAGATTTAAGATAATAGAAATTACCCAAAATAATTAGTTTAGTATATAAGAAAATTATGACTTAATTGCTTATTAATGAATAACTTTAAAAATATATTTTCTTTTCCATAACTTCATATTTTCCTAATAATTAATTAAGAAATTATTTAATATTAAAGAAAAGAAAAATGAATCGTTGGCCTTTAAAATAAAGGCAATTGGTCGTATAATATTTTTGAATTCTTATTTATATAGTATAGATTTTTGCTAAGAAATTTTACATGATTATTGCAAGTGTAAATAATTCTCATGATTCTTTCGCTTTCTCAATAAGAATTTAGATGTTTTCTGAAACAGAAAAGGCTAATCTGAGAAATTAATCTCCAAAGTTTAGAGTTTAGGGTTTGGGTTTAGGATTCAGGGGTTTATAGTTTAGGGTTTAGGGTTTACAGTTTAGCATTTAGGTATTCAATATTTATGAAATTTAATATCGTAAAACACAGTAATATCTTGATAATGTTAATGATTTATGTTTATAGAATAATTAAATTAAGTTTAAATAATGGTTCGTTTGATGTCAAAATAAAAAAAAATAAAAAAAATAAAAATAAATAATTAAGTTAATATTTCTTTGCCGGTATGACCTTGACTTTTCTTTTTCGGTATGCAAAATCTTTTATGACATTTCATTATCTTTACTTTTTTTTGACACCAACTTGGGGAAAAAATGGTTCAATAGTTTAGAAATTTTAAAGAGTAGTTGTTTTTACTTTTACATACTTTAACACAGAAATACATAGGTTCAACGAGTGTCCAACATCATTCATAAGAGTTTACTGGTATCGTATGTTGTAACTATTTATTTCTTATTTTTTTTCCAGCTACAGGGTAGCCAGAAGCAGAGGAGCTGAATCCGAACATAATGATTCTTGATATTCTGGAGGTCTTTTTTTCTAAACTATCTAATATGCTCACTTTAGTATGCTTTTATCTATTCAAGTTGTTTGAGGTGTTGAAGATGAATTTATCAGGTTAATCTTTTCTGTTTTAGGTTTCATCTAAGTTTTGAATCCGCACTATGCGCGAAAATATCTAAAACTTGTTGTAACGTTCTGTATGCCACCGTCTGTGAGCACCCACACCCTCTCTCAGCCCGTGGACTCTACCTTTATCCGACAGCCGGTGCGTTATTCCGAGAAGTTCGAAAGACTTGTTACTATTTCTACAAATCACCACATAATCTTTCTTTCCTCCTCGTGTTTTGGCCTCACTCACACACACCATTTCCTCTTACTTCTACTCTATCTAATCTTAGTTTTTCCTTGAACCTAAGTAATACTAAAAAGAATACTGAGTTTACATTATTTATGAAAATTTGGAGTGCATTCTATTGTCGATCTTCTGTTGACTTATACATATACCATATATTTTTCAATAAAAACATATTATATTATATATGATGAAACTAAATTTTAAACAATATATTTTAGCCATCATAATTTTTATTACAAATACTGCAAAATTAATATATGTAAAGACATAATCAAGAATTTAAAATTATTTATAGAAACCTATAAATCATTATGTATTCGCCACTAACTAAATGTCAGGTGCTCCTTATAGCTTTAACTCTTTCTTTCATCTCTCCCCTTGACCTTTACTTTAACTCAAGTACACATTTGTCTTTAACAGGGAATTCTGTTATTTATGCTTCTGACTGTTCCTCCATAGTCTTTGAACCGAAGACAATAGGCCAATATAAATAGATTACACAACATTTTATTAGTCTAACTTTTTTTTTCCCAAACGTCTGGAAACCCTAGCAACGCTGCCATGCCCCTTTTGATCCAATCGTTTTGACCGTGTCCGGTGACTCAGTAAGCGCCGACACCGGTCTGATTCTGAAAGTTTTGTTCCTTTGCTTCAGATTTTGTCTTCGGATCTTTGGTTTTTCGATTAAAAGCTTCTCAATTGGGGAATCTTATCCTCGCGGTGGTGGTTAAGGAAGCTCGACGATGCCATGGTGGTGTCGGCTCAGGTGATTGATGGAGCGGCTTCGCTGCTAACACCACCTTGCCCCGACTGCCTTGTGCTCGTCTTCGACGGATTTAGTTCTCCCTCCCGCTAGCCTTTCATCTTTTCGAGGAGAGGGCCTCTGTTTAGTTTGATCTATGGCTCATAGTTCCTAGTAGTTGACTTTTAATTTGACTTTTAATTTGTGGTCAAAATCAACTGCAAAAAAGATATCAGATAACGTACATATATATATACTTTTTTTTTCTTTTTTTTACGTACATATACTGTTATACCAAAAAAAAATGAAAAATGTTATTCTTCCTATTTCAGATTTTAAGTCAAAATATTATTTTAACATGATAGAGAACAAACAAAAGAACATGATAGAAAACGATAGGAAGAAACTATTGAGAATTGTATCTAACTTATGAACTTTCAATACTATTATATATATATGACAACAAAATCCTAGAAAAATATGATATGTTAAAATACGTCTTTATATAATAAGATAATCAAGAAACTAATTAAAAAATATGATTGAAGTGTCATTTTCAAACCGATAGAGAGTAATGATAAATTCGATCACGATTACCACTTATTGCCACATGCAAATGGATTGGTCAAAATCGTCAACTTTGACTTCTCACCTCTCAAGTCGACACTCTCCCTCTATTAATATCTATCATTACCAATTGCTTTCTCTCAATCAACACAACACAACACAAACACCATGAACTCTTGTTCCTTCCCTCTCTTCATCTTCACCATTGTCATCTTTCTCCGATGTCTAAATCGCACCGGAGCTGCCACGTGTCATCCTGATGATGAAGCTGGTCTTCTAGCTTTCAAATCCGGTATAACCCGAGATCCTTCCGGTATTCTCAGCTCATGGAAGAAAGGTACTCCTTGCTGTTCTTGGAATGGTGTCACTTGTCTCACCAGCGACCGTGTCTCCGCACTCTCTGTCGGTGGACAAGCCGATGTTGCCGGAAGCTTCCTCTCCGGCGCTCTCTCACCGTCACTAGGGAAACTCCAACACCTCGATGGTATTTACTTTACCGATCTCAAAAACATCACTGGATCTTTTCCACAATTCCTTTTCCAATTACCAAACCTAAAATTCGTTTACATCGAAAATAACCGTCTCTCCGGTCCTCTTCCGGTTAACATCGGTTCACTAAGCCAGATTGAAGCGTTTAGTCTTGAAGGAAACCGGTTCACTGGTCCAATCCCGAGTTCAATATCTAATTTAACTCGGTTATTTCAGCTCAAACTCGGTAATAATCTCTTAACCGGAACTATACCGTTAGGAATTGCTAATCTCAAGCTCTTGTCAGTTCTCAACTTCGGCGGTAACCGTCTCTCTGGAACCATACCGGATATTTTCAAATCCATGCCGGAGCTCCGATATCTAGTCCTCTCTCGTAACGGATTCACCGGGAATCTTCCTCCGTCGATTGCATCACTCGCACCGATTCTTAGGTTCCTCGAATTAGGCCAGAACAATCTCTCTGGTAAAATCCCTGATTATTTATCAAGATTCAAGGCGCTTGACACATTGGATCTTTCCAAGAACCGATTCTCCGGCGTTGTACCGAAGAGTTTCGCAAATCTAACCAAAATTTTCAATCTTGATCTTTCTCACAATCTTTTAACCGATCCATTCCCTACTTTGTACGTTAAAGGCATTGAGTCTCTAGATCTTTCGTACAACCAATTTCACCTCAAAACGATTCCGAAATGGGTAACTTCATCGCCGATCATCTTCTCGTTGAAGCTAGCAAAATGTGGAATCAAGATGAGCTTAGACGATTGGAAGCCAGCGCAAACATATTACTACGATTACATTGATTTATCGGAAAACGAGTTCTCTGGGAGTCCGGCGAGGTTCTTGAACGAGACAGAGTATTTGGTGGAGTTTAAGGCGTCCGGGAACAAATTCCGATTTGACTTAGGGAAGGTGAAGTTTGCGAAGACATTGAAAACGTTGGATTTGTCAAGGAACTTGGTGTTTGGGAACGTGCCGGCGACGGTGGCTGGATTAAAGACATTGAACGTTAGTCAAAACCATCTTTGCGGAAAGCTTCCGGTGACAAAGTTTCCGGCCAGTGCGTTTGCTGGTAATGACTGTCTTTGCGGGTCGCCACTTGCTCCTTGTAAAGTTTAGCGGTAAGAAAACTATTAAACCACAATTGGTAATTGGATTTACCATGAGAGTTGAAGTTTTTAGCTTAAAATAAGATTTGTATTAATAACAAATAAATTCTTTTTAAGATACGAAAAGCTTCATTCCGACGATATGTAATATGTATAAGTGAAAGTTAGTATTTAATACTTATGCATTATTTTATTTAGCTGACTTATATTGTTGGTACAAAAATGAGGAATTGAAAGAAACTAAAGAATTGCTAAGAGAGAATTTGATTTAAATAATTGTAGAATATAGGATTTTTGTCACTAATTTAATGTAATCATAGAATAGTTAAAAGTTAAAACGGTAAATTTTAATAGTTTTATTATTGGTATATAAAAATGCAGGAAATGTTCCACTCAAATCTTGGAACCTGATGACATAGTAGAGGAGAATATTAAATATAATATGTAATAATATGACATAGAAAAACGGGGCAAATTGGAAGAGGTTTCAGAGAAAGCCGCATTATGTTTCTACTGTCAAATAGTGAACAAATCATTCTTTTACTTTGAAAAAAAGTTACAACCAACAAAAAAATAAAAGAAAACACATGGGTTGTGAGAATAAAAAAATTCGGAGCTTAGAGCATCTCCAATGGAGAACACTAAAATAGTATCAAAATTACATTAAAATAGTGTAATTTTAGCACTAGATTTTTTTTCATTTCCAACCACAACACCAAATATCACACTAAAAAGAATATTCTCTATTATTATATTATTAAAAAAATATTTTATATTATTATACTATTAAACTAAAAATAGTTTGTACTACTTAATAATTGATAAAAATTAATATAGTTCTAATTAATCAAATAATTAAAATAATATTAAAATCAGTGAAATAAAACACAATAAAAAGTAAATAACATATTATTAATTATCATAATTGCATATTACATTTTTTTCAACTCAGAATTACATATTACTAATTTTCAGAATTAGTATATTCAGACCACAAGTGTTCAATTAATGCATTTCGAAGTTCAATATGAGCATCCCGATTTTTGATTTGTCTGTGTCGAGATAAAAATTCTTGAAATCGAGCATCATCACCCGTCATTTCTACTTCTGCGTGTGGGACTTCAGCTCGTTCTTCAATTGTTGCATCAACATCTCCTTCATCATCTATGATCATATTATGCATTATGATACAAGTTGTCATTATATCATTTAACACTTTCTTACTCCATAAACATGATGGTCCAGCCACAAATGCAAATCTTGACTACAATACTCTAAATGCATGTTCCACGTCTTTCCTACACGCTTCTTGTTTCATTGCCAATAATTTTTTTTGAACCACGTGGATCATGAATTGTTTGAATAAGGGTGGACCATTTTGGATAGATACCATCAGCTAGATAATAACTCATATTATAGTTTTTTTCATTAATAACATAATTTGCGGGTGGAGCGGTACATTCGGCAAGATTAGCAAAAAGATGAGACGCCTCTAGAATATTTATATCATTATTAGACTCCGGTAGACCTATTACTAATAGCTCTTCTGAAAGAAATAAAATTCAAAGACATAAGATCGAGATAGTAAAAATGAAACAAGAGCATAAAATAATGTTCGCGTATTTTAGTTCTATAACTGATCCAGCGTCTCGTGCTTATATTGAAATGAAAAGAAAAAGAATTTTGAGAGAAACGGCTCATACGAACCAAGACGAAGAACACGGTGAAGGTTCTCAATCCCAATATCATGGATCTCAATATCGAGCATCTCAATATCAAGAAGATCAATCATAAAAAAAACAAATTTCAAAGAGAACAAGATCAAGGTGAAGACCAAAGAGCACCAAATGATGCAGAATATTATACCCCGTATTATGATTATATTAGCGGAACCAGAACTAATTTTCCCGCCAATTAGATTATTATTTAAGTATTTACTATGTTTTTAAATCTATTTTGTTGTTTTTAGTTTTTATGTTTGTAATGCTTTAATTGAAATTTATTGTGTGATATTAAATTCAGTTTAAATATTAATTTTGATATTGTTTACATATTAATATTCAATTTATTAAATTAAAAATCCACAAAAATAATAATGATATATTTTATTTTTAGTCGAAAAACTTTATTACATTCTTAAATAATAATATAAAGTATACTTAATCTAATATAGTTGAAAACTCTTCATTATAATCTATAATAGTATTAAAATAAAATAAAATAAATTATCCTCTTGCTACAGTGTCACACCAAATTTAGTGTGATACTGTAGCAAAATCTAAAATCACACTATCATAGCATAAAATTTGCCGTCTGATTGGAGAGAGAAAAGTAGATTTTTGCACGCTATAATAGCGTTTTACCGTTGCCTTGGAGTTGGCCTTAACATTGGGTGCTTTGAGTCTCTCTTCTCTCAATTTTTTTTCCCATTTCTCTTTTCTTTTCATTATATTTTTATTTCTCTATTCTTTAACAAAAACATTCTTAACTTTTAATGGTTTAAATCATTGATTTGCTAGGGAATGCATAAATATCCTTGAGATTTTTATTGATATTAGTATACCTATTAGAGTATGACTATTATCTCCGGATAAAATTAGAACAAATAAAAATAGATAAAGTTCCATTTTGAAATGTGGAGATAGGTAGTTTATGTTTATCTTTTCGACTTCTATTTTATTGATTTAAACTTTGATACATAATAAAAAAAATAGAAAGAAAAGTATAACCAAACAAAACGAAAGTATGATTTTCATGGGTTGCTAGTTTTATCATTCCTTTTGAAAGTACTGATCAATACTAAACTAAAACCCAATCTTAAAATTTGGATAAAGTTATTTATTGTAAATGGACACTGAGTCTTGATTTATTGTTTGCTATTTCTCCCTCCAAATATTAATAATTTTCCTATAATTTACTCACCAATAATAGGTATTTTGGACCATATGGTTATAGAAAACTAGAGATCATTTGGCAATTTATCGTTCACTAGGTTCTAATATGCGATGTACGCATGATAATATTTTTATATGATATTTGATCTGAAAAATATAAATTTATTGTAAAATTTATATGATGTTAGTGTGTAGTGTACATTTAGTACAATTTGTTAGTCAATATCGATATTAGAGTCATTGAATTTTAAAAGTTGTTTATTATGTTAATTCAGTTTTGGGAGAACTGATGTAGTCGTTATAAAGACATCGAGTACATCATTAAATCGTTTTCAAACTGTTGGTATAAACCAATGCCACACTAGCTCAGCCAAGAAAATGATGTAGCATAATTGAATGATGATGTTGTAAAGGGACATGTAAAAAGACTACTGTGAGACTTGATGGTTGTAGCCGTTACCATTCTATTCTCTAAATCTCCGTGTTTGTCTCAATTTTTTGATAAAATTAGAACAAACAAAAAAAATAAAGTTCTAGATTGGAATATGGAACTTGGTAGTTTATATTTATCTTCCCAACATATGCTTTATTGATTTAAACTTTGATACATAGTAAAAAAAAATAGAATAGTAAATACTTAACCAAACAAAACAAAGTATAATTCTCATGAGTTAATATATAAACATAATATTTTACATATATACGCATATAATATTCCAAATTTTTACATCACTAATGTATATACATACACATGTTATCTAAATAATATATCTATATATGAAAATATTATAATTATTTATAATATGAGATATTTTATAATGTCACAGTTTTACATATATTATCATTATTGTTAGATATTTTTATTAATATTTTAATTTTACAAAATTTAATATACAAATTACAGCGTACGAAAAAAATAAGTAGTCAAACTTTGGTTTTAAATTATTAATCGTCTTAAATCAAAACTAACAGACTTACATCCAAAATTTTACAACAGTAATATTTGTCATCAGATCCAAAAAAAAACTACAGCAAAAAATGTAAAACAACAAATCTACATTTACATAAAAAAAAATTACCTCCCAAATTCCACAGCAAAAAAAAAAAAAAGTAAAGTCATAACTAATCGGGTCCACAAACTGGAATTTTCCTTACTATAAGTATAAGTTACAGAGTGCAAAATCTTGAAATGATGCAAACATGTGCAAAGAAAGAAACACAAAGACATGCGAATTAGATAATCTGATCATGTAAGAGCAACATAAGTAGCTTCCATCTTAGCAGTCATGTAAGAGCAACATAAGTAGCTTCCCTCTTAGCAGTTCTTGTGTTAAACATTAGACTGACTAATCCTTCCACATTCAATGAATCAAAGACTTCGTAAACCAACCTAGACAAATTGTTCAAAGCTATTACAACAAAGATAGCTCGATGAATGTTACGCCCTTCATAAGAGAGGCAGCAACTTAAACTTTACCACCTTAAAACGAAAACTGAACTAATTGGTAGGGCTGGGCACAAATACCCGTTACCCGCCCGACCCGCCCGGCTCGTCCCGTACCCGCCCCGTTCGGCCAAGTACCCGCTCCGTTCAAGCCAAATATCAAGCCTTCACGATCCATTACCCGCCAAGCCAAGCCAAGTATCAAGCCGGAAAATTTTTTCCGCTACCCGCCCCGTTACCCGTCTTTTACCCGTTATCCGCTACCCGTACCCGTTACCCGCCCCATTACCCGTTCATTACCCGTTATCCGCCCCATTACCCGTTTCATATCCGCAAAAATACCCGTAACCCGCAAAAAATACCCGTAATCCGTTACTAAAAATAAAAAAAAACAAGTAATTACCCGCGGGTACCCGTTACCCACGGGTATCCGTGGCGGGGCAAGTAACCCGCAAGCCTCGGGATTTTGGGCGGGTACTTGTTTCGCCGGGTACCCGTTCTCGGCGGGGCAAGTACCAAGCCGACAAACTCAATTACCCGGCGGGGCAAGCCGGGTACCAAAGCGGACGAAAAAACCGGGTACCAGCCCCGTGCCCACCCCTACTAATTGGTTCTTCCCAAACAATCTAAATTCTCACTTTTACCATAAACAAATAGATAAAAGTTACTAATATTATGTTATGTTAAGAAAATAAAGGCATAAATATATCAACACAACACAACACCACCATGAACTCTTGTTCTTTCCCTTTCTTCATCTTTGCTGCCATTATCTTTCTCTGGTGTTTAAGTTCCACAGAAGCTGCCACATATCATCCTGATGACAAGGCAGGTCTTTTAGCTTTCAAATCGGGTATAACCCGAGACCCTTCAGGCATTCTCAGTTCTTGGAAAAAAGGTACTGACTGCTGCTCTTGGAATGGTGTCACTTTCAGGGTCGTGCCTAGGAAGGAAAATTTTAAACATTCGCCTATGGCCCTGTTTTATTTATAAAATTTTAGGGTCCTAAATATCAAAATATTTAGTGATCTAATGGTTTGAAAGTTACCTCAAAGTATATCCCCATTCAGTTTCAAATATTTATCATTGGTTTTTTAAATCTTTCATTGTTCATAATTAATTTTTGCGGCCAATACATGTTTATTTTCTTGTATTTGCCATACTTTTTATTTTCATTCACTCTTTAATTACTCTTACTTATAAATTTTACCAATAATTTATTTTAATTATTTTTTACAAACATAATTTAAAAAAAACAATTTAGTTTCTTTTATGATCCTTTTATAGTTTTTTTCTTAGAAAAATATTATTCACAAATTTCATAATTCATTATCATAATTATTATTTTTGGCCTAGGGTCCTAAAATCTCTAGGAACGGCTCTGGTCACTTGCCTCCCGGGTGGCCGCATCACTAGACTGGTAGTAGAAGGAAGTTCCGTTATTGCCGGAAGGTTTCTCTCTGGTACTATTTCGCCTTCTTTGGCCAAACTCCAACACCTCCAAGATATTCATTTTACCAATCTTGAAAAAATTACTGGATCTTTTCCTCAATACCTTTTCCAATTACCAAAACTAAAAGAAGTTTACATCCAGAATAACCGTCTCTCCGGTCCCCTTCCGGCTAACATTGGAGCGCTAAACCAGTTGGAATTGTTCATTATCGATGGAAACCAATTCACCGGTCAAATCCCGCATTCGATATCCAACTTGACTCGGTTATTTCAGCTCAATCTCGGCCGCAACTGCTTTTCTGGCACCATTCCTGATATTTTCAAATCCATGACTCAACTCCAATATCTCGAGCTTCCCAACAACAAATTCTTCGGGAAACATCCTCCATCGCTTTCATCCCTCGCATAGACTCTCCGATGGCTCGATCTAGGGCAGAACCATCTTTCAGGGACTATTCCAGACTATTTATTTAGATTCAAGGAACTCTTCACATTGCACCTCTCCACGAATCAGTTCTCAGGGGCCGTACCAAAGAGTTCGACCAGTCTAACTAATTTGAACGATCTCGATCTCTCTTACAATCTTTTAACCGGTCCATTCCCTGATCTGAAAGTCAAAGACATCAGGTTAGGTTAGTGGATCTTTCATACAACAAATTTCAACTGAAAACGATTCTGAAATGGGTGACTTCATCGTAACTTATGTACTCGTTGAAGCTGGTTAAATGCGGGATTAATATGCGCTTAGACGATTGGAAGGCAGTGAGTACCTTTGGTTATTCTTACATCGATCTGTCAGAAAACGCGATCACAGGGAGTCCAGAAAAGTTGCTTAGCCAGGCGAATCAACTGTTGCACTACAAGAAAACAGCCGGAATCAGACGGAAAAATCCGTCAGAAAACGCAAAATCCGTCGGAAATCCATCTGAATTTCCGACAGATTTCCGATGGAATCTAGTTTCTGGACATCCGTCGGAATCTCTTACGTCGGTTGTCCGTCGGGTTCTCGTCGGAATATGTCCGACGGATTCCTAACGGAATTCTGATGTTTTTAAACCGACGGTGACCGATAGATTACCGACGCAGTTCCGACGGATAAAAACCGACAGATTTCCGACGGATCTAAACACCGATGGATTTTCGACGGAATTCTGATGTTTTTGAACCGAAGGAGACCGACACATTCCTGACGTAGTACCGACGGATAAAAACCGACAGATTTCCGACGGATCTAAAAACCGACGGATTTTCGACGGAATTCGAAGTTTTTTTTTTTTAATATAATAATTTGAAAAATCAATAAATGTATTAATTTTAAGAAAATTAAATTTTAATAAAAGAAATGAAAAATAAAATTGAATTGTATTAAAAATTAAAATTGAATATTATTGAATTTTTTTAATAATTCAAAAAAAAAACAGAAAATTGTTTATAATCCGAAAATGAAACTAAACACCCGGTCGAGGTGGTGGATATTGCGAAAAGAATTCGTTCATCCGTTGGATCATTGCTTGTTGATCAGCTTCATATTTCGCCTGTTGCGCTTCTCCAACCTCTTTAAGGCGTTGCATATCCGCCTTCATCTCCTCCAATTGGTATTCAAGGCGTCAGGGAACAAGCTCCGGTTCAACATGGGGCAGCTGAATTTCGATAAATCGTTGAGTACTCTCGATCTGTCAAGAGACTTGGTATTTGGAAAGGTGCCGGAGACGGTGGCTACATTGGAGCAAGTGAACTTGAGTCATAACCATCTTTGCGGAAAGCTACCGGTGACTAAATTCACGGCCAACACGTTTGCGGGTAACGACTGTCTCTGCGGTTCTCCACTTTCTCCTTGTAAAGCTTAGCGGCAAAAAAAACTATAATGGCATATTGTAGCTACAAATAAGATTTGTTATTAATAAAAGTAGAAATAAGTAATTTTAAGATACCAAGAAGCTCCATTACAACGATTGTTAATACTGTACGTATTATAGTCTTAGTGCTGTGCATGTAGTATTTCAACCCTTTTGCATGATTTTCCATAGACTCGAAATGTTAGTATATAATTAACGACATGATGCAATTGTAATATCACCAAGCAGTTTCTCTGAAAAATAAGAATCGAAGTTTCTTTTGTCGGAGTTACTAGAAACATCATCAGACTCATTAGTTTTCTTCGCCAGTGTATCAACACTGATCAACAGCCATATTAGCTCTCCTTACACTCCTTTTATAAATGGTTTCCAAATTGCTAAGTTTTTGGTTTCGTTTTGTTTTATGTAGAGGAGTTGAAGTAATTATTAATTATAAATTATTACTTGAAAAAATAAAACAATTTTTTTTTCTTTACACAATTATTAAGACTAATTAATTAAACTTTTAATTCAGTTATTAACATAGTAATTTAGCTTAGAAAAAGTGTAGTATTTTTTTTTTTTTGTAGTTTTTCCAAAAAATTAATCAAATGGTCGAACAAAACCCTTTCCGTCTAAATCTAAACATGCAAACTTTTCTACTTTTATTTTTAGTCGGTACAAACTGCAAAAAAAAGACATAAAATAACATACATATTGGTCGTAAAAAGGAAAAAAACATACATATTGTTACAGAAACAAGTGTTATTTTTTGTATGTAAATTTCGGGATAAAATATTACTTCAACATGATAGAAAAATGATGTAAATTTCGTGTGTGTTCTTCATTATCTTTCGTTATTGTTCCCACCACTTTACCTACTTCTAATACAACCAAATCACTCGTTTCATTGAGGATTGAGATACTGAGATATACATTAATATCTAAGTTGCTGAAATGAACCATACAACTTAGACTTTGACTTCGAAGCTCTCAAATCGTTTCTCTCCTTCTATTATTGCCACATGCAAATGGATCGATCAAAATCGTTGACTTTGACTTTGAATGTCCTCGAGTCGTCTCTCTCCCTCTATTAATAGCTAGTAGCTACCAATAGCTTCTCTCAATCCCACCGCCCAACATCACCATGAACTCTTTCACCTTCACTCTCTTTATCTTTGCAACCATTATCTTTCTCCACTGTTTAACTTTAACAAGAGCTGCCACGTGTCATCCTGATGACGAGGCAGGTCTTTTAGCTTTCAAATCGAGTATAACTCAAGATCATTCGGGCATGCTAAGCTCGTGGAAGAAAGATACTTCTTGCTGCTCCTGGAAAGGTATCACTTGTCTCAACAGCGACCGTGTCACAATACTCGATCTAGTCGGATTTCCCAAAAAGCCTGAACGCTCCCTCTCCGGCACTCTCTCGCCGTCGTTGGCTAAACTTGAGCACCTCAACGTGATTAACTTAGGAGATCACGGCAACATCACTGGATCTTTTCCTCAATTCCTTCTCCAATTACCAAAGCTAAGGTACGTTAACATCGCGAATAACCGTCTCTCCGGTCCCCTTCCAGCCAACATAGGCGTGCTTAGCCCGACGTTAGAAGACTTAGTTCTTGAAGGAAATCGGTTCATGGGTCCAATCCCGAATTCAATATCAAATTTGACTCGGTTATCTTCTCTCTTTTTTGGCGGTAATCTCCTAACCGGAACTATACCCTTAGAGATTGCTAATCTCAAGCTCATATGGGCTATGAAACTCGGCGATAACCGTCTCTCAGGCACCATCCCAGATATTTTCCAATCCATGACGAGCCTCCGATTCATCGATCTCTCCCGCAATGGATTCTCTGGAAAACTTCCTTTGTCGATTGCATCACTTGCACCATCACTCCTAGTCCTTGATCTAAGCCAGAACAATCTCTCGGGGACGATCCCGGACTATATATCGAGATTAAACCGGCTCGAAAAGTTGGATCTCTCCAAGAACCGGTTCTCGGGGGTTGTACCGAAAGGTTTCGTCAATCTAACCAATATTAACATTCTTGATCTCTCCCATAATCTTTTAACTGATCCATTCCCTATCTTGACCGTTAACACCTTTGACATTCTTGATCTCTCCTACAACCAATTTCACCTCAAAACGATTCCAAAATGGGTGACTTCATTGCCTGCCATCTTCTCGTTGAAGCTAGCAAAATGTGGGATCAAGATGAGTTTAGAAAATTGGAAGCCAAAGGCACCCTTTTACTACAAGTACATCGATCTGTCGAAAAACGAGATATCAGGGAGTCTAGAAATTCTCATGAACCAGACGGAGTATCTCCTAGAGTTACGGGCGGCAGGGAACAAACTCCGATTTGATATGGGAAAGCTGAAGTTTGCAAAGACGCTGAGAACCCTTGATCTGTCAAATAACTTGATATTTGGGACGGTGCCGGAGATGGTGGCTGGTCTGCAGAGACTGAACTTGAGTCAAAATCATCTTTGTGGAAAGCTTCCGGCCACAAAGTTCCTGGCCAGCGCGTTTGCTGGTAACGACTGTATCTGTGGCTCTCCACTTTCTCCTTGTAAAGCTTAGGCGGCAAGAAAATTATAATTGATATTTTGATTTTACCGTGATACGTAAGATCCAAATATTATTTGTATAACAAATAAACGAAGATATGAAAAAGCTCCCTTACAACGATATCAATTTGTGAAAATCGTATTTAAGTTTTTTAACACTGCTGCATTATTTTATTTACTGACTTCCATATACTAGAAGTCTAGAACTGTTGGTTAGGAATGAAAAATTGAATGAAAATTGTAGAATCATTAAGAAATAATTTTGATTTAAAATAATTGAAATCTTAAAATGGGATTTTGTACTTAGTTTGGCTTGAGGATAGGTACTGCAAAAACGATTCAATTTTTATGGAACAAACTTCGGCTGGGTATGGACAAGTACCTCCAGCTAGTGGTATATAGTTCATATCCCTCCACACAGCCGGCTTATGGTAATGCCCTGGCTCAGAGCAATGGAAACTATGGATACACTGGCTCTCAGACTGCACATGTTCAGGCCGGCTATGAGCAATCTGCAACTCAATCATCTGGCTATGCAGCTGCTCCAGGAATAGCACAGTGAAATTGTTGTACCCCCTCAAATCAGTACAATGCAGACCAGGCTTATGATGCACCTCACTAGAAGATCATAAGTATTGCAAGGTTAGTAGACTTGCATTCCTAAATTGCACATTCTGATTTAGATGGCCTCGGGTAGTTCCTCAGGTCTTTCATATGTCGTTCTTATTATCGTTGGATCTAAACGTGCATGACTCGTTCTCCTCCCTTAGATTCTGTACTGTGATCTGAGTGTGCACCCTAATTTGCGCCTCTTAGGTATATGTACTACTGCTATTGTTTAAGGTGTTACTAAGATCTAAGTCATGACCATTTTTACTGATTCTTGTTTTGAAGGTTTTGTCTTTGTCATACATTTCCCAAGTGGTATTTTAAATAAAATAAATTAGAACTTTATTTGCTATTGCACATACAAGACAGTGTAGAAAGCTTATCAACATTTGCTTCTGTTCACAATCGTAAAGTAATATCGAACAATTAAAATAAACAGAGGGATGAGGCTAGCAACAGCCTAAAAAGAGTCGAAAAATAAGCTATCCATATCTGAACAGAACTGGACATAATGCGACTTGTAATTCGGTTTTCGCCTATAGGTGGAGTAACCTAAGAATGGTCTCATATGTGGTCTGGAGGCGGTTTCTATGATCCTTTCCCTTGGTGTTTTTCAGATAGTGAGCCACTTTGATAAACCCGGCGTGTTGCTGAAACAACACAGACGTTTCCTCTTCCTCTTGAAGCTTTAACGATTGTTCGTATTCTCCATTAGGCTGTGGCATTGTGTGTGCCCATTGTATCCCCCATATAGCTAATGGCCTCATGTAACAAAGTGACCTATACTCATCGTTCGTGGTCCATGCCTCTGGTGTCTGAAACGAGCATCTGTACCCAAAAAATATTAATCAAACATGCTGAATCGACGAAAAGGGAAAGCTAATTCTGAGATGAGCTTACCCTATACCCCGGTCGGACCATGCGGCCTCATAGATTCCACTTGCTGTTCTAAACCCTTTATCCTCAAGCCCTTCTTGGATCATACAAGCTGCGACCGAGTAAGTAGTCCCGGCCCAAACCTCCCTTGAAACCATCGTGCTTGTATCTACTCGTCCATCGGGTAACATCCCGTTAACAGCACCACGCGTCCCGTCTCTCACTTTCAACACATTGTAGTCATAGACTGTCTCCAACGCTTTCTTTATCCACTCTTCTTTCGCTATTGGCTTTAATCCACATGCTCTCGCATACCTATGTACAAAACACGCGGAACCATGATCAATACCGACTATTCACTCAAGAATTCAGCTTATAATTGCAGCATTACTCGTGCTCTATTAACATTTACCATTGTCCAGCCAATTGATCAGCCAAGATCGATGAGCTTGAGCCGCTTCGACTGTTATCATAATTGAAATAATAACCATTCCAAAGTTTTTCGTAAACGCTTCTAGCTTTTTCATACTTAGCGTTGAAGTAAACTGCAGCCCCGTTATCTCCAACCACATGGGCCAATGCGGATCCAGCCTGTAAAGCCGCAACCCAGAGACCGCCACAGTAAGCACTAACTCCTGAGCAAGACCACGCGTCGTAAGTCTGATCCGGAAACCCTTCATTCTCAATCATTCCATCTCCGTCTTTATCAAACTGGTCCAAGTATGCGATGGCAGTGTAAACCGATGGCCAAACCGTTTTCGCAAAGTTTAGGTCACCGGTCGCAACCACATCTCTGTAAACTTGAAGAACAAACTTGGAGTTCAAGTCTTTCCACCTATCGGTGTTGAACAAGTTATAAGCATTTACTTCAAACCACGGATCATTCAAACCAATATCATGAGGAACCGCTCCTAAAACTTTTCTTGTAACGAATTCGCCAGAGCTCATGACCTGTTTCTTGCTGGAATCATGCATCAGAACCGCAGCCGCGAAATCTCTCTGGATGCTTAGCTCGAGTTTTGGAAAAAGCATAAGCAATGCAAACGAGGAGTAGAAATGAACATCATAAGTATTGTACATTAAATACTGAATCCCTTCTAGGTAAAGGAATTGTCCAATATTCTCTTCAGTGTTCTGAATTATAGTGGTTCCAAGAGCAGCATTTGAAGACAAAGGAGCGTGAATCTGTGAACAGACCGCATCGATTCTTCCCAAGATGTCTAAGGCTATGTTGTGCTGGTCTGGATCAGTATTGTCTATTGTTGATATACTCAAAGAGATCTTTCTTCTTCCTATACTATCTAGACTTTGCTTTGGAGGTAACCCATCTACAGAAAAAATGGAAAAAAAAAATTCAAGAAATCAGGTTTTGAAGATCGAAAGTTACACAAAACATATAAGTTCTTGGGAGAATCAATGTCTGTTAATACCTGTCCATATGGTTCCTCCTGAGTTGAAATAGTATAGTTCGTTGAAGAGTGTTACTCGATACCTGAAAGAAATTTTAGATTACTTTTCTCTGTTCAACTGAATTTGGCAAAGAAGCAAAAGTTATTTACCACTCAGGAAGTGTTGTGTCAGCAAGAATAGGAGCTTGCCACTCTTCAATTTGAGTCTCCCATTCAGAAAAGTCTAACAACAGGCAAGAAAAAGCATCATGAGATGATGATCTCTTACTTTAGTTAGAGTTAGATTAAAGATAAGGGAATTGTTTACATACTGAGAAGAGCGTCGTGAGCCATTGCTACCGCTGCATTGCCTAAGCTGCCATAGAATCTTGTGTATCGTCTATATGTAGAAATTTTTTAAGTTAGAAACATATTTTAAATGCTGAAAATGTATATTCGATTGAAGTGTAATGGTTATCACACACACACACACCTATGGTAAGTCTTCTCATCGAATCTAGCCTCGGGACAATCCCAAGAGAGTGAAAACGTGACTGTACGGTCACTTCCTGGTGGAACTTTCACCTTTGCTGCTATTGCAGCTCCAATGGAAGTTCCAGGTTTTGAAGGAGAACATGCATTGGTGGTTAACTTGTCGAATGATGCATTCTAAAGAAGAGAAAAGAGAAACAAAGAAAGATTTAAAACTTTTGCTCTTTCTTTTAGGAAACACTTTAAAAGGTTATTTATAAAATATTTCACCTTTTTAATCTCATCCCACATATCTCCTGCTGTGATTTTGTTAGGAGTAGTGCCTGAAACTAGGAAAAAAGGACACGAGGAGACACGAACATCCTCGGTTTCTTTTGCCGCAATTGCGTATGTAACTGGTGGGTGTCCATTTGCTGTCCTGCAAGGTAAAGTTATATAACAATTTAAACAAATGACCCACACAAAATCTAAACAAAGAGTCAGAGAACTTGTGTTTTTACTTGTGGTGTAAAGCTACTGCATGAACTCCATCTCTTGCCCTGAAAGATTCCATAAAAGGAAACAAGATCTATGTCAGTAAAAGAAAGCACATTGCAAAAATCTGTTGCAGCAATAGATGAAGATTCTTACATCATTGTTGAGTTAAAATGTTGTCCAGTTAACCCAGAGGCTCCTCCCACAGAATTCTAATTAACCACATAGACAAATAGGTCAGTTTTGTATCAAATAGAGTGAACAAGAGAAGAGTTGTTATGTATTGAGATTACTTACCTCCCAAGTAAAGAGCAAAGTAACAATTGCTTGTTCTTCTCCAGTATTAGTCACCTGAAACATTATAGAACTCAATCATCTCAGCACAATTTGTTGCCTAAGCTATAATGTTGAGGTAAACTTCGTAGAATATTCATACCGTGAAGTCGAAAACAGAAACCGGAAGACTGCTTTCCTTGTAATTATGAGGCATAAAGGGAGAGACTTGACGAGAAACTATTCTTAGTTCAGGGTCAGGTTCACCTGTTCATCAAGTAAAAAAAAAAAGCATTTTTCATAATCTTTATTAAAATCAAGAATTTGCAATAGATTAATCTGGCAATAAACATGGTTTTAGGGCGAATATTATACCATCATATACGGTCCAAGACCTCGGATAAAGAGCATGGTAGGTAGATTTTTCCCCTGTCATGTTCCAGTCCCAAGACTCTATTCCTATATTTGGAGCTTGGCCTTTGCATAAATAACCTCCATTGTCTCTGCGCAATCATATACAATATAACATAGTTAATGATTCATTTGCGATATTCACTATGCTTCTTTAACTAGGGAACTGATGAAAACAGAACAAAAAAAATTGATTGGGCTTACTTAATAGCTTGTGGCTTTGTTGGGCATAAAACAGTTGAGTGTTTCACTCCACCAGGACGAGAAACGAACGCCTATAATTTAAAGAGATCAAGAAGCATAAGAGGGATACTTCACAAAGACATCAAAAAACAAGAATTGGCTTACAACAGTAGAAACCAAGGCAATGTTCATGATTGTTCACTTACAGAGAATTGGTTTGTGAGAATTGGAGCTTCCTCGCAAATTTTTGGGAATAATTTGAACTGCTGAAACTCACCCTTGTAACTCCTTCCAATGCTTCCTCCACTGAAATACAAGAAGGTTTTGTACATTAGAACATTGCAACATAGGATCTTAAAACTTTAGAACATTGTGAGGCTTATGTGAATTCCATACCCAATCCCTCCTAAAGGGACGCCATGATCTCCCGTTATATGGTGTTTTCTGAAGATGTCGAATATCGAAGCCTGCATGTTTGGGAAGTTTTCAGCATTAGATGAACACAAAGATCATCAAATGTTTGTGAGAATTAAGAAAAGAAGCTGAGAGGGATATCTCTTACTCTTCCTTTTGCAGCTTCTTCTTTGGTGTGACGCCATAATCTGTAACCTAATGGAAACTTTGGAAAAGCCAAAACAGAGAGAGGTTTAATTTTTAAGTTCCAAAGAACAGAGTATCTAACCTAAAATATGACTTGTACAACAAGAAAGAGGATTCCTCATTTTAAGAATGTGATTCTCTGATTGCAATCAAAAATCAATGTTGGTAGAGAAATTACCAGATGAAGATGATCTCGTTTACTCAGTTTGAACTCAGAAGGAGTCTTGGCTTGACTGTTCAACTTCCTTTCCCATGATAATAAAGGAAGTTTCTCATCTATGACCTATGAATTGACCCATGATGAAAGAAGAAGCTAAATTTCAGAATGGTAATAATGACTATATTTTTTTTTATTGCATCACTGTTATACGTAAAATCATATTTAATTACTTGTTGAATCATCAAAAACATTTAATACTCATAGCAGTTTTAGAAAAATGAGAGAGAACATAATAAGGTATGATAATGAAAGACAAAACATACCATCTGGTTTTGGTCTTCAGGACCGTTTTGCATCTTTGATAATTTACCTGAGACATTAAGAAACTCTGGTTAGAGAAAAGAGATAAAACAAAGAGAGAAAGGTAAACTTAAAAATTAAAAATTGGATCAGGAAGTGAACTGGAAAATCTTTTGTTCACCAAGTCGAACCGAGTCGATAAATTAATAACTATTTTAATTTTTATGAATAGAAAATTTGTTTGGTCCTATAAATATATGAACAGCACATACCTGACTCGTACTCAACAATTAAAATTCAGAAAATTCAACTCCTTTAATAAAAAATAATTCGGTTATTGGACAAGGACTTATGTAATCTCTATATATATGTAATAAAATTCTCCACCAGAAACAAGATGCAGAAGAAAACTTTTATAAAATTGACCAGAATAACTTGGACCGGATTGTCAGCAGGTTAGCGGTTTAGCCGGTTGGTATAGGTTTTAAAACATTCAATTAAAGAATTAAGGATCTTACATATAAGACAAAAGTTGGTGTTTTATGAATTTATTGCAGGTGCAAAAGTAGTATTTTGTCAGGAAAGCTAGACAATATCCACCAAAGAGAAAAAACAAACAAAGAAAAAAGGCTTCAAGCTTTTTTGCATTAGAGAAGTTAAAAATTTGTCATGAGTTTTGCAAGAACAATAAGATAAATAAAATAACCCTTTAACAAGAAAAAAAAATACAAGATAAATATTGATGATTCATATAGTCATGTTACGAATATAGTTCAAGATCACAAGGGCTAAAGCTTTTACTATAACTTATGAACATGCACAGAAGATATAAACAGAAGAAACAAAAACAAAAACAAAAACTATAGCTTGAGGAGATAGAAAAAAGTATAGAAATGGGATTGTAACGATGAACTAGAAAATTATAATTATTACAAACAAACAAAAAAAGCTGGAATTTTACCTAAAAGGTTTTTGTGTTCAATTCTCCAGAGCAGAGAGAGATAGGAATGATGAAGGAAACTAACGACAAAGAGACACGACTATGTAGATTTCCTTTGGGTGGGGAAAGAAAGAAACATAAATAGAAGCAAAGAAAGAAGAAAAAGAAGACAACATGCGGGCCACACAATAGCTTTGGTTGGTGATTACTAAACTGCACAAATAAGAAAAATAATTAAACAAAGTGTATTTTCTACTTGTATTTTTTAATTCTTTTTTTATTAAAAGCAATATGAACGTTTATATATATATTCGGTCAATTTCTTATGAATTTGTAGACGAATTCCACACTGAATCCACATTTTGTATTTTATTGTTATTTATTTTGAACAAGGATTCGCTACCAAAATCTCATGATATTTCAATATCCATATATTTTTACTTTTTTAACCTCAACTATAAAGGTCATCCTCATTGCAAACATTTTGTGGATGTCTCTCAATAAAAAAATAATAACTCTCCTCTTTTTACTCAACTTTACCCAAAAAAACACTATTTCTCTTACTTTTACTCAATTTTTATTAATTTTATATTTAAAAGCATCTCACTATTTTTAAGAAACACCACTATTTATGTCTTCCTCTAGACATCATCTCTCTAATAATAACAACACTCTCCTCCTTTTACTCAACTTTTATTAATTTTATATTTAAAAACATCTAATCTTTTTACTCAAAAATACTCTTTTTCTTCATATTTCTCAACTTTTATTAATTTTATATTTAAAAACACACCCATTTGGTCTCCAATGCGGATGCTTAAAAATCAAACCACTGAAAGTTTTACTTTTCTATATCTTCCAATAATGTATGTCAAAGAAAAAGTTATGACTGAAGTGGAATTATCACGATTGTTTCGCCTTTCGGTAAAATAAAGTAGTAGGTGCCGACTTAGTAGCTGACCCCGTAAAAAAGTGTTGGTAAAAAGTATACGAAGCACTCACTAGTTGGTTTGTTGGGTCTTATCCGAAATATATAGAGTACAATGCCTGTCCATTTTTCTGTCCCGATCTGTATAGGTTTCAAATTTTCTAGGTTAAATTTATTGTAATGGATCTGTGAAAAGGTTAGGTATGGGATGTGATATCCGAATTGTTCATTTTAGTATTTAAAATTCTAAAATTATTGAAAGTTTTCTAAAAGTTATCCAATTTTATGCATAATTTTTATCTAAGATTATGAGTTAACAACAACAACATGCAGTTAACAACAACATGGATGTTTCATTTGTACCTTTCTATTAAATGAGATGCTAGCTCGATACTGGTCCGGCCCATAACATAGGCTAGTGAGGTTATGATGTAGCACACATCGGCGGATCCAGCTTACACAAAGGTGGGGCACGTGCTCCACTCAAAATTTCATTATTCCTATACATGTTAAAATGTAATTTCAAGATATATCCCAAATAATTTATTAGGACGTGCCCTATGCCAATTTTGTCTCTAAATCCGCCACTGGTAGCACATGTGAAATTTAGGAGACATATTTTAGGTATTTTGTATAAAATTTTTTATTGTAGGTTTTGTTTTATGAAAACAAGATTAGTTGGTACTTTTTAAAAAATGTCGATGAATTTTTACTTAGCAAAATGTTAAATAAATAGATTGAATTATTAAAATTTTATAAGTTCTATTACTAAAATTCTCTGATTTAAGAACAAAAAAAAATCAAGGCACTTTATTTAAAGCATCAACTCTTTTTATTTGCTTAAAGCATCAGAAAACGTTGGACCGGTCCTGACTCGACATATTACGAATGTAGTTTGACAACATGTTAACATCTACATTTAATGATTCTGCACACATGAATTAAACAGTCATAATACTAGCGGCTCGGAGAGGAGCATCATGGGAGCTAAGTAAAGGGTTGGCCTCTAGACAATTACTCGTTCTGGCGTTTGCTCTATAGACTCGAGTCACCACATCTCATTTTGTGGTTGGTCGCTTTCCACGAAGAAAAGTAAGCATTTGTACAATACTCATATACCGCATAAATCCAATTCACGAGATAAGTCCGACATTATTATTAAATTGTAATCGAACTCCTAACACTTTGGTTTTCTAAAGGGTTTAACAATAAAGCATACAAAACATCCCAAAGGGTTTCTTTCCGTTAAAGAAGACTCGAAAGGTTAATTCAAAGATTCCAATCCAAATTAGTTATATATAAACTCGTGGGAAGTTATTAAAATCAAATTATACCAAGAGGAGTAATATTATTCTAGTTTGTTTTCTTACTATTTCATTTAATAAGTACTAGAATCCAATATACCACTTGTGATGTCTAAAAAAAAATAAGTAAGATGTTGCAGTCCAACTGTTTACTACAGCCAACTATATTTATATATAGACATACATAAATATGACTAATTCTATAAGATAAAAGAATTGAAATGGACAGAATGTCAAACGACAAGCATGTTCGAACCAACCGTGTAATTTATAGACCCACGCAATCTACTGAATGCACAAAGTTATTGTACATTATCCTTATTCGAGAAAATGTACAAAATACAAACCTTTTTAAAAGAAATATTATGATTTTTTATCAAAAGTATATGTTTTACGTAAAGGTAGAAATAATATTAGCTTTTTATGTGAAAAAAATCTTCATTTAAGTGATTAAAGTTCACCTTTTATTCTATTTATTGAAAATTACTCTTATGTTATCAATAAAAACACATTGACCTTAGCCATTCTATAATATATACCTAATATATATAGTTTTCAGTTTCTATACATATTTCTCTGTAAGCTCGATAATTTTACATTTATTTATGGATCTCGCCTTATCAAGAAGAAAATTTGTCCTTTCTCAATAGTACTTTAATAGAATCCTGAATTTTGACCAATAAAACTTGGTAATCCACTAAAAAAAATATATTGTATTATATGATATTCATTTTCCGGGAAAGTATTGGGGGAATGGAATAATTTTGACATGTTCTAAAAACTAATAGAAAACTTAACGCTAGTATTACAATAAAAATGCACGCATCTAACTATCTATGTGAGGCATATCAAGTATCTGATTTTAAGAAATATTAGACATTCGACTCTTTGATGTTGCCTCCATTTTTCTATAGGTTCATTCTTAATATAACAATATAATTGTTTATCAAAATAAAAATAAAATATAACAGTATAATTTTATTTGAAATTTTTTAAGTCCAAGTTTAGGAAGAAAAAGTCATGAGATTCTGGTTGGTGAATTTAACACAAAAAAAAAAATTCGAAAGAAAAGAAAGGAAGAAGAAATGAGCTGTTTCCTTCGGAAGCCTATTAACACAGCCAAAATGTGAACGTGCTTTCTACAACGTCAGCCCTTTTCTTCTATAAACCGCGTTAATATGTATTTTGAATTCTAATTATTTAATCAAATTTTCTTAATTAAGATCCGATTCTATTATGTTAAGACTTAAGAGTTAATAAAGTTGAAGAATCATACGTGGTCAAACATTAACTTGTAAGAATTGTACCACTTGATTTCTTAGACGTTGATACTTTTAGTTTACTAATAAGTGATGTTTTACCATCATTATTTTGTTTCAAAATAGTGATGTTTTGTATTTTTAATGAAAAAATATATCATTTTCTTCAACTTATCGATTAATATTATAATATATGGGTGACAAAGTAAGTTTTCCAAGTTTTTGTAATTGGTGTGCAATTAATTAGCGTCATCTTTACGTAGAGAGTAAGTGATTATCCACCCAGTATGTGGGTACAACTTTTGAATTCGAATTTATTTGGCAATATATTATATTTTCATTACTTAAAAGATATGGTATAAATAATTTCAATGCGTTTGAATCTTCATTTCAAAAAAATTTAAATTTGTATTTACTAAATTTCACACACTCAGACCCAACGCTCAATACCAATTATGCTATGACATTTATAGTTACTAGAGTCAACACACAAATATATATGCACAAATAAATTACCGTTAACACCCAAGTTTTTCACTAAGAGATTGATTATTTGAAACTGAATCCAGATTTTCACAAGCAGCAACGAGTTCATTAGTAGATAAGCTTGGCTTAAGCCGTTTCACCTTTCTGATAAATTTCAATGCTCGTTCCTTATCACCATAAGCAATGGCATCTTTGGCGATTCTCAAACACCTCGACGCATCATCCTTATTACCATCTATAACTATTTCAAAATCTTCACTCTACAGTTAGATTCCACACCCTACACAAATTCAAAAAAAAATCAAAGAGGCCAAATCAGAACTGTGATATCAACCCTAAACACATCGAATCGAGCTTCAATTTTGAAATTTCGTACCTTTAGGTCAAGATGATCAAAAACAAAGGATCGAAGCTCGCCAATACTTACCAAACAAGAGTAGGAAAATTGGAAAAAGTATCCAATTCAGAGGAGGAGAGTCGCCACTAAAGCTGATCAAAAACAAAGAGCTAATTGCTTGCTTGTCGTTTGGAAGACGAAGATTTATTATTACTTTGATGAAATAATTTTTCAAGCTACTGTATATATATTTATGTGTTGACAGAAATAACAACAAATGTCATAAAATAATTGGTATTGAGTGTTAAAGATCATGGGTTCAAGTGTTTGTTTTACCACAAATTTTTTCATCTTTAATTATGTGGATCCCACGTTATTGAGAGTTAACGACAAGTTAACAGTGTTACACAAAATATATATTTATATTTGCTCAATTTTGTAAATTTAGCTATGAGATTCAAAAAAAATTATTAGTTCATGTATACAATGCACGCGAATATATTTCAGATATAAATCGAACGCATGACTTTAATTGAGGCATGAAATGACCGACTTTCCTGACAATATTCTCAATAAAATCAAGAGAATATTACAAGAAATACCACATGTCTTACTTTTTTTTTTAAAAATTCCCCTTCCTTAAAATCCTCTTTCAAACCTACTAATTTCCTAAAATTGAAAAGACTAAACTATCCTCCAATTAACATACACCATCCAAACCTCTCTCCATCACACGCTCTCTTTCTTCTTCTCTCTTCATCAAACCTTCTTTTTCTCTTTCTCTTTCCCTCTATCTCTCATTTTCTCTCTCCCTCTCTCTCAAACCTTCTTCTTCTTCCTCTGTCACTCTTTATTCTCTTTCTCTTTCTCTACTTCTTCAACAAAAACAATTTCAAGATTTGAATTGGTTTATTTTTGTACCCATATTTTTTTCATTTGTTTATTTGTCCACAACACTGATCAATGTTGATGGTCATGATTTCTGGGGTTTCCATTTTATATTTATCCATAATCTGTTTCTAGATTTCTGGGTTTTAAAAAAATATCTAACAAATATTCGGACGTGTTTTGTCCATCGCATCAGAATGTTGTCCATCTTGAATAGAAGTGTGTTTATTTAGTTGACATTCTTGTCCATCAACTCTCATGGACAATAACCAAAATATATGATGGGTAGTTTGGCCAGATCACTAAGATATGTGCCACCACAAAAAAAAGGTATTTTCGAAAGGCAACTCAACAAATGGCAGTTTTGAAAGCAAAAATCGAATATGTGGCATTCTTCGTAGAAACCCCTAAAATCAAGAACTTTGTTATATCAAATGAGCATATTTAATTTTCCGGTGAATGTTGATGCATGAGTGGATCAATAAGATTAATCAATTTTGAGAAAAGTAAGACAATTCAAGTTATTAAACAAAAGATTAGAAGATTATTTAAATGAGAATGTAAATAGCTGTTAGCTTTACATTAGTGATTCGAGTTCTAAAATGGTTATTTAACAAATCTATATCTAGTTTGATAGATTATCGATAATTTTCCCTGCGAATCTCCCTACACCCAATGCTTTCTCCATATTAGAACTTTGATTTTATTTACTGCTTTCTTCTATTTACAACAATTATTACAACAAACAATAATAATTTTTCTTAGCTGTATTTGATACTTTGCAAATGGGAGAATCACATTTTTAACCATGAAGGTGTCAGATTCTAGCACTTTAAACCTTGAATGTAATACACTAGCACTTTAAACCTTGAAACTATTTTTACTAACACTTTAAACCTTGAAACTACCTCCGTATTTTCTCCGACGTAAAATTCACTGAAAAAAAGATACTGAAAACTAGCATAATTTCCGAAGGTAATCCGATGGACTTCCGACAAAACAGTTTGTCAAAAATCTGTTGGAAAATATGTATGTTGATATAACCATTTTATAGCTGTTTGAATTTTGAAAATTTTGACGTAAAATTCACTACAAGAAAGTTACCAGAAAACTGACGGAATTTCTGACGAGATAGTTTCAAGGATTAAATTGTTAGTAAAAATAGTTTGAAGGTCTAAAGTTCTAGTGTAATACCTTCGAAGTTTAAAGTGCTAACATCTGACACTTTCAAGGTTAAAAATGCAACTCAATACCCAATCTATACTACTGCGTGTCCTGTGCACTTGCAGTGATAGAAAATGCTTAAAATCGAAGGCATCAATTCTGTTAGATATCATATGAATTTATTTATTGTGTATAGATCCTTTTTCCATATAATACTCCATATCTAAGGCCCAATATTTATGCCCAGATCACAATTATGATTAAATAGAGAGCCCATTTGGTATTTTAGCAGAAACCCTAATTGATTGTTTTATATATAAATAGAGAGCCACCAGATATAAAAGTTAGAAACCCTAAGTTTCATTTGTGAGAGGTGTGAGAGAGAAAGAGGGAGAGATCCGCCCGCCGCCACCACCACCGCGCCCCACATACAAGAGAGAGAGAGAGAGAGAGAGAGAGAGAGAGAGAGAGAGAGAGAGAGAGAGAGAGAGAGAGTTATTGCTAAGGTGAGTACGGTATCCTTAGTATTACCTGAGTTTGTTCTCATATTGTGGAGATCTATGAGTGGTGATGATAAAAAGTTTTATTATGTTGATTGGTAATGGTATTTTGTGTGTGATAATTGTTGATGTGATGTTCCTTGATGATGTGATGATCTGCATGAAACTATGTGACGTGTTAGGTTGTTATATGAGATGTAATGATGTTAGGTTGTTAGATGATATGTATGATATTACAATGAGATGTATGAGATGAGACAAAGTCAATATTTTGTATTTGATCAATGAGCACAAACATAGTAGTCGTGTTGCAGCTTGTGAAAGACTTATGAGCCATATAAAAGAATATAGCTTGTAGATGATATATTATGTTTTTTTTTATGTTTGATAGCTTAAATTAAAGCATATTGTTTGACAATTCTATTAATTTTTTTTGATTAGGATATTTGTTAAATGTTAGTTTTCAAACTAAATTTCCTAAAAATTCTCAATCAAACACACACAAAAAAAACAAATTAGTTTGTTCAACAATAAAATCATATATAAAGCAAACAAAATAATCAAAATCCTATTTATTTTAACCGTTGAAAACACTATTTCTCTTTTCTCAACCTTTTTATCTTTAACAAGAAAACACACAAAAAATGATGCTTTTACAAAACACAATATAATAAAAATCTCACTCACTTAAACCAACAAAAAAATTGTTTGGCGTGCATCCTATGTTATGCTAATGCCTCACTCTTCATTGCAATAAATTATTATAATTAATTAAAAACATATCCAAATGTTTTAAATTTTTATGAAACTACATGAACAAAAAAAATTTCCTATATATTTATATATATTAATATATCCTCAAAATTACCTTATATATGTATACATAACAAATGCAGACATGTTAACTGAATAAAAAAACTATACATTGACTGATGAAAAAAAGAAAAAAAAACTAATTTTCGAAATTAAAAGGTAAGAATACTTTTTCAATCTTAATACAATTATTTTAATATTAAACAGATTTTTAAATTATATATGTTGAGAATATTTTAAAATTAGGGTAAAATACCTGGCCTACAAAACAATATTTTTAAAAATAAAACTATTCTTGATGTAAACAATTTTCCATTTAAGACGAAAAAGTATTCTTATTTTTTCATTTCCAATATTTGTTTACTTTTTCCGTTAATCAGTGTATAATTGTCATTATTTAAACACTATCGTATATGCTATATATACAAGAGATAATTTTGAGCATATATTAATAGTCAGAAATTTAAAATTTTCGTAGTGACAAGTAGTTTCATAAAAAAGAGACATATGCTAGGATAGTTGATTGAAATAAAGAGACATATATAGTTTTTAAAAATTAGCATATATATAGATGGTATATATTATAAAACTATGTACTTTAAAAGTAAAAAATATATAGTGAATATATTTTATAAAAAAATTCTCATTAACATGTGTGTTTTCGCAAAAAAAATATCATTTTGAGAACGTGTGTGTGTGTGTGTGACATCCTTTTTGGACAACCTGTGTTTTTCTGTTGAACGTATTTATTAGTAAAATCATAGACGCTAAACAAGCTAACACACATCATGACCAAAAGCGTCAATCATCAACTCACAAATATGAATGATGAGATCGTTGACATAATATTGAATCTCTAAGATTGTTGATATTGAATATAACCAAAACCTTCATTAACCCTCCAAGAATTGTTCATTCCATACCCAAAATATCCCCCAAGGGTATTGGTTTCTTGAAGTATGAGAAACTTCTAGAATATTTCCATTCAAGAAAACATTGTTAACCATAATCCAGAAACTAGCTGAGAAAACACATCATGACCAAAATGTTCAACCATAAAGCACTAAATAAAGCCACAAACAAATCGAGAAAATTGACAGTTTGTGTAGGTTCTTACAAATATTGTTGATATGTTCAAGGCTTTGTGTAGTGGTTAAAAGGACCTTTCTGGTCATGATATCTTTCATCAGCTCATTGGAAATAATAGTTAACAATGGTTTCTTGAATGGAAATATGCTAAATGTTTCTTATCTTTCAAGAAATAAGTATCCTTGGGGATCTTTCGGGTCTAGAATCAACAATTTCTGGAGGAACAATGAAGGTTTGGTTATAATCAAGATTGGAAATTCTTAGAGATTAATTATTATGTCAATGATCACATTATTCTTATTTGTGAGTTGATGGTTGACGGTTTTGGTTATGATGTGTCTCAGCTTGTTTAGTATCTATCTGTTCGAAACCATATGTTTATGTTCATGAAAGTGCATACACAAGGAGCCTTACGAGTCAGGTAAAGGAATATAGTGTCGATATGTTGGAGACCACGTGAGATGAGGCTTTAGAAGAAAATGATGGTTAGTGAAGATTTTTATAGAAATTTTCCATATGTTCTCCGGCTTTGTTTAGTGGTTGACCTTTTTGCTCATAATGTGGTTTTTATAATTAACAATGGTTATGAGTGATGCTTAAATATGCAAGACATTTGTTTCCTTCATAACCGTTGGGAGTATTTTGGGTATGGAATCAAAACAATTCTTGGAGGGTTTTAAGGAGACATTTGTTATGATATTTAACGATCTCATCTCTCATATTTGTGAGTTGATGACTGACGTTTTATGGCCTTATGTTCAAGGCCATATGTTCATTGTCATGACGAATTTTGTAATTTTTTCCCTTATTTTTAGGGTCGTGCACGTAGATACATTTTCTGTAAATTTGTAACTATTCGAAATTTAAAATGCCAACATGGATTGAAATAAATGACACCATGGCTATACATTTTCCAATTTTTAAGTTGGCTCATTTATTAAGTATTTTTAGTTGTTTATTTCATCTAAACAAAAGATGTAATCAACATAAAATTATTAACATCAAAGATCGAATAGATATTGGGAAGATATAGGAACCCAAATTAAAAAGGCCTTACATTCTGTGTTCAGGTGCGTATGGAACATGAATTCCAAAAAACATAAATTACAACTGATTTTACATGTACATAAAACACATATGTACCTGATTTTACACCAATCCCGCACAAGTAGGACTGGGCCGGATGCAGATATCCAGGGTTTTTGAGGTTATCCACATCTGGATCCGGATCCGGTCGGATCTGTAGTTTTGATATCCGGATCCGGATCCAGTTATCTCGGATATCTGGGTTGTGGATATCCATGAAAAACCCCGTATCGGAACGGATACCGGATCGGATTGCAGATCCTGGATAATAGGTCCCAGGGATACGCACAAGTGTTACAAAGATGAAATTTTAAGGATATTGGGATAGCAAACACCTCATAGATATGGACAAGTAACTCATCATAGATGTTCAATGCATACTGATTCCTTATTTCATCAATCACCTCATAGATTCGGCCATGTCCTCATGTGAGCTCCTGTTAACATGCATCTCGAGGAGCTTGATTGCAAGAGAACCAAAATCACTAGACCTCATGTTCTAATATATCCATATAACTCACTTCCATAGGAAAGGGTTGAGACCATGTGACTGGGAGAGCTCAAGTTTACATAATTTTTGGATAATGAATGGTAACATATCCACAATTAGTGCTACATACTACCGTGCCTTCCTGTCAAAGTTTACCTTATAATTGGGGTTGAAGACCTCAATAATTCACATCCGGATATGAAAATGCCAACCCAATTTCTGGTTGTCCAAATCTTTGGGACGTATATAATATTGAGGTCTTCATAGCACTATGTTTGCAAGCCGAGACGACTGCATCGGTGAAGCTCTCTCCCTATGTATCGCGATCTCTCTCTCTCTCTCTCTCTCTCTATCGCGAAAGAGAAGCAACTCCCAGCTTAATCTCTCTTTCTATCTCTCAATTTCTTGATCTCTCTTTCTATCTCTCAAGCTCTCGATCTTCTCTCATTCTCTTCTCTGCAAACTCTCGATCTCTGCAACTTCTCAGTTTAATCTCAATCTCTCTTTCTATCTCTCAAGCTCTCGATCTCTCTGTCGAAGGATCTCAGGCAGTCGTCCCTTGCAAGCCAGAAATTAAACATTTGATTTTGTCATACCAACAAAATTTTGACTTGTTAATCGCAGACTTTAAAGAGAGATAATTGCCTTGTAAGAAGTTAGCAAAGTAATAGTGTCATTGAATACCTTCTCCTCATAAGTAAGACTAAAACCTTTATGTGTTGCATAACAAAGTGTTTTATGATGAATGTGTGAAGAACAATCAAAAATAACTTTATACATCTAAGGACAAAAAGAAAATGTGCTACATATTAATGTTGATACCCATTTTTGGGGCTTGGCCAAATCAAGCAGAAATTTCTAGTCCATGAAGAAGGCGCAATGTGTGAGGTGTTCGATGTTGACACAATGGCGTGGTTAGTGACTTGTAGCATTAGTAACTTTTTAGTGTGAATAAAATAGAGAGGGTTTGGACAATGTATGTACTAGGAGCTTCTCTGAGTATGATGAAAAAGGGTAAACTCAATTTGGTCAAACCTGAGGCAGTAGATCAAAGAACTTGCGCTTTATCTGGCCTAAAATATGGAAACTAGTTTTGCCTCCACTTCTAATAGAATTGACTTCACTCTATTTTTTGCAGGAGATGAACCGCTGATGTATACTGGATCTTGCGGCTCACGGTCAGCTACGGTTTCGTCATGATCATGTGTTTTTTCCTAAGAAATATTGATGTCCATAAATGGTTGTGTAAATGCAAAAGAGGGGTTGGCCGCAAAATGAGTTGGAGAAAACCGGTATGTACGAACTCTCAGTTTAAATATTGATTGTTTTGGTAACAATACTGAATATAGATGTTGGTATGCAAATCTAATTGAATATGAAAACTCGAGTATTATTTATTACAAATGACTTTCTCAAACCTTTTTAATATTTTTTTAGAAAACTAGATAAATGATTTGGTATCAATATGAGATTTGAATACCTATTACAAAATATATTCTTTTTATGAGGAGGAACCCAATAGTTTCCATAGATAGATGTTCACAAAAAGTTGTGGGAAAAATTGTTTGTTTTCATTAAAAAGAAACATGTCCATAAAATTTGGTTCACAAAAAAGCTGGCAATAAAAAATAGTTGACCATGAAAAACGTATTCCATAAAAATATCTGGCCAAGTAAGGAGTTAGGGTTAACCCTTATTTCTATCGATTACTAACCATTGTTTTGATATTTATTTTAAATATTTTCTTGAGTAAAAGTGTGTTTTTACTGTCTTTTAGTCTTTTATCGAGTCTTGACAGGTTTTGATACGTTTTGGAGTAGAGAAAATTTTTTTGGATAATTTTGGATTATTGGAGATACAGGACTGCGCAGAAACATCAGAAGTTTGACCTCTGATGGAAGACTTTCCACCGTTAGATATTTCTCATATTTTGCTACAAGCTATAGGAGGATGTTAGCTTTCAATTCCAAGTAGTTTGAACAAAATCTAACGGTTCGAACAAAAGGTATGGTCAATTTACTGAAGAGTAGTAGAACTAGCTCGCAGCTGAAGCAGACTTGGGATGGAGTACCGATTGGTACAGCTTTGAGTGCCAATCGGTAATGAGCCAAGACACAATATTTAGAAGCCCAAACTTAATGAGAACCGACTAGAACCTATTCTCTTCACTATATAAACCTAAGACTCGAGTTTTAGACCTAATTCTAGCTTATCTACTTAGTTCTAAACAACGTTTTCATATTTGTAACCTTTTGGGAGAAGATCTCTATCCCTCTTCACTTGGAGAAGATTTCTAAACCCTATTCTATTTCAGTTTTCAATTCAATTATTTTTTCTTCATCTTTGATTTGCTTGTTGTCTATGGTTATGGTTGAGTAGTTTCATCATTGGGTATTGAGTTTTCTAAGGGGATAATCATGTAGATTCATGCTAGGTTGTTTTGGGAATTGATCGTATAGTTGTTCATCTAGGATTGTTCTTCATGCTTAGTCTAATATGGCCAATTAGTTTCTGCCTTAAATTGCTTTCATCGTGGCACCAAAAGTATTGTTGAATCAATCTATCTATCTTAGATGGACAAAGTGTCTTTAGCCATTGACAGTTGATGTTACTGTACTTTATGAACATATTGAATTAGGATCTGATTGCACGCATGAATTTCTATTGACAAATGACGGTTTACTTGTTAGGAATCTCACTGCATAGATAGTTGTTACACGTGAAAGCGGGACAACTTTACACTCATAATTTGAGTTCTAAAACGGTTCATAACACATTCTCATTAATTGATGCATTCACTCTCATGAATATCTGATAGAATTCTCACCACCTAATATTTTATTTTATTTAACTTGTTTTTATACCGAGTTTCACAATAAACTATCTTGAATCTTAGTTTAGTTTAAACCATCATAATTCGTAGTGCTATTGGTCCTTATGAATTTGATTCCGATTATACTACTGTGATTGTGACTGTGCACTTGCGGTATTATTCTAGGATAAAACCTCCGGATAACAGTTAGTCAAATAAAAAGATTTTGTCCACACAAACTGGTTTCATACAATGTCGATGTCAAAATCTAGTGTAAGTTAGTCTCGCCGTTGCCATCGTTATTCTTTGTCTCGCTTTTACCATCATCAATTGCATGTTTGACTGTTTGAGAGAGACATCCATAAAAACATGACCAGAAAAGGTTATCCAAAAAATTATAATTTCCAAAGAAAAGATGGGATCACAAAAAATATGGTACCTCGGCTTTGCCAGCGTCATCAACGTGTGCTCCTCTTGGTTGGATTTTTATTGTTGTGTCGTAAATGATATTTGCCGATTTATGCCAAATTTTTACCGGATCTTCACCAAAGTGTTGCTGGATTTTCACCGAGCCTTTATCAAACTGGATTTATCTCAACTAAACTACGATTATTGTTCTTCATTTAGTAGCAAAAGAAAAAAAAAGGAAGAAGAATTTGGAATGAATAAGTATAAGAGAAAGATATAGTATGTCGGAGAGATAAAGAGAAAAGATGTGTGAGCGCATAAGGTCAAAATATGCACAGATGATCTTGTCATTTACCTAATTTTGCTCATTTTCCATTAATATTTACCCAATTTGCTCAAAAACCATTCATTTTCAATCAAGAACTCAGATTCTATATAAAAAAAAGTGAGTGTCATTACTCTTCTATATATTAAAAATAAACATTTGTGCTGACATGTCAAAAAAAAAAAAAAGACATGTAAAAGCTACATTTTTCTCAAGATTTTGATTTAATTAATTCAATTTTTTTGTAAGTTGTTTTATTTGCCAACCATTCCAATTTAACTTAGGTTTCTTATCATGTAATTCTTATTTCATTTGTCAAACAGTAACAATTAATTAATTTACATTTCCATAAACAAGTAAACCGAATTCTTATTTCCATAAATAATTATAGATTATTCTTTTTAGTTGAAACTAAAATCTAATTATTGCCAACTTTTTTCCTTAAATTTTTTTTTTGTTTATTTACATTATTTTGTTCCTATAGAAATTAATAAAAATGAACACAAATTTAACACTTAGAATGTTAACTAAACAATGAATTTAGTTAACTATAAATATAGATATATATATATATATATATATATATATATAATAAAACCAAGTACATTAACTTTGTTATCTTGAAACATATTAAAATTCATAATAGATTTATCAAGTATATATTCTATTAAAAATAAAAATATCCATAAATCTATAACAAAAAGTATATCATGCATGGCACGAGTTCCTACCTATTTTATAGAAAAGAGGAGGAACAAAAAAATTCAAACTATGTGTAATGAATTTTGAGGTAATGTAGTAAATGTACCTTAATTTTGACAATAAACTCAATCGAAGACTACAATTGAACAACCAATATACGTGTCTCTCTTGAAATTGGTTTACTTTAATTATTTGCATAAAATATTTTGCATATATTTGTTTTGTTTTGTAAGAACTAGAGAGAAAACATGAATCATTTGTGGATGAGAGAGAGAACCCATATTTTAAATTGATTTATACATAAAAATTCAATGTTATTTTTTCAACAAATTAATATCAAAATTTTAAATGAAATAAACACAAATTAATAAAACCTAATTTTTAGGCAAAAGATTGAATATTTGTAAATTCAAAGTCAATATATTTTGTTATTCAATCAATATAAATTTTTAGCGCCATATTTATTTTGTTAATAAGTTATTTTGGCACATTATCTATGAGAATAAGTTACCATTTTCAATTATTATCATGTTGGATTTTGAACTTATGTTAAATTTTAGTTGATTTGTTCATTTTTGGCTCTTCCTAAAACGACGATTTTCTAGAACACTTAAATCCAAAAACACATTTATTAAAAATAAATTAATATTTTAAGTATAGTACTATAGTAAAACCTCTATGCATTAATAATGTTGGGACTTGGAAAATTTTATTAATTTATCTTCAAGCATCAAACTAACTCGGTCTCTTCTCCTTTAACATCTTTGATGCTGCTAAGTTGTTCTCTGCACTAACGGTTATTACCTGAACAACTTTCTCAGCACCAACATCTTCTATACATCTACACACTCAAAGATAAATGCACCAGTCTGAGATTCTTTTGAAACATCTTTCGAAGAAACAAAACATGTCCCTCTTCTTGAATTGACACACAAATTCATTACGCTCTTTTTCGCGTCGCTCCATGTATCTATCAGTATAGAACAACCGTCATGTTCCCATTCTACTTCTAGACTCTTCACTTTCTCCTTAACTACTACTTCTTCTTCCTTCAACAATGTTTCCCTCAACTCACACTGCCTTGGAGGAACCTAACCAGATACAAATCGTCCCAAAGCTTCACAAAACGACCTAAAAGAATCACTCTCAATAACATTAAAACCAATACCAGACTGATAAATCCATCTAGCACAACATTGACGTATTATCTCCTCTGAAACCACATCATTAGTGGTTTCTTGTCCTGTTTCGCCATCTAACGAATCCTCGGGATCAATAGCCATAACAAACTTATCCATTGGACCATGAACTATACGATGATTTACACATCCAATCTTCATCCACATCATCATCTTCTCCATCAACCTCCGAACTAAACACATCAGCTTCTCGTTTCCTTTTCCTGTTCTTCGCTTCCAAGATAGCTTTCATACATTTCAATTGATCATCTATAGTAGACCGAGGACAAAAGGAAAAATTTCCCTTACAGTGATATAAATTTCCCACAAAGCTTGCATTTTACTCTATCGGAATTTTTTGGATCATACAAAATTCCATATTCCCATCCAACATCGTTAGAATTCGGCTTCAAAACGAGAGATCTTGAATTCGATGTTGAAGACGAATCCATATCTGCAAAACTGTATATTTCCAGAAGAAAACAAACAAAATGATCAAAACACTATAACATAACGATGATAGCAAATTTCAGAAAATGCTTCATCAATCAAATCTCTAATACACAATATTCAAATCGAAGAACCACTACTAAAGAAGAAAAAATCAATCGAAATATTGATAGAACTGAGACTAATGAACTTTCTGGTACACAGCAGAATATTAAAATTTCACAAACGAACTACGAATACAAAACAAATCAGTGACATATATACATAGCTACAGAAATTAAAATACATTTGATAAGAAACTCACCTGTGACGGGGGAAGCGACGGTAGTGGATGGCGGAGAGAGAACATAGGAGTTATAAGTGTTGATCGGTGCTGACAAGAACCGGGAAAGTTTCGCGCGGAAATAAAAATACGGTTCAGTAATTCAACGGACGGTTTAGTTAACTAATCGCTTAACCGATTGATTAGTTTCTAAACCGTTAAATTAATAGGTAAACCAATAAATGTTGTTAAGTTACCTAAAACTGGGTCGGTACTCAGCCGATTTTTTTAGAATATTTGGCTAATTATTGATTTAATAGCTGAAATATTGGATGTTGTAAATGTTGAGTTTGAATTAGGCTTTGATTAGTTGAAAAAGTAAGAAGAGCTCCTAAGTTTTAGTAGTCAACTAGTTGTCCTAGTATTTCGTTCTGTTTTTATAAGTTCATGCAATTTCTCTTTTCAAGTAGTTGTAGAAGACTAAGTCTTCATTGTAAGGCTATATAAGCCAAACACTATATCATAATAAAATCATCAAAGTTTCCAGTTTCAATTTGAGTGTTCTCTAAGATCAATAAATTTAGTATCAGAGCATTAGTTCGAGTGAGTGAAGGGAAACACGAATGAGAGAGAGTGATAAACACGGGTGAGTAAAATGGGAGAATCAAGTAACTTTGCTCTGTCGAGTATACCTAGGTTCGATAGTGACTACAATCATTGGAGTTTTCTCATAGAAAATATCTTGAGATCGAAGGAGTATTTTGGCGTGGTGAAAGATGAAGTTGCTGAACCAGAGAGTGAAGAAACATTGTATGAAAGCACAGAAGAAGACTCTCGCCGAAGCAAGACTAAAGGATCTTAAAGCAAAGAATTACCTTTTTAGTGCAATCGAAAAATCAATTCTCAAGACAATCACTTTGAAGGAGACTTCTAAGCAACTGTGGGATTCGATGAAAACAAAATATCAAGGAAAATCAATAGTGAAGCGAGCTCAATTACAAACATAAGGAGGAATTTGAGATGTTAGAGATGATGAATGGGGAATCCATCTCTGTTTTGATGGTGGTGGCGAATGACATGAGAAACTGTGGAGATGACATGCAAGAAGTCAAAATTGCGGAGAAAATCTTGCGCATTTTGACTAAAACTTTCAACTACATCATTTGCTCAATTGAAGAGTCTAAAGATATTGACAATCTCTCATAGGATGCATTGCAGAGTTCATTGTTAGTACATGAGGAAAAATTGCGGAGAAGATCTTGCACATTTTGACTAAAAATTTCAACTACATCATTTGCTCAATCGAAGAGTCTAAAGATATTGACAATCTCTCATTGGATGCATTGCAGAGTTCATTGTTAGTACATGAGAAAAAGATGAGAAAACCAAACAATGGAGTAGAAGAACAAGTGTTGAAAGTCACCTATGAAGATATGAGTGGTAGAGGCAGAGGAAGAGGGGCCGGACACGTAAGAGGCAGAGGCAGAAGCAGGTTCTTCAACAAAGCAACAATAGAATGCTTTAAGTGCCATAAACATGGACATTTTCAATATGATTTTCCAGGCTAGGAGAGTAAGGCTAATTATGTTGAGATAGAAGGTGAAAAAGGTGATGTTTTGCTGATGGCATTCACGGAAGACAATGAAGAAAAAGAAGAAGTTTGGTTCCTTGATTTAGGATGCAACAATTATATGTGTGGAGATAAATCATGGTTCTCAAACCTTAATGAAGGATTTTATCATAAGGTAAAGCTAGGGAACAACTCCTCATTATCGGTAACAGGAAAAGGAAGTGTGAGCCTTCGTGTTGATGGAAGATCACACACAATCATTTATGTATATCTTGTACCTCAGTTAACAAGTAACCTAGTCAGCATTGGAAAACTTCTTGAGAATGGATGCGAAGTCTTGATGAAACAAGGGCTATGCAAGCTTTATCATCCTGATTTCAGCCTCATTATGCAGTCAAAGATGACGACAAACAAGTTGTTCAAGATCATGGCAACTAAAAATTCTATCAATGTGGTGTCTGAATGTCTGCAAATCACTGCAGAAAACGAGCTTCAACTGTGGCATCGCACTTATGACATCTCAATTATAAAGGTTTGAGAACATTGAAATGTCAAAATTTGGTGAAAGGATTATCACACTTAAAGGCAATAGAGGAAACTGCAGCATGTGTCAGTTGCTTGGTAAAACCGAGAAAACATCCAAAAAAAGAGTGTATGGAGGTCATCACGGAGGTTATAGCTGATACACTCAAACCTCTGCGGTTGAATAGTTTATTTGTAACAGAAAATACAAAATCGTAAAAAGTCTTATTGGACATAAGAAAACAATATATTTTATGATAAATTTACAATTTGATATATATACTGTTTGAAAGTTACTAAAATGAAAATAGTAGAACAAACATATAACATATAAAAATTAATAACTATTGAAAAAGTTAAAAATAATGTTTAAAAATTAATAATGCTATATTTTTAAAAAATATTTTTCTATGAGTGTTAAAATATCACGTGTTATTTTGAGACAATAGTGATTAGTTTATAAAAGCATGTAAAAGATTTCTAAAATAAAATATTTAGATTATTCTTTTAAAGAAAGTTACTAAACTAAAAATATGAAGAAGAAAGAAAGAGAATCAATGTATATTATAAAATATAAGTTTATAATAAGTTAAATTTATAAAATAATTTAAAACAAATAATGTATTTTTATCTATAGTGTTTACAACTTATAGATATGTATTTATAGTTATTATATAAATTAAAATAAAAATAACTTACTATTTTAGAATTAAAATCATTGCATATATTTTATATATAGTTTTACATAATGTTAGAATTTTATTTTTACGGTGTTTTAAAATTAAAATCCCGCGCACCGCACAGGTATATTTTCTAGTCTTATCTTCTTATATATAAAGAGAGAAGGGACTCTCTCCCAACTTTGACACATCAGTTTTCCTTCTCTCTCCTATTTTACCACCATATCAGCAAGTTCTTTTTTTTAGATTTAAATATTATGTGATTTTTAGTTTCTTTTCAATTTATTTTAAATGATACATTAATTACTATAGATTAGGAAATTAATTTAATTTTAGAAATAAAAAAATTCAAGCCTAAGAAATAACATATTTTTTAGATTAAGTATGAAATCTAAAATAAATATATAATAATAAATATCAAAATAAAATATATTAATAAAATAATTAACATCTATGCTCACAAATCACCATGTTTAAATTAAATGAGGAATGAGATTTTTATAAAAGGTTGATTCAAATAAATCTATTTACAATTATATTGATCTTAGATTAATCATTCAAAATATTGTTTTTAAAAATTAGACAAATTTTTGATCATAAATTTTTTTAAATGATTGTCACACCAAAATATCAAAAAGAAAATTACTATCAATATTTATAAGAAGCATTTTTTTACTATCAAATTTGGTAAAACAAAACACATCTATGTATAACAAGGTAAAAATATCAATCTAATTCTAAATTGTAAATAGTTATCACTCATTCTTATTGTAAAAGTTATCATTTCATTCTACTAAGAAGAAATAAAATTATAACAATAATTCAAACAAACTATTTTGAAACAAAATTTTATGTATCACATAAACTATATATCTAACTAAAATATAAATTTAAAAGTATATTCGTGTGTTGCGAGTTCTCTCTTATTAATAATCATAATAATCTAAAGTTAACATTGATTTTGGTGTAATTGGCACATGTTTTGTCGACGTTTATAGTTTGTAAGGTTTAATTGGTTTTTCACAATTATCGAACACCAAGAAGAATTACGAACACAAGAGAAATTACTTCTTTTTTTTTTTGCCCAAATCAAATCATAGACATATATCGATAGACGGTGTAACTATAATAGAAAACATATATATTGATTAGAATTATTTATCGTCGACATGGCAAAAGAAAAAATAAATATCTATCGTCGACATTTGAGATAAGGGAGACAGAGGACATGTTACAGTACAAAGTACCGTGTGACCGTGTCTCCCACCGCCGGTCAAAGAGATCCCTTTCACGCACGTGCCATCCAAAAACCAGAAATAATTAGTATAATCTTAATAATTAAATAATAATATACGATAATATAGATAAATGTTAAATCCTATAAAGTATTCTTCTACCAGCACAAATGATCACTTTATTAGTATCTGATGTTACTGATATCATGAATCATCGTTGCTTATATTTATGGGGTATTTGTAATATGGGATTTTTTTCAAACATAATTAGAAAAAAAAGTTAGGTACTATTTGCAATAAAAAAAAGGATTTTCACTGTAAAACTGTGAGAGGCAAGTGGGATGAGAGATATAACAGCAAAAATGATAATTTTACCTTTTGCATTTTGTATATTGTTATGCTCCGTACACAATTTATGTACATAATTTTTGTACATCATTTATGTACACCACTTTTATATACCATATTTTATAATCACTTTTATATATCATATTTGTATAATATTTTTGTACACTGTATTTTATACATTATTTTTGTATATCGTATTTGAACACCGTATTTTGTTTACCGCTTTTGTACATTGCAGTATACTTAATTTCCAAGTAATATTATTGTATACAGATAGTGCACAAAAGTGATATACGAGATACAATAAAGTGTATAAACATGGTGGTGCATATAACAGTGTATGAGACAGTGGTTAAAACATGATGGTGTACGATATAGAATGAAGTAGAGATATGGTATACGGAACATGATAGTGTATGAGATAGTGTATGAAACAGTATACGAGAAAAGTGTATGAGACGGTGTACGAGAAAAGTTATAAGACAATGTACGAGAAAAGTGTATGAGATAGTGTACAAGAAAAGTGTATGCGACGGTGTATGAGAATAATGTACAAAACGGTATATAAGAAGAATTTTTGGTTGTACACCTATACAAAATGTATCTCGTTAGATTCATAAGAATATTTTAAATAATAAAAGCTCATTTTTAAAAAAAATTGAAACTTATTTGTATTTAATCAAAGAGAATCATAATTAGAAGAAAAAAGTGAGAGAAAGAGAGAAAAAAAAAGAATAATCGAAAAGAATAATCAAAAATAAATTATAATGGTATAGTCGTAAATAAGAGAGATTTTCATGTGCATAAGAGGCATATAAATAGTGACGAAAATCACATTTATCTCTTTCTCCTAATTTTGAATAGTAAGACCATGCTCATTGGTGATACTATGAGAGTGTCTTCAAACATAAAAATAATAAAAGAAAATAAATAAATGTGTTTTTAGTGTGTGAATAGTTAACATTGTGTCTATAGGAAGACATTTTAGATCCTTAAAAATAGGGTATCTTTAAATTTTAATACTAATTTATTTTTAAGACACCCATGACAATATGACCAATAATAGTGCTCTAACAGACCTTCTCCTCCAATTAAGTTTCAAAAACATCTCAATTGGTAAATTTACCCTATATTTATTTAGATTCTACTACTTAATTCTTTACTACTCTTAGTTCAAACAGTAAGAAATTAAGCATTTGAGTTTTTTTTTTACATCAATAAACATATGAGTTCAAAAGAGTAGAACAGAAATTCATATAGCTCCGTTTGTAGAAAAATTATGTCAAAAAGCTCAATCCGTCATACTTAATCGTTTTTTGATGAGGACATCAATGCTATCTCACCCAAATTCGAGAAAAATGTTATCACCATTCTATATATGAAAAGAACACCAAGAATAAGGTCTGGAACCAAGAGATTAAGAAAGGATTTTAACAAGTGAAGAGTTTAATCATATTAATGGAACATGAAGAGCTCAGCAGAAGGCTGCTCACAAAGTAAATTAATTACTCGATAGACTTCAACAGAATCAACAAGCGGATTAAGCCTTTGTCAAGACTTGGAGAATGCTCAAGATGCTATCTCTACAACTCCATAAGACATCATGAAGTCGAACCAAACAAAGAATTACAAAAAAAATTATGTCAAAAACCTAATCCGTCATATTTAATTGTTTCCTCCTCAAAGTAAATTGTTAATTTGGTGTGAACCACTTGGATTTATGGATTTTGGCCTATATATTTAATATATGATGAGTTTGAACTGAAGTTTTAGGCAATAAATATAAACACGCAATTTAAAGACATTTTTCTGTGAAAAATCGTGTTTAGTATAGTAGTTGACTTCAACGTAATAATTTTAATGTTAAAAGTTGGACCCTTAAAAAAGTAGAACAAAACCTCAAGCAACATGTTACATTGGTAAATTATGAGTGTAAATGGTAATCGATGGATTTGACCGAATGTAGAATTTGATGGAATTTATTTTTGGCTTTATAAAAAAAAAATTGACCCTTAAATTCGCATTATTGCATTATTGTAATTCTTTTCTTACAAACCTGTTAATGGAATTTTTTATTTTTTTTGCCTTAGGTTCCACCCAGTACACTACGACCCGACCTGGATCAAAAAGTAACTGGCCTTGGTCTCTTACTTCGATTTTAAAAGTTAGTGATCGAATATCCAATGCTTATCTAAAATACATAAAATAGAAAAACAATATTTTGAGTTCATATGTACGGTCCGCCGAGAATATATAAGCAATATTTTGTTTATACTTGTTGAATTAACATGTAGGTCCTTGAAGAATAGAAAGTTGTAAAGAAGAAATAATATTAGATATAATGGGCGGTGAGATTGAGACTGGAGACCTTTTTGACCACTGGATGGTCCGTACGACTTACGATACGGTGTGGTAGTTAGTGGCGGTGGTGACCATTATGCAGCCACGTCAGGTACTAGATATGTTAGTGGATATTCGGATCAGAATCCATGTTTGGATCTAAAAAATTGGATATCCAGGTAGGATGGATTCGAATCCGGATAATGAATTTTTAGATCTGTCTGATACGAATTTGGATCCAGATAATGAAAAAATTCCGGACATAATATCTGGATCTGGCAAAAAAAAAATTAAGATTTTTATTCGGATTTGGTTAAAAAAAATAAAAATATTTTTTTAGGTCCGGATCCGACAAAAAAAATCAAAATTATAATTATAATATATTTAATTATTAAAAAAAAGATTTGGATATCCGACAGATATCCATTTTTCTAACAGATATGCGAAATACATATATTCTAAGTTTATAAATCCAGATTTGGAACCAAATATATGGATTTCGCATATCTGTTAGAAAGCATCCGGATCCGGAACATCCCTATCCATTTCTTTTCTTTTTTGGTGGGAATTCGACACACGAGGTTTTACTATAAAATCAATAAATCATTTTTGGATGACAGAGCATCTTCTCCTGGTCTGGCGTTAGTATTAATTAATATTTCATTAAATTATTTTCGTTTAATTTTAAGATGGTTTTTTTTTAAGATGGGTTTCTCCGCACCTTCGTTGTGAAAATACATATTTTAATATTTTCTAAACTTAATGGTATCATCACATTTTCTGTCGGGACATGCTTTTTTCTACATCTTGAGACATGTGTGCATATATGGACTTAGGTTCATAATTAGTTTATTAATTATAATTTCATGGAATCATCTAGATTCGAAAACATGACATTCTAACCAACACATGTAAAAACTGTTAACTTTACTTTTCATTTGGTCTTACAAATTCCCACAAAACACAATATACTGTACTACATTGTCTTAAAAGACGGTAAATCAATAATCATATATGCCGGCAAAGATATTAATTTTTGATTGGTTTAGTGTTAAAATTTTAAATAATGAAATGGAAAGAACAAGTACAAACTAAGCTATATATCTAAACTAACCATTAGCTCCGAGGGAAGAATATAAAACTGAAAAAAAAAAAAGATGAAACAACTTATTTTACGACAGTAAAATGAAATGGCCTCCCATCCATGGAAATATAGATTTTTAGAAAACAATTATTTTGTTTTTCTCCATAATTAAATCTATATATCAAGGCCGAAACAAAATATTCGGAAATCATAAACACATTATTTTACTTAATGATAATGTGTTATATATAGATTTAATGTCTTAATGTTTTCACGATTTCCGAATATTTTGCTTTGGCCTTGATATATAGATTTAATTAATGTATAAAAAAACATATTCATGTGTCAAAAGATTTTTAAAAATTTAGAGACTCAAATCATACAAATGTTCAAAAATTTCTTCAACAAGAAATTATTATTTTTTAAATCAGGGTTTTCTTCAAAATACACACAATTTACACACGTAAAAGACAGCCTGCTAATTATACATTAACCATCAATTCATGAACAAGTACAGACCCATGCATGCATGACAGCATATTTCCACTCCACACGTAACTACGTGGGAAACTCACTTCACCTGAAACCAGACAAGCCTCCCACAAATCCTATTACATCATTTATTGACTTTTTGTCTTTCTTTATTTCTCTATATATACAATTCCACTTGAGCACGGACTCTATAACTCTTGTCTTCTAACTAATTATCACATTTCAATACACACAAAAACACACACATTATAGTACTACTACTAAAGCTTGTATTAATTATTACATGGAAAACAATTATGTTGGCCAACACGAACAACGCTTCTCCGTTGACCAAGTGTCTTACAGAGGCGTTCGCCGGAGGAAATGGGGCAAATGGGTGTCCGAGATCTGAGAGCCCGGTAAGAAAACCCGGATATGGCTTGGGAGCTACGAGACGGCTGAGATGGCTGCAGCGGCCTACGACGCTGCAGCTCTTCACCTCCGAGGACGTGGGACTCATCTCAACTTCCCGGAGCTCGCGAATAGATTTCTTCGGACGGAAAGCTCAAGTCCCGAGCACGTTCAAGCGGCTGCTCAGGAGGCAGGACTTATGTTTAAACTGGGTGGGTCGTCTACTGAACCAGATTTAGGGTCGGGTCAGGGACTTTCTCGGGTCGGATTGTCTCCGGATCAGATTCAGGCGACTAATGAGTTTCCATTGGACTCGCCAAGAATGGGGTGGATGCAGGATTTGGAAGTGAATGATTACGAAGAGTTGTACGGAAGATTATTTGGTCAGTACGACCGGAGTGAGTTTCTTGAAATGCAGCAACTTCAGTCCATATGGGATTCTAATTGATATTATATTGATCATATATACTTAATTTGCTTAAACATTTGAGTTTTTATGATGTCACCAAACCATTTAAGGTTTTGATTTTACAGATTGATTATTTATATTTATTCCGAGAAGAATAATAAATTTTGCGACCCGAAATGTTTTTCTTGGGTTCAATTTGTAATCTTCTAACGATGAAGATCTCCTCATACATGCCAATGTGATGGAATTAAATTTTCATATGTATATTTCTAGGCTGCGAGTCTGCCAAATGATTCCGAATGATACATGTGAGAGAAATTCATATATACATCATACATGCTTAAGAAAAAACCAACCCAAGGAAATAGATCACGTTTAAAAAAAAAAAGATTAAGAAAAACCATTAGAGAGACACATATTCACATATTCTACTTAGCAAGTTAGCATGAGTTTCCGGTTAAAAGCTTAGATTAGAAAAAGACTTACAATGTTGCAGTCTCGATAATAACTGTTGCAGTTAAGAGTATAAACCTTTTTTTTTATTTGCATATGTGTTCACTTTCGGATAGAACATGATTGAGTTGCGTTAAATGACTTTTATTAACTGAGATGTATTATTGGTAGTGTTATAATCAGCACTATTAATAACGACTGTTGCAGTCAAGAGTATGATTTTTTTTATTAGCACGTGTGTTAAGTTTTCTGTTAGGCCTAATTACGTGAAATCTGTAAATTTTTACTTCTTTTTTTTGTTTATAAGGTTTGCAAATTTACTTTCGGATAGTTAGATCATGATCAAAGTGCGTGAAATCGACTGTTTTCTCAGAGTTAATAAATTCCTAAACCATGAGTTTCCGGTAAGCGATGAGAAGAAAAAGTCTTTGATTATAAAAATTAGAATACAAGATTTGTATCATTTAAATGTAACTAAGTTTGAAGTGTTTGAATGGCTAGACTTTATTCACATTTTATTATTCATGTATGTATGGCTAGTTTGGATTTCTGAACTAATTTAATTTAATTTATAATTCTTGTCAAATAAAAAAAAAGTTCGTTTAACAAAAAAAAAAAAAAAAGATTTGTATCATTTATTCACAATAATCGTAATTGCATTGGTGTCATAGTACTAGTAACACTCCGTGTGGGGGCAGGAGAGACGATTCCAATATGCCGCCCGAATCTCCAGGGGACCCTTCTATGTGGACATTTCAGCTTTTAGTTAACTTTTACAAACACTTTTCTTATCCTTATTTTTTTTATCGTCAAAAGTTTTGATATATTTAATTATCAGCCGACTAAATTTTAATTTTTTTACAATAGCTAAACATATTAATTAAAGTTCTTATATCGATGGCTTATCGTGATATATGCAGTTGATTTTTTTTTTTTTTTGATAATTTGTTTTCACTAAATTAAATTGTTAGCAAGAGTAGCCCACCATGTTTGTAACAAATTGTCAACAATAATTAATAGCAACACAACCCACCAAAGAGACGTTTAAAATGGAGAGCCTAGTCATTGAGGAAGAGAAAGGAAAGGTTCAAGAGCTGAAGAGCCCATTCGCATGAAGGAGAAGAATTGAAATTGTGGTTATCATAGAAAACCATTATTGGAGAAGCTCACTAGCCTGGCATGGTTGATTTATTCGCAAAAATGAGATTATGTGATTTGCTATTGTATAGACATATATAACAGACAATAGAATCAGGGAAGAGATAAATGCTACGATGACCAAAGCTGGTTGTGTAGACATTTTGGAAGCCCAATCCTGATTTACATGTGAGTTGCAATTGTTATTCAAACATGGACCTATGTAAAGGGGATTGCACACCTCTAACTTTAGTGTTTTCGAACTCGATTTCCTCTAGAAAGAAAATCGATGTGCTCAGGCCCGGTCCTGGGCATCAGCATGTTATTAGTAATTTAGGGGCATCATTTTCCTAAGTTTCCTTCTTCAAGATGTCAGGTTTGACCCCATCTATTACTAAGTTTTGGAAAATAAGTTTTTAACGTTTGTAAAATGGATCCTATAAAAAAATTGTTTTAAACATCAAAAAGATTCAGTGCATCCATAGTTTCACAAACTTCTGGATTTCTGTGTTTCGTCTACCTAAAACTTGTGTTTCCCAAGTTATAGTAGTTATGGATGACACATGTGATGCATATGGAACTTTCTCTGAAGTTAAAAGTCTCATTCATTCTTTGGAAAGGTAGTTAGTAATTAAGTATGTCTCATGTATTTGTTTATGCATCAATGGTCTTCTAATGACGTCAAATTTTTAACGAGTACATGCATGGGAAAATCAATAGGTGGGATCTTGGTGCCATTGAAGAACTACCGAGCTGTTTGAGAATCGTCATCCAAAGTATAGTTACAAGCTTTGTGTGTTATATTTCGTCTTGTAAACGACATAACCGGCTTCGAGGAAGAGATGAGGAGAGGAGAAGTGGCTAATGGAGTGAACCAAAGAATTGGCGGTTAGCGAAATGGAGATGATGATAAGAGATCATTATAAGATACTGATGGAGGAGTTCTTGCCACGTCCGATTCTGGTAAGGGTCCTCAACATTGTACGAGTGATCAATGTGTATTATGACGACGGTGATGGATTCACCAATCCCCATGAAAAGCTCAAAGAACTCATCAGCTCTTTGTTCTTCTATCCTCTTCCGCTTTTGTACTCTAGACAAAAAAAACTTGATAGTTTGATACTATTTACATCGTATGCATGCAATTAATTTTTCCGTTAGAAAATTTATTATTTCTCTAAGTTGTTTAAAGGTTTAAAAAGTAATTAAACAAGCCGACCACTACAAGAAATTTACCGCAAAACCGACGGAATTTCCGACGTATTGCCGATAGACATGAAAATTGACGATTCCATCGAAAATCCGTCATAAATTTTCCGACAGATTTCCGACGTATTTCCGACGGATTTTTGACAGAATTTGTTTTTCGGCTTGTCTAGTCATATGTCAGACTAAACCTTAGAACGAGACACGTGAAACCACAAAACCGTCGGAAATCCGTCGGAAATTTCCGACGGATTTCCGACGGGTTTGTGGTTTCGTGGTCGTTTACGATCCGTTTCTCTTGAAATATGTTTGTAGTATGCTATGTTACTCATTTCAATCATAAAATAATACCAAAAACCTTGTTATCTATCATATATACCAAAATTAGAAAAATTCATACAATCATGTTTACATGTTAGACAATGATACATATACTTAAGCGATGATTTATAAACATAACAAATAAAATTTTCTAATTTTGGTATATTTAATATGTAACAAGGTATTTGTTAGTATTTTATCATCGAAATGAGTAACAAATCATATTACAAACGTATTTCAAGAGAAACGAATCGTAAACGACCACGAAACCACAAAACCGTCAGAAATTTCTGACGGATTTCCTACGGATACTATATCAAATGTGTTAAATATGTTGCATATGATTTTAAATATATTTTTAGATTATCCGTCGGAAATTTCCGACGGAATATGAAAATTTGACCGTGTAAGTTGCCCGCGTGAATTAAATTTGTTTAAATAATTTCCGACGGAAAGCAAAAATATAGGCGCGAATGTTCGAAATATTTTCGAAAAACACTGGCAAATATTAATTTTTTCCCAGTTCCGACGGAATTCTGATGGATATATCCGTCGGAAATTTGTTTTTATATATCACTTCTTCTTCTCGGTGAATTCATTTCTCATTTTAGAAGAAAAAAATAAAAAGAAGAAGAAAAGAAGAAGAAGAAGAAGTTTTATAAAAAGAAATAAAAAGAAGAAGAAGAAAAAAATAAAAAGAAGTTTTAATTTTTTATTTTAATTTTAATTAAAATTTTATAATTAAAATTTTTTATAATTATAATTTTAAATTTTAATTTATAATTATTCCGAATTAATTTTATATATTAATTATAATTAATTACAATTAATTAATATTAATTACAATAAATTAAATATTATTAATATTATTAATAAAATTATATATCCATCAGAAATCCGTCGGTTTTAAACCGACAGAAAACTGACGGCTTAAACACCGACGGATTTCCGACGGAATCCTGATTTCGATATTCCGTCGGATTTCCGACACCGCTTTTATTTCCGACGAGATAGAAGCGACGGCAAAAACCGACGGATTTCCGACGGATTTTGCCAAAACCGACGGATTTCCGACGGAATTGGCCGTCAGTTTTGCGGTATTTTTCTTGTAGTGGACGAAGCCAACTAAGCTTCTCTGAAGCTCTCTCAATTGTCTCTCTCAAAAAATGGCAAAAGTAGAAAGACAAATCCAAAAAGAATACTTCTGAAATGCAACTTTTTTGTGGCATATTTGACTAAATTTCCAAATATAACTACTCTCTAGATAATATTTTGTGCTGACATATTACATGTTAGCGAAAAGCCAAAAACAATTAAATATTACGTGCTATCTCACATTGTAAACAGAAATAAAACAAATAAATAAGTTCATATTGCAGTCTAATTCAGTTTTTATTTAAATATATAAAAATAGAAATTTTAAATAAAGAAATTTAATATACATTGTGTTATTGGTGACATGTTTATAAAAATTCAAAAGAATGTAACAGTATATTATAGTTCTATGACAACAACATTGTAATATCTACTAGCAAAGGTTTAACATACATCAATTAAATTAAAACATAATTAATTAATGCATCATATTACTTTTTTATTTTTTCTCAATTTTTAAACTCTTCCACAACAACAACACAACAACTAATGACTTTGATTAAATAATATGGATAAAAATAAAGGATGTTATGGAACAAAAATCTCTTATCTATTATTTAGTCTTGAGTATACTATGAGTAAGATATAAATTTGGAATATAAAGTAAAATTTTGGAATATAGACTTATTTTTTTAAGTATTCCAAATTTCTCTAGCAAGAAAATATATTATCAAATTTTAACAATTTTTGTTGTACATACAGTCAAACCTCTATAAATTAATAACATTGAGACTAATATATTTTACAAAATTTTATTAATTTATCGTGTTTATTAATTTATAGAAGTGATATTTGGACTAAATATCAATTTGGGACTGGAGAAAACTATTAATTTAGTGAGGTATTAATTTATCGTGTATTAATTTATAGAGGTTTAACTATATAATAAAATAACAAATCTTAAGTTATGAGCTGTCTCAAATTCTACCATAGTAGATAATTATATATATATATATTTATTAAATTTAATTAGAGATTCTATATAATGTAATATCCCAAAATTTTAGTAAATAGAAATAATGTTAACGGAAAGAAATAATTTGTTGGACCAACCATATGGCATATGGTGGGTTGAATGATTGATGACTCTCTCCATCAATCAAGGCTAAAACCGTTAGAGATTCTAATAATAAAAAATGGAAAGAAAATCCGATTTCTTAAATTTTGTATTTAATTTGGATCCCGGTAGAGAATTTACCCTACTAATTGGTACAATACAACTACTATTAATTTCAAAATAAGCTTTCCATTTCTACTTTGCCTTAATAAAAGATATTGTGAAATATTATACCATTAAATTGGATATATATAGTTGCAATTTCTCTTGTATAAACTCAAGAACACAGATAAAACTCTCCCAAACTTCATGCAAACAGTTTTGGGACTATTTTCTAAAGAAAGAGAACGATTCATTGTGAGCTGTGTTGTCCAAAGAATCAAGGGCTCTCCTGATTTTACTCTTTCACAAACCATATCTCGTCTCATTCTTCTTTCCTTCTCTCTATTCACAATCCTTTTTTTTCCTTATTTTCCCCCGCATTTTCCGTTTTCCTCGAACCGCTGCTGCAAACCCCAGCAAGAACAAACAAAAAAACCCCAACTTTATTGGCCTCTTGAATCGTTGCTTTGTTTGTTTTGTTGTTCTTTCTTTAAAATTCACAATCTTTTTGGGGTTTAGTATAAACCCTTTTGGTTTCTGGCTTCAAAAACAGAGATTTTGTGATAAAACCTGAAGATTCCTGGGTTTTGATGCTTAGGGATCAATCAGGATAATAAAGATTTGATCTTTGGTAATGATTCCATGTGTTAAATCATTATAGTGTAGTAGTTAGGAAGATTGTGGAACCATGGGCTGCATTTGCTCAAAAGGAGCAACAGAAGAAGAAGAAGATATTGCTTATCATCATCGTGAGAAAGTTAATGAGTATTGGAACAAATCTTCCTCTGTTCAATTGATTGCTCCTTTGTCTTCAAATAAAGACGATTTTTCGCATAAAGCTGTAGATGGAAGCTCTGGTGGTGGAAGAAGAGCGAGTGGTTTGATTGTTCCTATAGATGATAGTCATGATGGTAAGACTGTGATTGTTGAGAGACCTTCAAGGTCTCATCGAGGAAGAAGAGTTTCAGATAATGGCAAAGGAGGAGGATTGATTATTTCTAATGTTCCACGTAGCGCTGAAGCTGAGCTTATTGCTGCTGGTTGGCCTTATTGGTTAACTTCTGTTGCTGGTGAAGCCATTAAAGGTTGGGTTCCACGTCGTGCAGATTCCTTTGAGAAGCTTGATAAAGTTAGTCTCTTTTCATTTCTGTTTGTTTCAATCACTGCATTGGATTGGTTTAGTCATTAAGTGGATTGTATTGATATGAATATTGTGTGTTTGTAGATTGGACAAGGGACTTATAGCATTGTGTATAAAGCTAGAGATCGTGAGACGGGCAAGATAGTGGCGATGAAGAAGGTGAGGTTTGCTAATATGGATCCAGAAAGTGTGAGGTTTATGGCTAGAGAAATCAACATTTTGCGAAAACTCGATCATCCGAATATTATGAAGCTTCAGTGTCTTGTCACTTCAAAGCTATCAGGTAGCTTGCACCTTGTGTTTGAGTATATGGAGCATGATCTTTCAGGTTTGGCTCTCAGGCCTGGTGTCAAATTCACTGAACCACAGGTCACTTTCAAAACTCTTGTTTTATTGAATCACCTTGTTGTGTTCTCTTCTGGCCAGTTAACTCACTTGTTTTTTTTTGTGTTCAGATCAAGTGTTATATGAAACAACTGCTTTGTGGACTTGAGCATTGCCATAGCCGTGGAATCCTTCACCGTGACATCAAGGGTTCGAATCTTTTGATAAACAATGATGGAGTTCTCAAGATAGGAGATTTCGGTTTGGCGAGTTTTTATCAACCAGATCAAGATCAGCCACTGACTAGCCGTGTAGTCACCTTGTGGTATAGAGCTCCTGAGCTTCTACTAGGGTCTACAGCTTATGGACCCGCCATTGATCTCTGGAGCGTTGGCTGTATTCTAGCAGAACTCTGTGTAGGTAAACCAATTATGCCGGGAAGAACAGAGGTCAGTTTTCGAGTCCCATTATTTGAATTTGAATGCATACTGCCTCAGCCTTTAGTTCCCCCATTTGATTTCAACTGATTTTCATATTCAAGGTGGAGCAAATGCATAAGATCTTTAAGCTGTGCGGTTCGCCATCTGAAGAGTTCTGGGAAACAACGAAGTTCCCACAGGCAACAAGTTACAAACCGCAACATCCTTATAAGCGTGTCCTTCTAGAGACGTTCAAGAATTTGCCATCTTCTTCTCTAGATCTCCTTGACAAGCTTCTATCTGTTGAACCAGAGAAAAGATGTTCAGCTTCTTCGACTCTATTGAGTGAGGTAATGAGCCCTCTTTTTCCTTACTAACGTTCTTGATCCGCCTTTTGAAGATTACTGATTAATGATTATCTTATCATCTCTCTAGTTTTTTACGACGGAGCCATTCCCTTGTCACATATCAAGTTTGCCTAAGTACCCGCCAAGCAAGGAACTCGATGCAAAAGTTCGAGGCGAAGAAACAAAAAGGTGAGTATCCAAGGAGAGCACCTATTCATCCACAAATGATGCAGGCGAGATTCCTAAACAAACTTTTCATTTTGAAAATTTCAGGAAAAAAGCTGAAGCTATGAAGTGGCGTGGACACGAATCTGTGAGAAGAGGTTCAAGAGACTCCAAGGCAACACCTGAGTTCATTGCTTCAGGGCATTCAAATATCTCAATCAACACCCCAACGTTCAAGAAAGAGAATGGAAGATATGACAGAGAGAAGCACTTTTCCGATACCAATTCAGTGGTCCATCCAAGGGCAACCGCAGCATGGAATACAAATCAAAGCTCCAGGAGCAATGTAGGAGAAGTGAAGGCTAGCCAGTCCAACATCGTGCCTGTTACAATGGGAGACTACTTATCTAGCTCTTCACAAAAGAAAAATGTAGCCACAAGAGGACCCACAACGGTAAGTGAACTGATTCGACAACTCATTAACTCTTTCTCCCTTTAGATGATGGACTTCTGAGATGTTTCTTGATATGGTGGTTTCAGACATACATGCGCAAGAAGAGCAGAAGGCACTATTCAGGTCCTTTGATGCCTCTTGGTGGTAACATTGAAGACATGATGAAAGATCATGAGAGACGAATCCAAGAAGCTGTACGCAAATCCCGCGTTGAGAAATCTGCAACCAACAAGAACAAAGATATCTCAGTCAAAGCATGTGCTTAGTTGAAGCATGGAACAAGAGAAAAATCAAAACTTTTAGCTGGAGATTGCCTACTAAAGATCTGTTATTATGTGGTCTTTGCACATACCAACATCTGTTTCATGCTTTGCTCTTTTCTTTTGGTTAGGGGAAGCAAACAAATGTGTATATCTAGAAACTACTGGTTTTAGTAGTGCAAGTCAATTTATAGATTTAGAACTTTTTTAGTTTAATAACTGCAGAATACATAATAGGGGTTTTCAGAAAGCAAATCTTTATTAAATAGCATAGAAGTGCATCATTCTTACATACAAGCCAGCGAAGTAAGCTATACATTTGGCTAAACAGAGAAAATATATATGTAGGTAATAAAAAGCCTCAAGGTCTCTTAGAAACTAGTATCAATTTCAAACATAACTTCTAGATATCCAGCTTCGGTTTTCGGCTAAGTTCCGAGTATTGACCGCCCATTAACTGCAAAATCTCCTCCCACAAGTTGTCTGATGAAGCTCCGCATATTAAATCTGAGCTGCAAGCAGCAACATGCCAGTAATCTGATTCAATCTCTTCTCTGAGCTGATCTAGCTGCCAACCAGCGTAACCAGTAAAGAATCTAAAGTCCTGTGGTTTAAGAACTCCCTTCTTTACAAGTACAGTAGCTTCATCCAAGCTGTTTCGAAGCCCAAAGTTAAGACCAGGCATAACTTCTTCAAACCCAGGTAACTTGGTTTTATCGTCCGTCTTCAAGAGGAACATGCTAGCTTCAAGAGGTCCACCAAAGTATAAAGAACATTCTGAAAATGTGGTAGCGAGCTCGGTTTTAGTTGATTTCATGGGCTTGATGTTTTTATGAAGAGGACGGTTGATGACAACTCCAAATGGCCCTTCTTGTGGATGTTTGGATCCTGCTCTAAGAAGAAGCACAACGGTTCTTGCAAATGTTCTATACCCATCTAGCTTCTCTGTAGCAACTAGAACACAGCCTGTCTCAGGAAAGGGAATCGGGTGTGCCCATTTCAAACCAATCGGTTCTGATTCATGCGATATTGTAGCTGGTTTATGACCCTCAGCTTCTGCCTTTTCTTCCTGTCACATCATTCAAACCGTAAACCCTATTGACTTATACATACAATGCTAAACTTCATCTAAGATATCCACAGCTTGAGGAGAAGTGGGTTTACCTGCTCCTTCATAAACAAGTTAGCTCTGAACTCTCTCCAATCCATATTAAGACCAAACGATTTCGGAGCCGCGGAATCACCTGATTTGTTGCCATTAGAAGGCTTGTTTTCCTGAGAAGCATCTCCTTCAAGAACAAAAACAGGTCCACAATTGTAAGAATCAGAAAAGATAAGAAGAAATTTCAAGAGTAGACAACATGATTCAAAAAAACATCTCACATCATTATGAAATTAAAGATTACAACTTTCCAAGCATTGAAGATACTCACAAACATAAACCAAACCAATGCTACTAACCACTTAAAACAAATCCAGTAAGAATCTCTGTCAACTAGATTAGATGTAAAAGCCACATAACTTTAGTTAAGCAAAGTACACTAGTGCAAGAACTAAGCTAAGTAATGAATCATATCAAAGATCCAATTTTTTGGTTAAAGGCACAAACTTTCACCCACAATATAAGATTGAAAATTACCAACCTTGATCGATCATAATGCCTAAAATTCTCCATTTTCTAACCAAATCAAGCAAGAGAACTATTTTTAACGCATGCAAGTTGATCAAATTACAGAAATTTATCATTCAAATTAAACAATTGAAGCAGTACCAGAGGCTGAAGAATCATCGTTACTCTTCTTAGATGTAGCTCTAACAACCAAAGAACGATACCCAGAAGAAGAAACCTTACGCTTCAGAAACCTAATCTCCACGGAACCGATTTTTCCAGATTGCGATTTGTCAAAGATCAATCCTTTCCCAGAGGAGAAGATAGGGTTTCGGATCGCCGAGTCCTTCACCTGAAGGGTCCACAGATCCATTGAAGGATACTTCAGAAACTCCGATAAGAGAGTGAAGAAGTTCCGAAAGTGCTTTAAGTTTGATTCGTTAAGAGAAGCGATGAGAGGAAAGTCGAAATCCCAAGAGAGAGGCTGAGGATATCTGCGATTGATAGGAACTTATGCCACAAGACAAAAAGAAAAAATTGAAAAAAAAAAAGACATAAAAAGGTGAAAAGAATATGCTTTATTATTTATAGCGAAATTCTTGGGTTTTGATTGGTAGATGTTATAATCCTCAGCGATTTTTCTCGGATGTTTGTTTCGTAAGAGTATGCACATACGTGATACCTTTGTCGGTATCACAAAATTTTTTTTTTTTTTTTTTTGGACGAACCGGCATGCGACACGTGGCGAACCCGGTATCGGAAGTATCACTGCAGTGATACTCTCATACCTGGGTTCGCCATGTGTCGAGCACCAGTTCATCCAAAAAAAAAAAAAAAAATTTTTTGTGATACCGACAAAGGTATCACCTTTGTGCATGGTCTAATAACGATAAAATGAACTGCATCATATGTATGGCTTTAAGAAATATGTTTGAAAGAGCTATATGATTAAGGATGGTTGAAAAAATGATGAGATATGAGTCATATGAGGCTAATTTGTGGTTAGATAATTAGGATAATCATGATTAAAAAGTTAGAGATGCCAATTTTCCAAGGTTTCAGATTTGAATGACAATGGTTTTTAGAGTGGTTTTTGGTTTTAGATTTTCCAAAATTCTAATTTATTATCATTCATGATTTTAGAAAAAATAGATTCCCTAAAAAATAGAGAATCTAGATTTTGATGGTTTCTCCACATTTGTAAAAAGAATCCAAAATCTCACTTATATGAATTTTTAGAAAATTTTGAAAAACTAAAATATATAGAAAATTAAAAAAATAAAATCAAAAACTAAAAACTAAAAACCAAAAACCAAAAGCAAAAAACCTTTAAAAAGCTATCAATTATTCATGGCTTTAAACGCATTTGGTTGGATTACAAGAATTTGAAAGATTTCAATTTTTATTCTTTTGTTAAAGGCTTTGAAATATTATATGCGATAAGGAAATACACGAAAGAAGAAACATTTCGTGTTAATAATCGTTTAGTATCACCAATAGGGATTTCTTGAGTTGGTAAATGGCATGAGAGTTGGAAACCATTCACATCTTGGAAGGATCTCAAAATCTGAATGCTCAATCGGTTAAAGGTATTCACAATATATCTACAAACGAGATTTTGTTGGATTGTATCATCATCTCTGAATTAATTGACCATTTAAATTATCATTTCACTTTCCTCTTTCTCATCTGTTTCTATTTTCCCATTTTTGTATTCATCACTTTTTTCTCATTTTCCCAAAAATATGCTCATTACTTAATTTAAAATAGAAAATATAGTGTACAAAATCAACATTTTAGGAACAAGAAAAAACACTCAAAACATCAATTTATTAGAAATAGAGGGAGTACTATTTAGAACTTCTACCCTTAAGTAGTTTGGCTGATTACTTCTTTTTATGATGTGTTAAGTCTTCGTATTTCGATTAATCCTCTTCTGATATGCATTGATATCGTGTTAAGTTGTAATGCCTAATGTGAACATGTGTTAGAAATCTTGTATAATTGTATTGATTAAAAATAGAATTAGACAGACTGACTAATTTCTTATAACCTTATAAGACATTTCCAACCAGCCCTTTTCAACAAGAACATACTACTTCAGATAAGAAAATTCTAAAAAAATGGATCATTTCACAATTTTGTTGTAAGAAATGAACTCCAATGTTCTAATTTCACACCCTATAAATTTCCTTTTTCACAACAAATTTGTAGAAAAGTCTATTTCAAGAATTTACCCTTTTAAATATTATATTATATCTTGTGTTAAAAACACAGAAAAACACACTCTCACAATAAATTAAAATCACTCAGATTAATCATTGATCAAGAAGTTCATATTTAGAAACCGTCTGTCAAGTGTCAATTTATAGAACCTTGATCAATACTAAAATAAACTGGTAGGATAATGAAACAATAACTAAATTTTGCGGCAAATTATTGAATTACAGAGTTATTAGCGTAGCTGAAAATATGATTTTTTTTTTTTTTTTGTAATAGAACAAATATTTGCATACACAACATTGCAGGAGTAGGATGTAATCTTTTTATTTGTCTTAGCAAACTTGGACTAAAAGACTAATGATGATGGGTGGCTCACTAAACTCTTAGAGCAAGACTAGGACTGGTGTCTTCCCAAAAAAAAAAACAAAATTGATTTTTTTATTGTTGCAACGAATCACGTTGCGACACGTAGCAATATTTTAGAAGATTCTGTGTCTTAAGTGTCCTCCCCAAGACACTCTCACCACATGAGAAGACACAAAATGGTGGGTCCCACATGAGAAGACACCCAAACTTTTAACCGATGGAGGTGGTCTTAAACTCACCGCTTCTTTGACTTTCTTCTTTAAAAGTTATCATTATTGGGCATGCCATATTCATTTGGGACCCTATTCATTTTGGTTTTGTTTTGGATCACAATTTCTGGGTTTTTTTTGTTAACAATTATAAATTAATTAAAACGATTCAGAAATCTAAACCGGTGATACAAAATTTACATTAATAATAAAATACAGATAAAGTCTGGTATTTCATGCTAATTTATCTTCTTTTGAATTTAAATTACGAGAGATTAAAGAAAGTGAGAAAAATGAGAACGAGTTCTATATCCTCATGAGATCCTCTAGATGTGTTGAGAAGGCTGGCCAATCCTCCGGTGTAGACACCATATTCACTACCTCGGAGGAATCTGTTACAAATGCTACTTCTGTTTTCTGTTGTGCCATGAGGCTAGTCATCACCCAGATGAGAGCTTCTAATTTGGCGTGCAAAGGAAAAATACACATACAAGTGTTACATGTCTCCATAATTTTACATTCCACATCATCTTGAAACCATAACCAATCTAGTTCAGAAAAATTATCCGTCTCTTTCAATGAACTATCTACATGATAACGAAACCCTTTAAACACTGAAATTTGAGAAGAAGATATAACACCGGTATCTTGAGCGAACTTGATTTACTTCATTATTATCTTTAACTTGTGCCAAATCTATCAAGTTTTTGTTTGATCGGTTTCGTTCTGGTTTACAATATTTTTTTGTTGGATAAGAAAACTCAAATTCAATTTTAAAATCAACTTCTTGGTTTAGTTAAATCAAAACGAATTAGACACCCCTTGCAATTATGCAATATAACGAATAAAAACAAACAAATGGTAATGTTTAAATCAACATAGGTTATTTAAAAAACAAGGAAAAAGAAAGTTGCAACCACCATGTTGGTTCGTTTCTAACACCTGTCTGATTTCTGAATCAATATTACTACTACTGCCATCGGATTCTTCTTTTTCAAGCATCAATTTTTTTAAACCCATTACGTTTCACATCTTCCAATTATCATGAATATAAAAATAATCACACACATTATTATATGACAAAAAAATTAGTTAGTATATGTATTCACCACCAACTTCTGTTGTATTGGTAGAACAGCAACCTTAGTAGCTTTCATGTCCTCCTCAACTTCCTCAATCATTATTCCATAACCTCTCTATATACATTTACACTTCTCACCATTGTCAAAACAACTTTCTCATTCATCGATCCAATAAACCCAGATCGAAAAATCGAATCTTTAGTCCGCAAAAATGAGGACTAAATCTCAATCTTCCATTAATCTTAAGGTCATATTCATTGGTTGCTCAACCTTGATCTTTCTAGTTATCTACTTTGCAAGATCAAACATCTCTTCTTCCTCGAAGCCCATCTCCAAAACTAATCTCTCCCAAGAAGAAGAAGAAACTCACCCTAAACAAGAAGGATGTCCAACAACACAACAATGCACAAAAATGCCAATTTCTTTATCAGATGCATTGGTTCATTACGTCACCAGTAGCGTCACTCCACAGCAAACATTCGATGAAATCTCTGTCTCAAAGAGAGTCTTGGACAAGAAGTCTCCTAGTAACTTCCTTGTCTTTGGTTTAGGACACGACAGCTTAATGTGGGCATCTCTTAACCATGGTGGTCGTACTTGTAAGTACATTTTCCTCTGTTTCAATAGATCTAACAAAAATGTATAATTTCTCATTAAAAATGTTCAAAAATTTCAGTGTTTATTGAAGAAGACAAAGCTTGGATTGAGATAGTAACTAAAAAATTCCCAAACTTAGAATCTTACCACGTCGTTTATGACACAAAAGTCAAAGATTCAGACAAGTTGATGGAACTAGGAAGCTCAGAAGAGTGTAGATCTGTGTCTGATCCAAGACAGTCAAAATGTGATCTAGCGTTAAAAGATTTTCCGGCGGATTTTTACGAGACGAAATGGGATTTAATCATGGTTGATGCTCCAACTGGTTACCATGAAGAAGCTCCGGGAAGGATGAGTGCTATTTACACGGCGGGGCTTTTGGCTCGTAACCGTGAAGACGGTGAAACTGATGTTTTTGTTCATGACGTTAACCGTCCGGTGGAAGATGAGTTCTCGGCGACTTTCTTGTGTAAAGGTTACATGAAGGAGCAAAATGGGAGGCTAAGGCATTTCACTATTCCTAGTCATCGGGCTCGAGCTGGACGACCCTTTTGTCCTGTGGAGGTTGATCGCCGCCGCTAGATCTATGGAGTTCACCGTCGTTGGTTGGTCAACGGACTCATGGGCCGGTAAATCTGTTTTACCTAGTGGACCCACGTGGGAGTTTGCTTAGCTGGCGTTTTTTTTTTTGTTTTTGTGTGTTTTTGCATTATTTGATTATTACGTTTTGAGGATTCAGTGCATTTACTGAAATCGGTATATTAAAATAGTAATCTTCACATAATTATTTGTGATTTTATTATAATGATTAAAGAATACAAATAAGGGATTATTAGATGCCGTAATAAAAAAAGGAATTTTTGACATGATTGGTTACCAAAAAGAGAATTTGTATTTGCTTGTTTGCTCCCTATTGGGTTTGGCACTTACGTTGGTTTACGATTGTTCAATTCGGATAATACAAATAAGGAATTATTAGATAAGGAATGGTTGGTCTGCATTTTTTAAAAAGTGGAATAGAGGTTCTAATCAAACTAGTTGTTATAGTCTTATAGCCATTCCCATAAGTAATATCATGTCTTCTATTTAGTAAATTTAATCAGGCAACTAAATAATTATCGCATTTGAACAAACACTTTGATTTCTTGCATTCCAACGTTTAAGGATGTTGTTAAAAATATATATATTAATCCTTTAAGGCAAAACCTATATCAACCATTTTACGGATGTAGAAATATGTAGTGTCACAGAGGTATGGTTGATATAGGCATGCATCATGTTGGTACATTAAACAAGTGTTTGGTGAACCCATGGCTCGATGGTACTTTACGCGAGATGTGTGCTAAGAGCGTATCGGTTGTTTCCAATCTAAATGTATAAGATCTTATAGATTCCTCGACTTATTTGTGGAACCAATCCCGACATTGAAAACAAGAGAGTTAATCCCACCAGTTTATTTTGTATTTTTGAAAATCACCATATTAATTTTAATGATAATATGTATACTTTAAAAGTCACAATTTTTGTTTTCACTAAAGAATCGTTGTCTTATAAAATATACTAATAGAGGATTTTAGATAATCTTAATGAGGAAAATGGCCAATTTCAATATAAACTATTTTCACGGTGTTTTTTCATACACGAATTAAAATACAATGCATTTTTCAACTTCAATTTAGTAAATATTTTAAAAATCTATATGAACTTTAATATATGTGCCGAAATCAACTTTAACCGAAACTGACTTAGTCAAACCGATGAGTCAGATGCAACGTGTCATATTTTTTGCTGAGTCAGATGTCACATAGGTTTTTCAAAAAAAAAAAACTATTTAAAATTTTTATGCTGAGTCTAAAATGTTGTTGATATTTAAAATAGATAAAAAAATACCATTATCAGGTAAGCCACTTTATCAATTTTTATTGTTTTTGTAGCCGCAAAAACCGTACGGCTCCGACCATTAAACGGTATAATGTTGAACAATTACAAATCTGACATCTAAATCAAAAATGGTAAGTTAAAAAATTGTAACTGTTCTAGAATGTACATTTTTATGGTCGGAACCTTACGATTGTTACGACTACAAAAATGATAAAAACTGATTAAGTGGTTTAACTGACAATGGTGTTTCCGTTGCTCCATTTTAAGTGCCAAAAATAGTTAAAATTTTTTTTGAAAAAATAATATCTATGTAGCATCTGACTCAGAAAAAATATGCCATGTGACATAAGACTCCGCAGAAATATGCCACGTGACATCTGACTAACTGGTTTAACTAACACAGTTTCGGTCAAAGTTGATTTCGACACATATATTAAAGTTCATGTAGATTTTTTGAAAATTTACTAAGTTGAAGTTGAAATATGCACTGAATTTTAGTTATATATTAGCTATAGTATTGTTTGAAACTTTGAATAATAAATATAAAGGAGATCACAATTTTTTCTTTCTTTTTTTTTTTTTTAATTCAGACTATCATTTTCATTGACCGGACCTATGTAGAACATAAAATTCAGAAATTTGAAAATTTAGTTTAGAGAATATCTTGCCAAAATTAATCGAATTCGAACTTCGGTCAGTACAGTTCAAAAATGAGAAACTGTTGTTCCGTTCATATTAAAATTATTGGTGTCGAACAGAAACCGAGACAATATTCGGTTTTCTTCCTTTTTAAAGTCAAATCCTTATTTTTAAAAAATACATTTGGTACACTTTGTATATTTGGGTACATCTCAATCTGTTTTGACACATTTGTCAAAGTTTAGTTCTATTTAAACAAAAAAAATTAGATAATTTTTTGTAAAATTAAAAAAATGATGGATAATTAAAAAATATTGGAAAAATGGATAAAAAATCCTCACCTTTTCCCAAAACATTAAAAAAACTCTCATTTTTTTTAAACCCTCAACTTTTAATAAATTATGAAATAATCCCTAAGTAATATAAACAAATAAGTAAAGTATTATAATAAAATTGAAGAAAAAAATATTTTGTGATTTATTTATTTTCCTAAATTTAAGTTTGATATTTTTCTAAAATTGAGTTTTTAAATTATAAAAAATTATAGATTAACATATTCAGTTTTTTTTTGTTCGAACTTGTTCGAGTTTTGAGTTTTTTTTTTCTTTCTGAATTTAAAAAAATTGATTAAAATTATTACCAAAATTCAGATTCGAATTTGGTTATGAAAATATAGTTAAATAATGATTAACGATTAACTAAAATTAATTAATGTTATATTTTAATTATAAACTTTTTAAATTAAAATATTTCAGTGTTAAAATATATGTACTTTAGTAATAATACAAAATTTTGTTTTTGTTCATGTTAATAAGTTTGTGTGATCGAACCAAATAAATATTTATTAACATAAATTCATATTTGGTTCAACATAAAAGTTTATATATCGCTCTTACTATTAAAAAATTGGTTTAGTTTCATATTTATGAATTTTTGTAACTCAACCAAATAAATCTTCATTAATTAAAATTTTCAATTAATATATATATATATATAATTATTTAAAATATATTAAAATATTATATATTTATATATAACATAAAACAATCACTTTTATACAAAATCGAATCAAACCTAAAATAACACCGAAATAAATTTTGGATCTATTTTGACATGTTTCGTAAATACGAAATTGATTGTCCAAGCAAATAAATTGAAATAATTTACATAACAAAATTGCTAAAGATAAATAAACCTATTTACTATACCTCAACAAAATGTTGAACCACAATCTTTCATTTTATATAAGTGTTTTTACATTATAACTTAAAGAATTCTATTTGGAAAAAAATCATAAAATAGAATTTAGTAAAAAAAAATTCTAAAAAAAATTATTTTTATTTTAATATAACAGTTTGTTTAATTTTAAATAGGGTTGATTGATATTAAAAGTTATTTGATCATTTATTAAAATATAAGGTTTTAAAAACCCACAAAAAAGCTGAAGATTTTTTTAAATGTTTTTGTAAAAAGTGAGGGTTTGTTTACCATTTTTCCAAAAATATTAGAGGAATTTTAGTAAATCGATTGTTTCAACTTACCAATTAGAAAAAGGCTTATAATTTGGGCCTGTTTGTTTATGCGAAAATTCATATCTCGTTTAGTAACAAGTTCAACTCTGCAACCAAACAAAATCTTTAAGGCCTTATCCCACATACAAACTCCGCGAAGAACTTAGGATTGGCCAAACACAGAAATGGCGAAGAAGAAAGAGCTTTTATCAAAAGCACCGTGGAGAGGCGACGATGATGAAGACTCTGATAAGTTCAGCGGCGCAAAGCTTAAGGTCACTAAGGATTCTGAAGGCATGTCTAAGATGCATGTCCCTAGTCGTGGAACCAAAAAAGGAAGTCTCGCTGATGAAGATGATTCTCTTGAAATCGATCCTCAGCTTCGTTACAGCTTCAATCGAAACTATCAGGTTTCTTAAACCCTCTCTTTCTTTTCGATAATTCTAGGTTTCATATAGTGAATGCTCTTCTCTGTTTCTGCCTTAGAAAAATGAAATTGCTTTTGGTATTTAGGAGATTACTAGGTACTGGAGAAATGAGAAATAAAAATCTATCCTTTATGTTTCTTCTGCACTTCTTTGATTTCGTTCTGTGTCTTAGATTAATAACATTGTCACTGTCTAAAAAAGTAAATTTAGCTTACAAAGAATGATTTTGTAATGCAATTATCTCTCTTGGTTACAAAAGTTTTCAACTTCCAATACTTTGTATCCAATTCAAGTTTCAATTTTTCTGCAAAAGGTTCATACTTGCTTGGTGTCTCCACATCGTTCAAGGTTTGACCTTTTTTGCACGTGGATAGAATCTTATGTATCGGATTCAAATTTCAAGAACCTACCCTTAAGACTGTTTTAATGGGATTCATATGTGTTACATCTGTAAACTTGCTTCCCCTTGGTGATAGAACCAAATTCGTGATCAAAACTATATATGGTAGTACTGAAAACTCTATGAATAGTTGGTTGGTTAGTTTTACTCACTGCTTACAGTAACATATGCTTTTGTGAACTTCTCTACCGAGTTAAGTCAAGGTCTCTTCAGCTAGAAAGTACTCAGTATCTTGGTTAAGGAGAAATTGTATAGCTTGTTCTTTTCAAATGTTTTTTTTTTCTGTAGTGTGGAACAATGCAACTTATTTACCTCTTCTTAGTTATATAAACAGGCATGTTGAATAATCCTTGGGATTGGAATAGTTTTGGATAGAACCTGTAGTATGACACCCTGCATGCTTCTCGCTCCGACTTTACAAAAGAAACATACATTATGCATTCACAGGGTGTTCACAAAGAAGCAATTTCTGAATAGCTTCAATTTCCTTCGCATAGATTGTAACCCTCATAGTTTATTTCTTTTTTTGTTATCGTTAAAAACATTTCCCTAAGCTATATAGTCTACTTCTCTATTACAGTTTTTGCAAAGAGTATTCACTATAGACACTTTGGTGAAGCCTCTTCCTCCTACAATGGCATACAACGTCTCTCGCAACTTGAGCTTCTTCACCCGCATTTTCACTCAGTTCTTTGGTGAGTATGCTTTTCCAACGCCATGTGTTAGTTCGTCGGACTAAATAGTCAAATGCCTTCTTGTCGTATGATAAAAGTTGTGATGGCATTCTCAGTTTTTTTCAACCTTGTGCGCCTCAATGACCCCCGATTTATTATACTGGTATGCGAGTTTAACGGTTATTATCGTTGATGCAGATCCTGAAGGCCTTGCAAATGCACAAAAGTCTCTGGGGTTGGGGCAGGAAGAGAAAGCTCGCCGTGTTCGCTAAGATATGACCATCTTTCAAGCTTGTGAATGAACCCAGTACTGTTAGAGTGATTAAAATGTCCTCAAAGAGATGTTTTTGTATGAATTTTCCAAAGTACAATGAAATTTCCAAGTTCCATTTTAGCACGAGGCTTCCCTATTTCCAAAATTACAAACCATTTTGGTTCAAAGTTCAAACCCAAGCTTAGTTTCACATGCCCCAACAGGTTAAAGTTTGGAACAATCTGATTCATCTGTAACTCTTGGTAAGAGTTCATGCTGCCAAGGTATCAGATGGGTCAATTGGTAGCTAAATGGGCCCTTTCCTAAGCCCATCTGAAATGGCATTTTCCCCAAGAATATGAGCATCCCACATCGGAAGCCTCAGTGGCAGTCTGATTCAGAGAGGATACTTACCTGGATGGGGTCAACAAGTGATCAAGAAGACTTGTGGCCTAGGCTTGCGATTTTCATTGCACACTAAGGAATGATGCTTTAAGCCTAAGGTCTCCTCATTGAGGGAAAGCCTACATCATTATTTGTGCCAGTGGGAGCCTGCCTTCGCGTAGCTCTCTACCAATTCTTCGAGTTTAAACATTTTCTTTCTTGGTACCAAATTTTAATCCTTTTTTTTGCAGTTTTAGTTAACCAGTTGCTACATGGTACAAAGGATTTGATTTCTTTCTAGGCTCCATAGAGCTAATATCATGTTGGGATCCCATAGTGAGGTCGATCTACTTGAAACTCATCATATAAGTTTGGTCTAATATCAAAAGAGATATTTTCTCTCCTAAAGAATTAGTAAATGTAAATCAAGTAAATTTGATGTTTTTTTTTGTTTTTTGTGATAACAATTGAGATTTAATCGTCTACAACAAAGCAGTAAAACAAATTGCTAGATCATAATCTTCTAAAAATTGCACACAATTGCATATTGTTAGGTGCTTGTTGCTTTAACTTTTCTCCTATTTCTCCGATGTGGGAAAGTTTTGAATCCTTTTGTTTTCAAGTTTGCCGTTTTGGTGTCGTATTGTCAAAGTAATTTGAAATTTTAAAAGACTGAAACTAAAGTAAAAAATAAAAGAAACAAAAACTTTACAAGTAATAATAACAATTACATATCTTAGTTTTTTTCCTAAAATAGTTTTTTTTTTCCGTCCTAGAGTAGTGTTCCAACTGTTACAAGAGTGGACTTGTGACTTGCGACATAAACAACTGGAAAGCAATACATTATTACTTATTAGACTCTGAGACCCTCACGAGATTGCATGAGACGCCTGTGAATATAGCCGCAGCTAAAAAGAAGTATGTTAAAAGAAAGAAGAATTAAAATAGAAACCAACTGTCACAAACGATCAGCACATGAAACCAATAATAGCATACCGAATCCAACCAACCAATCCACATTTCCTCTATATAAATTGTGAAATCCACTCAAACCCTTTTCAAACTCAAGCTTCGTAAGATCCATTAAAACATTACTTCACTAAATTTTAACTTTATGGGTATTCTCCGTTTTATATTGTTAGTTAGTTTGGGGTTGGTTTTGTTCAGTTTAAAAACGACCGTGTCACAGCCACGACAAGAATCACAAGTCCCATGTTTATTCATCTTCGGTGACTCATTAGTCGATAATGGAAACAACAACAGGTTTAATATAATTTTGCTTTTTCTTTCTTTGTATTATTGTGAATTTTTCCTTATATGTGTTACATGAATTCATAGTAATTTGTATTAATATATGTAGGTTGCTATCTCTAGCGAGGGCTAATTACCGACCTTATGGCATCGACTTTCCCCAAGGTGCTACCGGACGGTTCACCAACGGTCGCACCTACGTTGATGCACTAGGTATTAATTTGTGTACGCATTTGATATTTAACCTAGCTAGCGTTTTGCAGAATTCTTGTAGTGTACCAATGTGTTTAGCAGGGCCGGGTCAACAATAGCAATAATTATATATTACATATTTTAGGCATGCCATAATTATATGTTAAGTATTTTAAGCAATTTATTTGGTATGGGAAGATTATCCGAACACCAAAATCGATCCAAAACTAGTTACTTAATCCGAACCCATACCAAATTTATGATCATCCGAACGAAATTGAAATTTCCATCCTGAATTATTCTAACCAAATCTGAATTTTTACACCACCACGAATTAACCGAATCAACCAAAATTTTATAAAAATTAATATATAAATAGAAAATACATTTACATATAGTAAAAATCAACAATATCAACTAAAATAATTAAATCTTTAAATTTTTACTATAATTTTTATCCAAAACTAACCCTAACCAGAATAAAAATGTGTTCTGTTTTATGCTTATATTTAAAAACCCAAAAAGTCCAAACCAAATCGAAAAACCGAATTATCAATACTAAAACTTATTTTGGGATCTAATACCTTTTTTAAAAGTTTTATATTTGTCACTGGTTCTGTGCAAAATGCGCATCTTACAAGTTACAACATGCCTAGAAGTGGTCTTGGTTGTTAGAGGGAGTTTGACATTTCTAAACACAACCTTGGAAAAGCGGCTCAACATATAATTTTGTTAGTCTGTTTACTAATGAGTTCTAACATTTTCTTTTGTTTTTGTAGCTCAAATTCTTGGGTTTCGGACTTATATTCCACCGTATTCCAGGATTCGTGGCCAAGCTGTGCTAAGAGGTGCGAATTTTGCATCTGGCGCAGCCGGCATTAGAGATGAGACTGGTGATAACTTGGTATACAAACTATAATTAGTTTGTTTGATCCATCATAAAAACAATAAAAGTAACATCAACTCTATTGTAAAACCTAAACCAAATTATATTGCAAATTTTTTTGCAGGGTGCCCATACTTCTATGAACCAACAGGTAGATCAGTACACGAGCTCGGTTCAACAGATGCTTCGATACTTCAGAGGAAACACAAATGAGCTGCAAAGATACTTAAGCTGTTGTATCTTTTATTCAGGAATGGGAAGTAACGATTATCTCAATAATTATTTCATGCCTGATTTTTACTCAACCAGTAGAGATTTCAACGACAAAACCTTCGCAGAGTCTCTCATAAAGAACTACACACAACAGCTCACTGTAAGACTTGATTTGTCACAACCAGTAGAGTTTTTTCTCAAACTCTCATATATATATATATATATATATGTATCAATCACTCAATTAGATGTTGACACGTGTCAATTTATTTCCCTTAACCAAATAGAAAACTAACAAAATAATATATATATATATATATATATATATATATTTACATATAACAATATAAGTATTTATATCTATAAATTTTGTAGATTTAAATTGGTAAAAGTGAAGTTCATTAGAAAACTGTTGTATTTTATTCCATTTGGCGATTTATACATACGGATATTCAATTAAATTTGGAAAATTTACAATAAATAAGTGCATATTTTTTTTAGAATCTAAAAAATCCCCAAAAAAATGTAATTTAACATAAATCCAACTTTTTAAATATTGATATAACTAATTGTAAATATATTTTTCTAATCAATTAGCCGTGTAGTGGCGGGTACTAGCTAATTTAATTTTATATTGACTAGACTAATACGAGCACATACGTACACGTGAGGTTTTTCTTATGATTAAATTGAGTTACAAGTTTAGACTTGTGAGAATTTCCAAATGTCATAAGACTTAATACAAAACAAAGATGAGAGATCATGTTTAGAGATTTAGAGAGAACATATTTGGCATTAGGGGAATATCATGGTGAAAAGATGTAACCTACAAAAAATAATATCATGGTCATATTTGGATAGAGTTAGCTTCCTCTCATATATATATGACTCTATATTTTTTTTTATCAGCGATTGTACCAATTTGGAGCCCGGAAAGTGATTGTGACCGCAATCGGACAGATCGGGTGCATACCTTACCAGCTAGCCCGCTATAATAACCGTAACAACAGTACCGGCAGATGCAATGACAAGATCAACAACGCAATTGTGGTGTTCAACTCTCAACTCAAGAAACTAGTGGACCGTTTCAACAAAGGTCAGTTGAAAGGAGCCAAGTTCGTTTACCTTGATTCCTACAAGAGTACCTACGATCTTGCTGTCAATGGAGCCGCTTACGGTGAGTTTACACTCAAATACATCCAAAATATATATCTAAGTCTATGATTTCTTAATTATAATGTCTTATTTTTGTCTACGTTTGATCCGACAGGATTTGAGGTTGTGGACAAAGGTTGTTGTGGGGTGGGGAGGAACAATGGTCAGATAACGTGTCTGCCATTTCAGCAGCCGTGTCCTGACCGGACCAAGTATCTCTTCTGGGATGCGTTTCATCCAACTGAGACCGCTAATATATTGCTGGCCAAGTCTAATTTCAACTCCCGAGCTTACGCTTACCCCATTAACATTCAAGAACTAGTAAATCTTTAAAGCAAGGAGATAACGCAAATGTTCCATGTAATAGAGCAAGTTATAATGTATTTCTTTTTCCTATATGCTAATTTATGTGTTCTTTGAAATAACTATTGTTCTTTGTTTCTACATTGTTCCTCTTACTTTCAACTATGAGAGAAAATATGACATAAGTGGTCACTTTGATTGAAAAAATGATATACTCATAATTGATTGAAGGTATCATTTACTGTATTTTCAGGGGGATCTTTTCAAACAAATGTTTATGTAATAAGTTTAAACATCTTTTAAAAGGATATTTCTATTTGTACCAATCAAATAATCTTCTGATATAAATGTTAGGCGCTAGCGATCCAACCACCCTCAATTGTGAACGAAGTAGCTTATATTTATTTCAACGATAAGATGTACAAATTTGAGAACTTGATTTGAGAGAGGAAACATTCTATTTTCACACTTACGTTCTAATATATACAAAAATAGTTTCACTTCACACTCTATTCACTTGACGATGTGGGATAAAATAAAATAAAGTATATACTTCTTTTGCTTTTAATAAACCAATGTCAGATAAGTCAATAACGGCATCAACTATTGTCATTCATGTTAATTCACATATTGTTTCTATTATCAATAAGTAATTAAGGGCTTGACCGGTTTAAAGCACCGGTTGCGGATGCGGATGGTTGCAGTTATAAACTATATTAAACGATATGTACAACTGGTTTAACAATTAGAAATGGCTGCATTTACGAGAAATTACTGACTGGTTGACAGCGGTTGCGGTTGCTGTTTAACATTATCAAATATATTTAAAATATATAATTTCTATAAAAAAATATTGTATTAGTATAATCAAAATTTAAAAATAAAGTTTCAATAAATTTTAGAATAACTAAGTAAAATTATTTATTTTAAAAAGTTTGAAACATTTTTTTATTAAAAAAAATATTTTTATACTTATAAATATATTTTAGCTTAGTTAATACATATATAAAGCATATAAGAATTTACTATAGTAATATTTGATTAATTTTTTTTTTATTTTCTTATATTTGGTAAAATTTTATAAGTATTATGTAAAACTGATATAGATTTGCATCAAGTGTAATAAACCAATGTCAAACAAATAATTAACAGTCTTAATTATTATAATTTTTTAAAATTATATATATATATATATATTTATTAATTATTAATAAATAGTTTAAATTATTATCATTTCTTACAAAATTTAATTGATGCAACATACTCTTTTTCTAGTGTAGAATGTTTCTACACATATCATTAAAATATTAGACAAAAAATTTTGAATTATAGAAGAAAGGATACATGAAAAAATCTCATACGAAAAAGAAAATCTCATACAAAAAATAATATAATTTGTTCATGCATGTTTATATACATGGAAAAAAGTATTATGCCAATACGTATATAACAAAAGAAGAAAGACAACATGAAAAAATCTCTTACTGAAATAAAAATCTAATATTAGCAGTGTTGAAAAAATCTCTTACTATAATAAATCTAAAGTGTTGAATACTGGAAGAAAGAAATCATGAAAAAATCTCTTACTAAAATAAAAATATAATATTAGCAGTGTTGAAAAAATCTCCTACTATAATAAATCTAAAATGTTGAATACCGGAAGGAAGGAAGCATGAGAAAATATCATACCAAAATAATAATCTGATATGTTAATGCATGTTTATATACATGGAAACAAAATCTCTTACTATAGTAAAAATCTAAAGCGTTGAATAATTGAAGAAATGAAACATGCAAAAATATCATGCCAAAATAAAAATTTAATATGTTCATGCATTCTTACATACTTGAAAAAATATTATGCCAATAAGTTTATAACAAAAGAAGAAAGAAAACATCAAAACATTTATTAAAAAAATAAAAATCTAAAATGTTTTTTTTGTTTATTAAAGGGCTTGCAATTATATCGAAAAAAGAAAGAAAACATACAGCCTATGCAATGATTAATTTGTTCTGGCCCAAAAAGTCCAGTAGTAGAAATTGACGACAAAGTAATTAAATCCAATAGTGATGGAACCTAATTAAACCGTAGAAGAGTGTAGAAGGAATATTACTTTCAGATCAGAGAAGTCGACGATAGAGATTATGTGAGAGAGCTAGTGCGTTGTGTGATTAAGCTGTTGCAAGCCATCATTGTAGCATCCTAGAAGCGTGTTGACCGTTGTTCTCCCTGAAAGCAACAATTTTGTTCCTGATCGAAGAATCAATGGTGGTGAGTAAGGAAGTGAAAGGGCGGAATGTTTGGCGGTGGATTCGATGATTCCTCTCGGTCCAGATCTCGTATATGACACACTGCCAAGCTAGTTTGGAGAGTCTGGTGCTATCTGAGCTGAGGGGGAGTGACTGCATGTTCTGAAGCGTGAGTGACCAAGACCGTGATGGTTGTAGATGGCACCTCCTTGCTATATTGGTCCAGATCGACCAGCTGTAGCTACAATCAAACAGTAAGTGATCCCTTGATTCCATTGGATAGTTGCAAAGCATACAGTTAGGCGTGACATTGAGGCCCCAACTAATGACACATGAGATAATTTGAAACGCCCCGACCCATTTTTTTTTTTTTAATATTCCCATAAATACTAAAAACCTGGAGCGGCGAAAATCAATTAATTAACTCAACCAAAAACAGGATTCAACGATTTATTATAACCAAATAAATTCGTAACGGCAATAACTAACGACCTAACGGTTTACGACAATTCAATAATAACAAAACAAACAGCAGTAAATAAATAAAGCACAACCCTCCCGGTATGTCATCTTATCCCGCAGCCGCAGTTCGACGAGCTCCAACTAACAATCCTTGTCTTTTCCCTTACCTGCGCTATTTCGAATAGACGCAGTCAGTATTTAATAAATACTAAGGAGGCGATCAACCCGTCTACTAGGTCAATAACAGACATGCGATTACAGAGAACTTCCGAGCATAATAATATGCTCGGGATTTGACAAGCAGCAAAAACAGCATTTAATTAAATTATTTTCACACTAAAATAATTAATTAAAATTAACAAAGCAGCAATTTAAATAAATTCAACGATTCAGCAATTAAATTATTTTTACACCAAAAATAATTAATTAAATTTAACAAAACCACAATTTAATTACAGCAATTAAATTCAGCAATTTCCGAGATTTAATCAACTCACAATTAATTTTTAACACCATATCAAACACCAAAAATCACGGAAATAAATCCTACGCATAAATTAAACTGGGAAACCTCCGTCAGTCCAGTCCGACCACGGTACTGCACTCACCTTAGCCAAAAGTAAAAACTTCCGCAATAATTTTCTACAACTTTCTGGGACTCTCCAAGACGTATAAACCCTAGATTTCCCAAACGTAAAACCTAAAATAATAAAATAGTGAAACTTCAACAACAAGTAACAAACTACGCGATAATCACAAAAGGACAAAAAGATGATTCACGCGGATCATCTTCCTCCTTGCGGCTCTGCAACACGGACGACACCATCGATGTCACACCGATCACGACCTTCCACGACGATCACAACCTCCGCCAACACCGGTGGCGATCTCAACCTTGGTGCCACCACTTGACGCAATGGCCACACCGACACGTCCACATTACGTCACCACCACCCGATCATCGTCGATCACCACCAACGAGACTTGATCACATGAAACCGACCATCACACAACCAATCATGAGGAACTAGGAAGGAGATCCTTACCTCCACAGCAGACGACGACGAGAGGTAAGAAGCTTTTCGCTCACGGCACACGAGCACTCCCTTGATCTCACATCACACACGCCACCGAACCTCATCACCGTTCACAACCATCGCCGGATACGCCACCGCCGTGACTCTCCAACGCAACCCCCAACCTTCTCTCTCTCTCTCTCTCTGAGCGCGGCTAGGTTGGATGAAGAGGGAGATGTGTACGCTTATATACACATATACAAGCAAGTTCTCGTATTACACCGAACAGTCGTCCGGCTTTCCTCAATTTCACAAATTGACCCCAAAACTCTTTAATCGATCAATTTAACCTACACAACTTTCCAATTCGATCAGTTAAACCCATAACTTTCCGAAATCACCAATTGGCCCCAAACTTCCAAAATTATCAATTAAACCCGCCTGCAACTCCTAGATTTAATCAAATCAACCCTAACTTTCGAATTCAACAAATACACCCCCATTATTGGTTTGCGGATGTTACAATTCTCCCCCACTAACATAGATTCGTCCCCGAATCTAACAACTCCAATCCCCTAGTGAAAAAGGACCCATCTATTAACCTTACATTGGTTTCTTTCTCTTGGCAAACATCAGCCAACACAGCTCAACAAATAGATCATCTCCCAGTGACATTAATTTGTTCGTCTCCAAGCTACTCGGCTCACAATTCTACCCTTATTTTTATAACCACTTTTCCTTTGAATGATAGAGAGTTTACCTTCCAAGGGAACCATATATTCTCTTTCAGCAACCAAGAACCATTTACGCTCTCAAATTTCTCAACCACCTAACCTCGCAAGGTTACACAACCACAACTGATTATCCTCTAACGAATCTCATCACACCATATTCCAATCCTTAGAATATCAAATCTACATATCCTTACTCAGAATATCAGCCACGACCAACAACAGCTTTGGGTAAGTCGATCTGATTAGGATCGATCATTCCCCTCTGCTCAACACAATCTCAGCTACTGCCCCGATCAACAGCTTATCACACTCCATAATTAACAAATCAGATCCGCATAACTCCATAGCCACAACACGGCTCAGCAAAATATATGTCAACTTCATGGCTCAGCATAGACTACAACCCACAACACGACTTAACTGTAACTCCACGGTTAACAGCATAACTCAACATAACCTTCACAGCTAACAACACAACACAACATAGCCTTTCAGCTATCTACTTAACACAACTTAACCTTTCAGCTATTTCCAACACCGCATAGCATTGCGCCCATCAACACCTCACGACATAGCCTTTCGGCTATCAACCCAACACAACATAACCTTTCGATCGACTATCAACACATCACAATATAGCCGAGGCTATCAGCACAACACAGCATAGTCTTTCGGCTATCAGCACAACACAACATTATTTTTTGGCTTTCCGCACAACACCTCATTGTCTATACTGAGTTCAAATACTCTATGAATCTGACACCATAAGACCCCCACTTGGTTTGAATAAGCTACGCCTACCGCATCCCCGGAACAGCTCAGCGCAGCAACAATAACAAGCATCTCGGAGTCCAGCGTGACCTAATCAGCAAGAACTACGCCTACCGGATCCCCGGAACGGCTCAACGCAGTAAAAATGACAAGCATCTCAAAGTCCAGCGTGACCCGATCAGCAAGTCCAGCGAGATCCTAAGATCTCTAGTGGCTTACCGAGACAACATCAGGAATCACACAGAAACCCGACCAGTAAACACCACCCAGCGATGATATTCCAAAGCATGGAACCCCATCAAACAGCATTAGGACAAGTCCTAATCAGCCAAACCAAGTGCTAGGATCAACACGGCACGATCCATACAGCCGAACTAAGTATAAACAACCCAACATCACAGCATTATGGGATGCAACAAACCCCACAACACAGCTCGATCCTTGATCGCAACATCGATAAGAACTTTTTTACCCATTCAGACACACCAACAAACTACCTACAACAAGGTCAACAACAAGACCTACAAAAAGATCAATCAGCAATGATCTACCACACTCCAAAACCTAGATCCACCAGCAAGGATCTACAACACCCTTACCACAAGTATTGAAACTCCACCTGCACCCTGTCCCGAGTCTCCCGCGAGAAATACTTGAGATCGAACTCCCTCCAGAACTCGTCTCAAGACAACACTACCTCCACTCTCCTCGCAGCAACACCCTGCCACCACTCATGTGCATCTTCCTCCATATAATGCACCGCCAAGTCAATTCTATACTCCTCAGGCACTTGATTGTCTGGAAGTTCCACTCCACCTGGAACCTCCACTCACCAGACTCAATCGGTCGAGCACCACCACTGAAAAACTTGGTGCCCCAACCTCTGCATGTGCTCCATCACCCTCAGGTATGACGGAACTACTGGCTCGGCCTCAGCAACCACTCCCAGAACTCTCAGAGCAACAACACCCGGCATCACATCATTCACCTATGGCGCCACTAGAGCCAGAAACGGTACCACAACTTGTATCCACTTCTAAAAATTGGGCCAACGATCCCCAACACAGATTCATTCGGAGTCTGGTCCACTTGCCTAAGCCTCACCCTGCGCCGGCATAACATCATGTCTGACCACATGCTCTGGCTGACCATCACCCTCTACAACTCAACCCCTGCACGCTCACTGCAACGCTCTGCACCACAACCTCAGCGGCTCCACCGCCCCTGCCTGCTCTGCCACCTCGCCCAAATTTGCCGCCACAACCCCTGAGACCCCTCTCAGCTCTGCTTGCTCCACTGGCAAACCAACCCCAGAAGTCTAACTACAGACTTCCCGTGGTCAACCACCTACCACGCAACTTTATACTAATTTACACCAAAAATTAGCATAACAACAAAACGAGTCTTACCGTGGAACCTCTTACCGGCTGGAAAAGATGACATACCCCAAAACCCCACAACAAGAGATAATAAAGCTATGACTAACAACAATCGAATGACACTCGATTCACAACATACAACCATTTCAGCACACATCAAGAAATCTAACAGTTCTAGAAACAACTCCGCTCTGATACCAAATTGAAACGCCCCAACCCATTTTTTTTTAATATTCCCATAAATACTAAAAACCTGCAGCGGTAAAAATCAATTAATTAACTCAACCAAAAACAGCATTCAACGATTTATTATAACCAAATAAATTCGTAACGTCAAGAACTAACGACCTAACGGTTTACGACAATTCAATAATAACAAAATAAACAGCAGTAAATAAATAAAGCACAACCCTCCCGGTATGTCATCTTATCCCGCAGCCGCAGTCCCACGAGCTCCAGCTAACAATCCTTGTCTTTTCCCTTACCTGCGCCATTACGAATAGACGCAGTCAGTATTTAATAAATACTAAAAAGGCGATCAACCCGTCTACTAGGTCAATAACAGACAGGCGACTACAGAGAACTTTCCAGCATAATAATATGCTTGGGATTTGACAAGCAACAAAAATAGCATTTAATTAAATTATTTTCATACTAAAATAATTAATTAAAATTAACAAAGCAGCAATTTAAATAAATTCAACGATTTAGCAATTAAATTATTTTTACACCAAAAATAATTAATTAAATTCAACAAAACCACAATTTAATTACAGCAATTAAATTCAGCAATTTCCGAGATTTAATCAACTCACAATTAATTTTTAACACCATATCAAACACCAAAAATCACGGAAATAAATCCTACGCATAAATTAAACCGGGAAACCTCTGTAAGTCCAGTCCGACCACGGTACTGCACTCACCTTAGCCAAAAGTAAAAACTTCCGCAATAATTTTCTGCAACTTTCTGGGACTCCCCAAGACGTATAAACCCTAGATTTCCCAAACGTAAAACCTAAAATAATAAAATAATGAAACTTCAACAACAAGTAACAAACTACGCGATAATCACAAAAGGACAAAAAGATGATTCACGCGGATCATCTTCCTCCTTGCGGCTCTGCAACATGGACGGCACCATCGATGTCACACCGATCACGACCTTCCACGATGATCACCACCTCCGCCAACACCGGTGGCGATCTCAACCTTGGTGCCACCACTTGACGCAATGGCCACACCGACACGTCCACATTACGTCACCACCACCCGAGCATTGTTGATCACCACCAACGAGACTTGATCACATGAAACCGACCATCACACAACCAATCATGAGGAACTAGGAAGGAGATCCTTACCTCCACAGCAGACGACGACGAGAGGTAAGAAGCTTTTCGCTCACGGCACACGAGCACTCCCTTGATCTCACATCACACACGCCACCGAACCTCATCACCGTTCACAACCATCGCCGGATACGGCACCGCCGTGACTCTCCAACGCAACTCCCAACCTTCTCTCTCTCTCTCTCTCTCTGAGCGCGGCTAGGTGAGATGAAGAGGGAGATGTGTACGCTTATATACACATATACAAGCAAGTTCTCGTATTACACCGAACAGTCGTCCGGCTTTCCTCAATTTCACAAATTGACCCCAAAACTCCTTAATCGATCAATTTAACCTACACAACTTTCCAATTCGATCAGTTAAACCCATAACTTTCCGAAATCACCAATTGGCCCCAAACTTCCAAAATTATCAATTAAACCCGCCTGCAACTCCTGGATTTAATCAAATCAACCCCTAACTTTCGAATTCAACAAATACAGCCCCATTATTGGTTTGCGGATGTTACATAATTTCAAAAGCTCTAGCTGTGTACGAAAAGAGAAAGACGTCAATAAACCACAAGCGCAAAAAACCAAAAAAATCATATGAAATAGCAATATATTTAAACTTTATGGAGAAGAATGTATTTACTAATACGACACACTCATCTCATAAGCAAAAATTCTAGTTCCAACAATCACACATAACTGATTCCTTATATGTAGGTCTTTATATTTTGGTGATCTCACATATACTTGCAGAGGATGAGGCAAGCATTAAACTGGATCAGTGAAATATTTTTCACCTGTGCACCCTTTTGAAAATCTCCCTTCGGAATTTCTGGCTACATGTGATCTATCTGCCTACCCTTTTCATGTGGACCAAAGTCATCAAAGCTGAAGTGTAAAATAATATCATACCTAAGTATACAGAAGCGGGAAAGAAATCTAGCAACATGTGTAATTATAGTTCTGAAATTTAATCAACTTAAATAAATGTTTTACTAGTCACTATAGCTGACATTGTTGTACATCATATAATTGTACATATATTCAAAACTTTAAAGTGGCACACAACTGCAAAACGAGAAACACTCAAGCTGGTTACGAGAACCTCAGAATAACCAGTGAGAAGAGAAATAAAGTTTGTAGGAGATTATTACCTATCAGAGAGTAAAACAAATTGGTGATTCGAACGATCTGTAAGAGCATTGGTCAAAAAACGTCTTTCGGCATCAATGATTGATATTCTACCCCAGACCACGTTCAGAAAACATAATATAACCCTTTTACCACAATCATGAAAACTATTACACAAGCAAGAGAAATTCATGATACATCCACCAACTAAATGTAGTCATTCTAGACCTATAGTTTTTCTTTTCAAGACGGTAGAAAGAGATGACATGATGATATCTTCAAATATCTTCATCTCTACAAGTCATCCATAAAACTTGGACTTAATCTTTAAACAATAATTGCATCTGTCTTTGACCTTCTGCCATGGCTTCCGGATCCTGAGCCTAAAAAACATTACAACACATGCAAAAGGTCATAACAACGACTCTGTAGAAAACTACTCATTATCAGAATAGAGGTTCAGACAAGTAACTAGAAAAGCTAATTGGAACTTCATCGAAAAGCTGCTAACCAGTGAGAAAACTCGAGAAAGCTAATCAATCAAGATTATAGTTCACAAAGTGATAATTAGAAAATCCTGATGGAATCACCTATTAGTACTAACAACGAGAAACTGAGTTTATCTTATATTAATGTGAACCACAAGACATTTTTATTCATGGCCTTAAACAATGATAAACTCACAAACAGTCACGTACAAAGAACAAGTAAAAAAAGTAACAGGAACAGCTTGTACCTTATTGTTCATCTCTCGTCTTAACTCTTCCAGCTGTGGCCTCAGAATCTTCAAGAACATGATTAATCACAAGTGTAAATAAGGCATATCCAAATGTATGAAAAATGCAAATCAGAGAATAAAAATCTAAAATTGACATTGAGTTTGTAAGTAGCCTTTAGTTGATTCAAAAGTGTAACATCCCGATTTCTAGTATACAGTGGTGCATGAGGAACACTTAAGAGATTTGATTTGGCTAGCTCTGTCACCAAAATACATTTATCTTTTTCGTCACTTGTCCAAAAGAGAACTCCAGAGTTAAGCGTGCTTAGGCTAGAGTAGTACTAGAATGGGTGACCTACCGGAAAGACATTTTCGGTACCGTGTGATTGAGGCAAAAAAATGGAGAAAGATCACGTGGTGATTTGTAGGGATAATAACAAATCTTTCGAGCGGACGGCTATCGGACGAGGGTGGGACCCACAGACTGAGAGAGGGCGTGGGTGCTCATGAGTAATGGCGGTCAGGGCATTACAAAAAGAACGTGAATTGTAACTCCAAGAATGATCACAGTTGTCAAAGCTATTGAAGCCCACCTGGAAAAAAAAATGAAAACAGTTTTACCACTGATACAGAAAAACAAAACCAAGTAAAATGAGCTTAAAAACTGAATATATATTATACCAGTTAAGGCAAGTGAAAGAACACACCGTCGATCAAATACTGCAAAGCAACAATAGGAAAAGCAGAATCCGCAACTGCAATACCAACCTCATTTGAATCAAAACCAGTCTAATAAGTTCCTCAATACATAATCAAATCACTTGACACGAAAATCATCAATTCATGCTTTAATTTCTACAGATAATCCTATTTCACAGCATTTTCTCAAGAAACCACAAAGAAAATGTAAGAAAATTAAAACTATCTGATTGAATACTCTTCAGTGTCTCTACTTGATAGTTCGGCTGAGTCGACTCGTAGTCTTAAGGCTAAGATAAGACCTGAGAGAGATCGTCTCTCCCTACCTGACGGCTATCGCTAACACAAACACACCGTTTCAACTAACACACAATAACGAAAGGGCTCGAAGCAGTGTACCAATTACTCTTTCGCCAGAATCCTCATTGGATATGTGATGATAGAGATTCGATTAACCATGGAAATTAAATAAGGACGTACGAGAAGGTGAAGTGTTTCAGTTCAGTTTCGTAAAGATGGTGATGATTGGCTTTTTGGGGTTTCGATTTGGTTATTTTTGTTTGTTTTTAAAGAGGACATACGTGTCACTCAGGTAGGAGAGTGCACCTGCACTTTCATATATGTAATTTCTCATTAATTCTGTGCATGGATATTTACATCATGGCTTTTGACAGATATTCCTTAAATACACAGTAAAAGTTTAATGATGTAATTCGATGATTAACTTATGAGGTTTCCTTTAGCTAGTAGAAAGGATTGACTTCCCAACACTCTGATACCGACAAAAGCCAAAGTTAATATTCCCTCTGTTTCACTTTATTTGTTGTTTTAGGTTTTAGCACACAAATTAAGAAAACATTCAAATTTTCTTTTTTACCCTTCATTAATACACTAAACAAGTTTTTTCATTAGTTATCACATTAAAATAATAGGGGTAATAAAATAAATTTTATTTAAAATATGCATTGGAAACTCAAAACAACACTTATTTTGTAACAAAAAAAAACCCTAAAACTACAAATAAAATGAAACAGAGGGAGTAGAAAGCTTCAAGCCATTGATTCTTGTTTGAAATGGACTTCCATCTCAAAATTAATGTTTATGAGTGGAGGGACTCATGTACCTTGACTCAAAAAATTACTCAATATCCAATATAGGATAAGTTCTTATGTTGGAAGTCGAAAAATAACTCTCTTCTTGACTTTTTATTAAATCTCAAACGTATCTCCTTACAAAGATATGCATACAATGATCTATAGTGCATACCAGAAGCAAATCAAAGGTAAACGAGTCAGCATATCAATTAAGGGAAGTAATATAGATGGAACTAAGAACATTAAGCAAAAGTACAGACTCAGAACACGTCGAAAAGCACAAAAGCATGCTCAAAAGAGGAACATAGAAGAAACTCAACATCAGAAAAAAACAAAGTCTCGGCCATGATTGATCAAAGAATGCGGCATTCCTGAAGATTTTCTCCATCCATACGTCTTTCCAACTCATCTAAATTATTCTTCATTTCAGTTTTTTTCATTCTCATGTGCTTCTTCTTTTCACTCAAAGAGCTTCTCCTGCACTTCCGCAGTTCCACAGCTATTTTAATAGTTTTCACCATCTGAGAAAGAGAACCAGAGCTCGTTTGTACAAGTATACATATAGCCTTAGCTGCTAGCTAGGGCTTTGTAAGTTGTGAGCATCATATGAGATACTAACATATCAAATACTCATATTTCTTTTTAAATATACACGGGGAAGCTTAGAGTACAGAAAAAGTTAAACTATAAAAATTGATAGATGCAGTATTAGAACAGCAAAAAAGGAAATATTTCTAAAAATAAATGTTGAGTAAAGGACAAACTTGTTTTTAAATCGGAAAGTGTTTCGGGTGATTGTAACCTTTTTGGCAGATGCTACTGAAGTTAATTGAAGAAGCTAGTTTTCATGTTTAAATAGAACTATTGAATTTCTTTTTTTCATTTTGTTTAATAGAAATCATACATTGTTTGCAAGCCCAGTTATTTGATTTTATTTTGTTTCCACCATATACGAGACGTTGATTAAGTTGCATTTTACAAAGTCTATCCTTCCCCCCCCCCCCCCCCCAACAATACGAATCTTTCAAATATCTTAATGGCATTATATCTACTGGCAATTCGCAAATGTCATAACAATCCATTGTATTCCAGGATTCGTAGCCAGGCTGGGCTAAGAAGTGCGAATTTTGCATCTGGCGCAACCGGCATTAGAGATGAGACTGGTGAGAAATTGGTACACAAACTATAATTTAGAATAACTAAGTAAAATTATTTATTTTAAGAGGTCTAAAATATTTTTATTCTTATAAATATAGTTTAGCTTAGTTAATACATATAAAGCATTTAAGAATTTATTATAATAATATTTGATTTTAAAATATATTTTTTTGATTTTTTTTATATTTTGTAAAATTTTATTAGTATTATAAATTAAAATTTTTTACAAATATATTTTTTAATCAACCGCAACTGTCCGTAGCCGCAAACACTGCTTGGAAGGAGCTTTAGAAATCAAGTGATTACAAGCAGTTCGGACCGATATGTTATGACTTTCATGATTGGTATTAAACGCTTGCAACCGCAACTGCCCGCAAAAGAACCATTTTCAGGTTATTGCGGGTGAACCAATCAAACCCTAAATACATCAATTATTTAATTGATGTAAATTTATATTGCTGTGTTACTACTTTGAGAATGATGTAAAACTAATATAGATTTGCATCAAGTGTAATAAATCTATTTCAGAAAAATAAATAACAGTCTTAATTATTATAATTTTTGTAAAATCATATATATATATATATATTTATCAATTATTAATAAATAGTTTAAATTATTATCATTTTTACACAATTTAATTGATGCAACATACTCTTTTGTAGTGTAGAATGTCTCTATATATATCATTAAAATATTATACAAAAAGTGTTGAGTTATAGAAGAAAGGATACATGAAAAAATCTCATACCAAAAAGAAAATCTCATACAAAAAATAATATAATTTGTTCATGCATGTTTATATACATGGAAAAGTATTATGGCAATACGTATATACCAAAAGAAAAAGAAAACATGAAAAAAATCTCTGACTGAAATAAAAATCTAATAATAGCAGTGTTGAAAAAATTTCTTACTAAAATGAAAATCTAATATTAGCAGTGTTGAAAAAATCTCTTACTATAATAAATCTAAAATATTGAATACTAGAAGAACGGAAGGAAGCAGGAGAATATCTCATACCAAAATAATAATCTAACATGTTCATGCATGTTTATATACATGGAAACAAAATCTCTTACTATAGTAAAAATCTAAAGTGTTGAATAATTGAAGAAATGAAACATGCAAAAATCTCATGCCAAAATAAATAATATGTTCATGCATTCTTATATACTTTGTAAAAATATTATGCCAATAAGTTTATAACAAAAGAAGAAAGAAAACATGAAAATATTTCTTACAAAAGTAAAAATCTAAAATGTTCATGCATGTTTATATACATGTTCTATATAAATAGCATGAAAAAACATTATACAAATAAGTTTAAAACATTAGGAAAAAAACATCATAAAATCTCTTGCAAAACTAAAAATGTAGAATATCCAGGATGTTAGAAGAAGACTGAAACTTACAGTGATGAAACCAAAAATGTGGTTATCTTGGTTCAGCCACAAATTCATGTTTCTTCATCAGTTATGCAGTATTGTTGATGAAAATTCTTATCTATGTATATTCTACCAATATGTTTTTGGCGAACTTTACATATGTGAGAAAGGAATGTGAGTTATGTGAGAACCGGGATAACCACATTGTTGGTCTCGTCTCCATGAGTTTTAGTTTTCTTCTTTTTCATCCTTCTCCTCATGCAATACTTGGTTTTTGGGTTCTAAATGTCTAATTCTTATCAGCCTCATTTTTGTAATTGTTCTTTGAATCTTTAAATTCCATGAAAATGTGCAAATTTGAGTTGATGGAACTATTATATGTGATAGTCAACATGACAAGTAACTTTGAAAACATCTTCGACATGAAAATCGAATGAAAAGTACCTCGCTTTTGAGGAGGTAAGGGCGATAAAATTCTCTCCTTTAAAAAGGAGGATAAGCAAAAAGATCTCTCCTGGCCTCGACAGGAGGAAGTTTGAAGTTGAAGCGATGCGTCTTAGTGCACAAGACTTGGTTGGAGCTTAAATAATATCATATCTAAGTATACAAAAGCGGAAAAGAAATCTAGCAACATGCGTAATTATAGTTCTGAAATTTAATCAACTTAAATAAATGCTTTACCAGTCATTTTAGCTGACATTGTTGTACATCATATAATTGTACACGTATTTAAATTTTTGAAGTGGCACACAACTGCAAAACCACAAGCACTCAAGCTGGTTTGGAGAACCTCAGACTAATCAGTGAGAAGAGAAATAAAGTTTGTAGGAGATTACCTATCAGAGAGTAAAAAAAATTGGTGATTCGCACGACCGGTAAGAGCATTGGTCAACAAACGTCTTTCGACATCAATGATTGATATTCTATACGAGTCTTTGATTAAGTTGCATTATTACATAGCCTATCATTTTCTTTCCCAACAAGACAAATCTTTCAAATGTCACAATGACATGTTTCATGTAAAGGCAACTGTCATAATGTCATATGGCTCCGATTGGTAACAATGCATAATTGCTTAATAGTATAATTGCAAAATGAAAATTTACAGAATGAAATATTTGTATTGTTAGAGCTCGTCTCAAATTTTTATTGTATCAAATAATTGTTGTACATCCTTAAGATATTTAGATCTCATGAGTTTTTAGTGTAAGTTTTGTTAATTTAATAGCGTATGCATGTCATAATGAAATGTTAAATATTTTAAGAAATTTATTAGGTCTAGGCAAAGAATCCAAACCAAAATTCAACAATCCGACCGGGACCAGATTTTGTTTTTTGAACGGTATCATGGTTTCTATACCGAATTTTCCTAATCCAATCCACTTTTTTTTTGTAGTAAACTATATTAACTGAATCACCCATAATTCATTATATATTTATATATCAAGTAAACATAGAGAGAAATACATTTGTATATACTATATACTAAATATCTATAATATCAACTAAAATAATTATTGTTTCTATGTTTATTATAATGTTTATCCTAAACTAAACGGAATGGAAATAAAATGTTGTCTTATTTGGCTATATCTTAAAACCCCAAAAACTCGAACTAAATCGAAAAAACGAATTATTAAGCCTATAATTTATTTTGGGATCTAAAACCTTTTTTGAAAGTTCTAAATTTGTCACTTGTCTCGTACAAAATGCACATCTTACACATGTGTATAAGTGATCCGGATATTTATAGGGAGTCTAACATTTCTAAACACAAACATTTCTGAAGTGGTTCAAATTTTTTATGTATTTTAATTTGTTAGTTTGTTTACTAATGACTTAAACACTTTTTTTTCCGTGCAAAAATATTTTATTTTGTTGTTGTAGCTAAAATTCTTTGGTTTCGGACTTACATTCCACTGTATTCCAGGATTCGTGGCCAGGCTGTGCTAAGAGGTCTAATTTTTGCAGTCGGCATTAGAGATGAGACTGGTAACAACTTGGTACACAAACTATAATTTTAGAATAACTAAGTAAAATTATTTATTTTAAGAGGTTTGAAATATTTTGTATTAAAAATATATTTTTATTATTATAAATATATTTTATCTTAGTTAATACATATATAAAGCATTTAAGAATTTATTATAGTATTATTTGATTTTAAAATATATTTTGTGTGATATGTTTTTTATATTTTGTATCATTTTATTAGTATTATAAATTAAAAATATTTTTAACCAACCGCAACCGTCCGCAGCCGTAAACTCTACCTAGAAAGAGCGTTATAAATCTGGCAATTTCAAGCAGTTCAGACCGATATGTTGTAATTTTCATGATTAGTATTAAACACTTGCAACCGCAACTGCCCGTAAAAACAACGTTTGCGGGAGAACTAATCAAACCCTAAATACACCAATTATTTAATTAATGTAAATTTATATTGTTGTAATACTACTTTGAGAATGATGTAAAACTGATATAGATTTGCATCAAGTGTAATAAACCAATGTCAAACAAATAAATAACGTTCTTAATTATTATAATTTTTCTAAAATCACATATATATATATATATATCAATTATTAATAAATAGTTTAAATTATTATTATTTTTACACAATTTAATTGATGCAACATACTCTTTTTCTAGTATAGAATATCTACATATATATATATATCATTAAAATATTATACAAAAAGTGTTGAATTATAGAAGAAATGATACATGAAAAAATCTCATACCAAAAAGAAAATCTCATACAAAAATGTAATTTGTTCATGCATGTTTATATACATGGAAAAAGTATTATGCCAATATGTATATAACAAAAGAATAAAGAAAACATGAAAAAATCTCTGACTGAAATAAAAATCTAATATTAGCAGTGTTGAAAAAATCTTTTACTATAATACTGGAAGAAAGGAAGCATGAAAAAATCTCTTACTAAAATAAAAATCTAATATTAGTTGTGTTGAAAAAATCTCTTACTATAATAAATCTAAAATGTTGACTACTGGAAAAAAGAAGCATGAGAAAATCTCATACCAAAATAATAATGTAATATGTTCATGCGTGTTTATATACATGGAAACAAAATCTCTTACTACAGTAAAAATCTAAAGTGTTGAATAATTGAAGAAATGAAACATGCAAAAATCTCATGCCAAAATAAAAATTTAATATGTTCATGCATTCTTACATACTTGGAAAAAAATATTATGCAAATAAGATTATAACAAAAGAAGAAAGAAAACACGAAAAGATTTCTGACAAAAATAAAAATCTAAAATGTTCATGCATGTTTATACATATCTACTATATAAATAGCATGAAAAACCATTATATAAATAAGTTTAAATCATTAGGAAAAAAACATCATAAAATCTCTTGCAAAACTAAAAATGTAGATTATCCAGGATGTTAGAAGAAGACTGAAACTTACAGAGATAAAACCAAAAATGTGGTTATCTTGGTTCAGTCACAAATTCATGTTCCTTCATCAGTTATGCAGTATTGTTGATGTAAATTCTTATATATGTATATTCTACCAATATTTTTTGGCAAAATTTACGTATCTGAGAAATGAATGTGAGTTATGTGAGAACCGGGATAACCATATTGTTGGTCTCGTCTCCATGAGTTTTAGTTTTCTTCTTTTTCATCCTTCTCCTCGTGCAATACTTAGTTTTTGGGTTCTAAATGTCTAATTCTTATAAGCCTCATTTTGCTAATTGTTCTTTGAATCTTTAAATTCCATGAAAATGTGCAAATTTGAGTTGATTGAACTATTATATGTGAATGTTATTTATTAACGTGGACTAAGCTTCATAGATTTGGTAATTTCTTTGTGGGAAGCAAAACATGAGATTTGAATTTGATAATGAATTATGATTTTGACTCTTTTCTTCCTTAATTTCACCATCTGTAGTTGAATATTTTATAAAGCTTGTTTAAGTGTTGTAGATTGAGTCATGAGATAATTTATGGTCAAAATGTTCTTACACCTTCACTCTCTTATCATAGCATTTTATGTTACATTCTTCATTTGTCTCTAAACCTATTATTCCACCAAAAAATAAATCAATGCCAAGAAAATTCAGCAAGCAAATATTTATCTAGAACATTCTGAATTGAGTGTCTTAGGCACCACGAGAAGGGGTTTAGCAAAAGCTTCAACATCGAGTTTAGGGCGCAATTCACATTAGCAACCCGAGAAATCAAGAATTGATATTAAAATATTATACAAAAAGTGTTGAATTATAGAAAAAAGGAGACATGAAAAAATCCCATACCAAAAAGAAAATCTCATACAAAAAATAATATAATTTGTTCATGCATGTTTATATACATGGAAAAAGTATTATGCCAATACGTATATAACAAAAGAAGAAAGAAAACATGAAAAAATCTCTGACTGAAATAAAAATCTAATATTAGTAGTGTTGAAAAAAGCTTTTACTATATTGGAAGAAAGGAAGCATAAAAAATCTCTTACTAAAATAAAAATCTAATATTAGATGTGACAAGCATAGTACTAGATCAGTGAAATATTTTTCACCTGTGTACCCTTTCGAAAATCTTCCTTTAGAATTTAGGGAAACATGTGATCCATATGCCTGCCCTTATCATGTGGACCAGGCTCACAAAAGCTGAAGTGTAAAATAATACACGTCTAAGTATACAGAAGCAGGAAAGAAATCTAGCAACATATGTAATTATAGTTCTGAAATTTAATCAACTTAAATAAATGCTTTACCAGTCATTATAGCTGACATTGTTTTACATCATATCGTTGTACATGTATTCAAAACTTTGAAGTGGCACAAAACTGCAAAACCAGAAACACTCAGGCTGGTTAGGAGAACCTCAGAATAATCACTGAGAAGAGTAATAAATTTCGTACGAGATTACTTATGAGAGAGTAAAACAAATTGGTGATTCACACGATCTATAATAGCATTGGTCAACAAACGTCTTTCAACATCAACGATTGATATTCTACCCCAGACCACCTTCAGAAAACGTAATATAATTCTTTTATCATAATCAAGAAAACTATTACACAAGCAAGAGAAATTCATGATACATCCACCAACTAAATGTAGTCATTCCAGACCTATAGTTTTTCTTTTCAAGACCGTAGAGAGAGATGACATGATGATATCTTCAAATATCTTCATCTCTACAAGTCATATATAAAACTTGGACTTACTCTTTAAACAATAATTGCATATGTCTTTGACCTTCTGCCATGGCCTCCGGATCCTGAGCCTACAAACCATTACAACACATGCAAAAGGTCATAACCACGACTCTATAGAAAACTACTCATTATCAGAATAGAGGTTCAAACAAGTAATTAGAAAAGCTAGTTGGAACTTCATCGAAAAGTTGCTAGCCACTAAGAAAACTCGAGAAAGCTAATCAATCAAGATTATAGTTCACAAAGTGATAATTAGAAAATCCTGATGGAATCGCCCATTAGTACTAACAACGAGAAAATGAGTTTATCTTATATTAATGTGAAACCACAAGACATTTTTATTCATGGCCTTGAACAATGATAAACTCACAAACAGTCACATACAAAGAACAAGTAAGAGAAGTAACAGGAACAGCTTATACCTTGTTGTTGATCTCTCGTCTTAACTCTTCCAGCTGTGGCCTCAGAACCTGCAAGAACATGATAGATAAACCAAAACTATAAAATAGGCATATCCAAATGTATGAAAAATGCAAAGCAGAGAACAAAACTCTAAAACTGACATTGAGTTTGTAAGTAGGCTTTAGTTCATTCAAAATTGTAACATCCCGATTTTTGGTATACGGTGGTGCATGAGGAACGCCTAAGAGATTCGATTTGATTACCTATGTCCCCAAAGTGCATTTATCTTTTCTGACACTTATCCAAGAGAGAACTCCAAAGTTAAGCGTGTTTGGGTTGGAGTAGTACTAGGATGGGTGACATATCGGAAAGTTGTTTCCGATACCATGTGATTGAGGCCAAAACATGGAGAAATATCACTTGATGATTTGTAGGGATAATAACAAATCTTTAGAGCCTCCCCGGATAACGCTCCGGCTCTCGGACGAGGATAGACCCCACGGGTTTAGCGATGTGGATATTCCAAAGAAAATTTTATCATTACATAACTACATGATTAAATAAATAACTAGAGATGTGGCAATAACTGTTTGTGGATATAGCCCTCTATCAGAAAAGAATAATTGTTTGTGGAAACTTGCTTCCTTGGATAGAAAAGTCTTGGGAGAAATAAGATGACAGTTGTGTCTTCCTTGGATAGAAAAGTCTTGGGAGAAATAAGATGACAGTTGTGTTGAATTCATTCAACTGGTTATATAAAATCTTTGAAGTCATTAAGATGATGCAACCGTTTATAATTGAAGAGAGTTAATTTTGATGGGTACAACTAATGATATGATTTGATGGGTTGTAAAACAATTTCTAAGTTCAATGTATCATATTATATGAGATATATATCTGATTGAATATTGAGCATGGTAGAATGTATTTGTGACTTTTGCTAGAATCTTTCCTATCGAGTATAAATGCGAAATCTAGTGGAACAATTATATTTTTTTTTTTTGACGGAAATTATTTGTTTCGACGCATCTAGTGGAATAATTGATATTTTTCTATTCTCTGTATATTAAAGGAAAAATATTTGAGATAGTATTTCAAATCCAAAATTTTTTAGAATTTTTGATTTAATTAATTATTAAAAAAACCTTATTCAATTTGCCAAACACTCCAATTTAATTTAGATTCTTTATTATATTAATCTTATTCTATTTGCCAAACACTAACAATTAATTAATTTAAATTTCCATAAATAAATGAAATGAAATTCTTATTTCCATAAATAATTGTTGTTTATTTTTAATTGAAATAAAAATATAATTATTGCCAACTTTTTTACTTTAAACAATTTTTGTTTTATTTTTCATATTTTGTTGATGTAGAAATTAATAAAAAATCAGTAAAAATAACAAACTTAACTCTAAAGAACTTTTTTATAAGAAATAATTAATTTATGATGGCAATAGTTGAGTATATTACAAAATATATAAGTTTAAAAATTTTAAGACGAAAATATATAAATATACATATCACGTCAATATATGATGTATTGGATGAAACTTACCTAAAATAATGTATGACTAGAATAGGACCCGTGCAATGCGCGGGTGAAAAATATATTTAAAATTAAAATTTAATAAATTTAAATATTTAGATGTTTTTAAGAATTTGATTATGTTTTTTTAATTATGCAATTTGATTGTATTGATATTTGTATAATGTTAGATCTATGCCAACGTATTATGGATCGGGTACCCTAACTCTTTTTATACTCGATCCGAATGATCTAAACCCCTTAGATAAAAATGGTATAATTTATCCTTATAAATTGAAAAAAACATTTCAACGAATAAATGTTAGATATTTTAGTAATTATTACGAAATTCAAATCTTACAAAAAAGAAGAAAAAAATCACACATAATGAGTTTAACATTATAATTTATCCATATAATGTTGGATATATGCAAGCATATTATAAATCGGGTACCCTAACTCTTTTTGTACCTGATCCGAATTTTCTAAACCCGTTAGATGATGATATAATTTTTTGTTGGCTTATGTATTACATGATAAACTTCTTAAAACTGTGAACTATTTATTATATATTGTCTCGGAACAATGAATTTTATATGACTAACAATTGACAAATATATTTTGATTTTTTTTATTGTCATGTTTTTAGTTTTGGGAATTCAATTCCCGTCCTATCTCATCCCGTTTCAGTTCTAAGTTTTCAATTGATATAAATAAGATATCATTTTTGTTTCTAAATTCCCGTCCCATTTCCATTACCCCAAAATTTTTAGTATAAAAAACTGACAAATAGGTAAATTTTTCGTGATTACGTTATGGGTAAAAGTTTAATCTATTTTTGGTTTTAATCAAAAGTTATTCGTTCGGTTTCGTTTTCAAAAAAATCTTATTATATAATTCAAATTAGATACACAATGTTATATTCTAAGTTGATTTGTTGGGTCTTTTTTTTATGTTAGGCTAACCTATTGTTTTATATGAAAGTTCAAATAATTGAACAAAAAAAGAAAGCAAAAAGAAAGATTACAAATCATTTTATGTGTTGATTGGAAAAAATAAAACCTACTGAATACATAATGTCGTAAGATACAAATATTGTCATTTGAATTGAATATCTACTTATTTAGAAGATCTTTTGTACTTATATTTATTTATTGTGAACAATTTTTTTAAAAGAGAAAATCAAAGCTTAAAGGATGAAATCAAATATTTAAATTTTAAATAAAATAAAATCGTTTAGTTAGTAAATTATGGAAACCAAACAAAATCATCATTAAATATTCTTTTAAATTTTTTGTATTTATTGCAGGTACTTATTTTCCTAAAATCTCGATAATACTGATAGAAGATTTAGTAAGTGGTTTACGATTTTTATGGTAGGAAATTTTTAGTAAAAAGGTTTTTGGTTTAAAATCATTAAATTCAGTTAGTTTTTTAATTGAAAAAAATTAAAAATGCTGAGAAAGGCATGGTAACAACACCTAATCAACGTTACTAACTGATATAAATGTAATATTACGATTATCAATTAATTTGGTTTTGTATATTCATATTTTTAACATTTTTGTTTTCTCAGTTATTATAAGGAATAGAAATCAATGCTTGGAATAAACAAAGATCAATGGCTAGTGCATCCTATTGGCAAGGCATCTAACTCTACAAATTGAACAACTTGTCTTTCTCACTTTTGAAAATGTTGTGTGTAGCTCATGTTCATATTGGTTCTAGATCTTATCTTGAGGGTAATTCTGTTTTTCTTTTGATTTCTGTACAAAAATAACACTGTCGTTTTAACTTAGAATTCTAAACAAGCATTAACGAATAAGTTCAATTTGTTCATGGATTGCCTTAGCATCAGTTTTCGTTGGCTAAGGACAATCTGCTCACCTATGTCCTATCAAGCAATCTATAACACTTTTGATGAATTGATTAAACCCTAAATCAGAGACTAAGTGATCAGTTTAGCCTAAGCAATGAGAACAACGATAGATGAAGACAACATATGATAAAACCCTATTTATGTTTGATTCAATGATTCATAGATCCCTTTGAAACCTTAAAACCTAGATATGAGACCACTCAGATATGGAAACAGAGAAACAACAAGGTGATAAAGAAAAACTCATGATCCAATAGAATAAAAATCCAATAAGGTTTGAATAAAAAATAAAACTTGAATCCACTGAAACGTAGAGGAGGAGGAGAGGTGACTAATCCAAAAAGAAGAGTAAAAGAGCAGCTCCCTAAAACCTAGGGTTTTGGGGAGTTTATACCCTTATAAAATAAAGGAATAAAATAAAGGAAAAATGGAAAATAGCCAAATTAAAAAAAAAAAAGTTAGGTCATGGTCATCAAAACCCATCAGATTTAGACGGACTTCAGGACTCCTGCAGACTTCAATCAGGTTTCTATAGATTTTCAACAGACTTCTGCATATTTCAACATGTTTTAGCAAGGATCAAACAGAATTTGCTCCAAGTCTTTTATCTTGCTCATTTTGATCCAAAACGAAGCTGAAAGCTCCAAATCTCAACTATATAATCCTGGAACTCAGACACGACTCGAAACACGATAAAACGGTAAAAAAATGAACTTAAACAAAACAAAAGACTCAAAATAGAGGACAAAACAAATGGGTTGGGACACTAAAAACACAACACATCATACGCCGATTCCGAAGTTTCCATTTTTCCAATTCTAGAGCTTCTTCTTGTCTGTTTAAATAGAGGTCTCATATGTAGATAAAGTAGTCATAGAGACGACAATACAATTTTCATAGCTTTAAGGTGTTAACGTTTATATATATATATATTCTTTTATTTTATATTTAATTCATCATATATTTCTATCATACATACTCTCTGCATGTTTGAGTAGATCTTTTCATATAGATTAGAGTTTCTGAAGGGATATTCATGTAGATTTAAGCTAGGGTTCTTATGAGATTATTCATATTGTTCTTCATCATAGATTTCTCTTAATGCCTTCTCTAATTTGGTCAATTAGCCTCTGCCCTAAATCTATTTCATTGTGGCACCAAAAGTGTTGTTGAATGGATAGAACTATCTCTGATGGGCAAAGTCTTTATTGTCAATGACAGTTGCAGTTTACACTATGTGAGCATATTAGATTAGGTTTTCATTCCATACATGATTCTCTTCCAAAAAACAACATTTATTCATTGCTAGGGAATATGTTGCATAAATAGTTAAGTTACGCGACAGCGGGATAATTTTACATCTGTAATCTAAGCTCTAGATGATTCTTAATGCATCTTATATAATTGCTACTTTCATATGCATGAATCCCTGATGAATTCCCTATATTTAGTATTTCTTTATTTAATTTTAAGTTATTAGTTACAACGAGTTTCTCTATAAAATCTTTTGCATCCTACTTTTATTTAAATCACCATAATTCATCATGTGATCCATTGATCATCGTAGATTCGATCACTTGGAGTATATTTAGGGTTAAAACCTCTATGTATCAGTTGGCGAGTTCGTAATTTGTAAGTATCAAAGGTTATTCGTAGCAGTTCCTCGGTTTGCTTTCATGACATGGTTGTCGGTTTGTGATCAGCTATCCTTGGATGCAATAGCTCGGGTCTGGGGTGGTGCTCAACCGTGTATCTTTTACTGTGAACCTATTGAATCAAGGGACCCATCTCTTGTTTTCTTGTTTTTATACTTTTAAGCGTAGATGTTGTGGGAGAGCTTCTCGGTATTCCCACGGATCCTGATTTGGAGGCTACCTTACATCGGCTAACAACTCACTGACACAATACACTTGCTTATATTCACCTCACCTAGTGTTGAGAGAAATGAGAGACGTCACACATAAGTCCAACATTCGAAAAGCCATTTGATTTTGGCAATTGAAAAGGGTCCGTAACAGAGTCATATCACTTCGCTATCAAGAAAAACCAAGGCTGTGAATGTCCTTCAAAGATGGTTTCAAGGTAGAGGTTTTAGATAGTCATTTTTAGGTTTTCATCTTTCCGTAACACCTTTATATATAGACATTCTTTATTAATGAGTAAATTTAACATTCCAGCCAGAAAAAGAAGAAAGAAAAGTTCATAACATCAAATGAGTCGACCTTCTCCGTCAACTAAGTTCGTCACCGATTCATTTAGTGAGTCAAACAATCTCTACAAATTTGTTTTTTATTTGAAAGAGAAGCATTAAAAATATTAAATATACCATATCCAAAAAAAGCATGAAACTATGGTAACTCACAAATATGGTATTTGAGAAGTGTAACTTTAAATTCTGCTGTGACATCGTCCCAAAACTCCTCAAGATTAGGATCAATTTGGGTTGGGCATGTATGTAATCATGTAGAAACTAGAGAAAAAAGATTGACAACGTATCTTATGTTTGGAAAAATTGAATTTAGATTATGAACTATAAGCAAATATATAAAAGATAAAAATAAAATAAAAGTAGTAAATTAAAATGGTGAGCCTTTACCCAAAAAACGTTTTGAACTAGTTTGACCATGATAGGTAGATAACTTAAGGCAACATTTAAGGATTTCAACCACATAACTGTACCTAACAAGAAGACAAGACCAAGTTGTAGGTGTGTAGCCAAACCATAAAGAGATCCCAACATCTAATCGATCTTCTATAAACTCGAGTTGTTCGGTCGAGTAACTTGTCCATTCAGTCTTATCTCCATCTTTACTGACAAAAGGGTAAAAAAGCTCGTAAGTTTCCATTTGCTATAGTATACCAATTATCTCCTTCCTTTCTTGTTTCTCCTTTTCAAATATTTACTATCTCATTAGAAACTTTTGGTTCATCCAGGAATTTAGCAAAGAATTACTGGTGATGAATGTGGCTGATCTTGGTGATGAATTCTTGATGATAATTACGGAGAAAATTTCCTCCGCGTCTGAGCCAATGGCTGATCTGAAAATTCCCTCCGCGTCTGAGCCAATGGCTGATCAGAACGTGCCCTCGTCATCTGAGGCTGTTACAAACATAGTTCTAGTAGGACGTATTGGCAATGGAAAAAGCGCTACTGGAAATACCATCCTCGGTGAAAAACACTTCACATCAAAGAAACCGGCAGGAGGTGTTACCATGGAATGTAAGATGTTTAGAGCTGCGATACAAGATGGCCCAATAATCAATGTCATTGACACTCCTGGTATGTGCTCCGATCCATTAAAACTTTAGGTTTAGCCTACCACTCTTATTTAATTCATCAAAGTCTGACTTTACTATGGTGCGTGAGACAGGTTTGTTCGACTTGTCTGTGTCCGCTGAATATATATATATATATATATATATATATATATATATATATATATATATATATATAGGTGCGATAACATGATCCTTTATTAACAAGTGTATGGAAACAAACATAATGATAGGAAAGTCCACACACAAAAGAAACCATGGTTTTGTGTGTCAAAACGGGGACAAAGAAACATAGTAAAAACCGAAACCAGAGTTTTGAAAGAAAAAGACAAACAATTGAAATTGAAATTTGAACAAACGGACCCCTTCATGGGTTGTATCATCACAAAGCAATCGAAAATCACTTTCATACTGATCTTTATTAGGCACAAGACAATGTTCAGAGGTTATTGTAATCGTGTTACAATTTACTCAGTTAATATTATTTGATTAAATAATAACTCATAGAAGAGTCATGGTTGAGAAACACGTTTTTGAAAAGATGTGTCTATTGGGAGGCACCTCTTCGACCAACAAATGTATATGTTGGGAAGATGCACTTTTTACCCAACATATGTGTTTGTTGGGAAGAGACACTTTTTAGTTAATAACCCTTGACATACTATATAAAAAGATGGAGATATGGATTTTGCAAGGAGGAAGTTTTCTCCTAAAGTTTACTCTCTTTTATCTTTCTAAACAATTTCTGAGAAACAAAAAATAATGTTTGTCAAGGATTCCATTCGGTGTACAATACAGAGTTTTATAGTTGTATCCTGCAAGATAATATTCTTAGTTATACTAAGGGTGAAATTTGTGTATTACATTTTTACTTTGAACTTTAATAATTGAATAAACATCTTCTTTTAAGGGTGATTGATCTGCATCATTAATTCTCCTAACAAATCGTTGGCAATGCTAATTTAGGGTTTAAACTAGGAAAAAAATTTGTGTGAAAGTTTAAAGTGGGAATGAAAAAACTTGAATGTTTAAAATAGATTTGCATGTCACCTTGGAAGCTTTTTTGGGAATTTCCACAAGTAAAAATTTATATATATATATATATATAGAGAAAATCCCATAAAAAACCTCAAACTATTAACATTTTTCCAACTAAAACCTTCAACTTTTTCTGTTTCCATATTAAATCTCCAAGTCAATAATTTTGCTAGAATAAATCTTCAAGTCAATAAAACTGAGCACAAATGGAGAGTTGACTAAAAGTCAACGAAAACATTATTTAACACCATTAACTTCTGATAATTATTTGCTAACTCTATTTATTTTTTTATAATTTTTATTTACTATTTTTAATTTACATATAATAAAATAGATTTTACCTTTTTTTAAAAAGTATTTTATCTTTAAAAACTGGTAAATAAAAAGTATTTTATTCTTAAAAAAGTATTTTATTTACCATTTTTATTTACATATAAGAAAATACTTTTATTTACCATTTTTTATTTACATATAAGAATATACTTTTTATCCTTTTTAAAAAGTATTTTATCCTTAAAAAAGTATTTTATTTACCATTTTTATTTACATATAAGAAAATACTTTTTATTTTTATTTTTGTTTACCAGTTTTAAGGATAAAATATTTTTTAAAAGGTAAAGTCTATTTTCTTATATGTAAATAAAAAATGGTAAATAAAAATTATAAAAAATAAATAGAGTTAGCAAATAATTAAAAGATATTAACGGTGTTAAATAATTTTTTTGTTGATTTTTAGTCAACTCTCTATTGTGCTCAGTTTTATTGACTTGAAGGTTTATTCTAGCAAAATTATTGGGTTGGAAGTTTAATATGAAAACAGAAAAAGTTGAAGGTTTTAGTTGGAAAAATGTTAATAGTTTGAGGTTTTTTATGGGATTTTCCCATATATATATATAAACTTTAAATAGTTTTTAATAACATAAAGCGTAAATGTTTGTGTTTAGCGTTAACACGCTAGTGCTGAATTAGTCATTACAAATGCATTGGCATTTTAGCATAAAGGGTCACTGTCCCACGTGTGAATTGGCTACCAAAGTCAATCCTCAAAAGTCGTCTAACACCTCAAGAACCCAAATAATCAAATTAATCACACTTGCTAAAAAAGGATAAAAAAAACAAATCACATACAAATACGAATAGTTCTTTTTTTTTTGATAAAAAAATAAAATAGTTGTTTCTAAACTAAAATAAACACAGGGGGCAAGGGATCGTATATTTAAACATGAATTGTTTCCATCGATTAACTTACCCATTCATTCTTCTTTTCTTGTTGCCCCACAAAGGATAAGAAAGCTCCCGAGTTTCCATTTGGTAGACTTCCTAGTTAATTTCTTTCTTTCTTCATTCTGCTTTTCGATAGGTAATAATCTCATGATTTTCTTTTGGGTCATGCAGGAATTTAGCAAAGAATTGTTGGTGATCGGAATATGGCTAATCAGAACGTGCCCTCGTCGTCTGAGGCTGTTACAAACATAGTTCTAGTAGGACGTACTGGCAATGGAAAAAGTGCAACCGGAAATACCCTGCTCGGTCAAAAAAGGTTCAAATCCAAGAAACAGGCAGGAGGTGTTACCGAAGGATGTAAGATGTATAGAGCTGCGACACAAAATGGCTCGGTAATTAATGTGATTGATACTCCTGGTATGGTATCCCATCCACTAAAATGACTACTCACTCATAATCATGAAAACACAAATCAATTGGTTTGATTGATGCACAATCATGAGTATAAGAAGAATAGTTGAAAGATTTAAGAAGATAAGAAGATTTGATACTTTGAAAATCCCCAATTCATACAAGAATCTTAGCAAAAGCTTAAAGAGACTAAGAGAAAAATTAGGAAAATAAAAAAACATCCAACATAAATTAAGTTTAAGAGTATTTATAGTAAAAGATAAAAGGAAGTTGGTTCAACACATAACCAACTAAGTAATTTCAGATTCTGCTTGATTTTGGACTGGTTTAGCAACTTGAGCCAGAGCTTCAGATGCGTCCCAGCGGTGTCGTGACGTCGTTACAGCATCCCGCTAGAGCCCAGCGGTGTCATGATCCCGCTGCAGCACCTAGACCAATTCGCCGGGTAAGTTTTGTCAAATCTCCAGCGATGTCATCTTGCCACTGGGTCATACCGCTCTTCAGTAAATCGGTTATAACTCTTTAACCACAGCTCTGATTGCCTTAACATCACCTCCATTAGAAAGCTAACTCAATTTCCTATAACTTCCATCAAGGGTTTTGGATCTAAATCGTAAGGGAAGGCCTTCATCTGAGTTGATATTTGAGACACTTTGGATTGGTTCTTAATCATCATTTCTCTTATTTGCATCCAAATTGTCCATCTTGTTGCATAAATCAATCCAAAACCTACAAGATAATAAAAAATGCAAACATATGCTCCTAGACTCTAATTATGTAATGAAAACACAATAAATCTAATGATAAATGCAATCAACAATACTAAAAAGGCTATATATAAAAGACCATGGAACTTTGACCCTTGAACCATGTTGATCAAACTTGCTTTTATCTCAAAGTTGTTGTTCTCCATGGGAGGTGGCCTAATACCAGTCCTATGCCCATGGATGTTTGGCTCATCATATGCTCCAATCACTCTTGCAACATTCCCTTGACCATTTCCTTGAGTTACCCCACCTTGATCAACATTACCCTCAAAACCAGGTGGATTATGAATCTCATCCATGCCTAAGCGTGCCAAGTGTGCTAACCGCTCTTGCTCTCTCTTTGCTTTAGCTTCCCTTCTATTCACTCTCTCAACTTGATTCAAATCCAACATGCAATCAAGAACCTCTCCTTGTTGACTCCTTCGTTGCATACACCTTGAAAAGCACAAGAGAAACAAAAACTAAATGAAAAGTTAATGTCAAAATAAATAAAATAAAAGCTTAGTCTCAAAACAAGACCAAATCCTAATGGCTATTGCTTGTTTCCCCGACAACGGCGCCAATTTGATAGATTATATTTTGCAAACCGGGTTATCAAATAACCCTTATATCGTTATAGTATAAAGGGTATCAAAATCCACTGAGAAACGAGCATCTAACACACCAAGAATCCAAGTCTCATTCTAATCTAAGCAAACAAGAGTTTAAGAGGTTGCAAACAAACTTTAAATGTAAATAAAGCGGTAAAAACGGTTTAAATCAAATAATAAAAGGCGATGAGTCTCGGGAATGGTTATGATTAAGATGAGATGATAGATGTTTGATGATGCATGAACATATGATGAACAATATCCTAGGCTAAAGGATCAACAAGTAAGACTAATCCACTTTCATGACAATAATCTCTTCAACAATTATTCAATCAATAATAACTCTCATTAGCTATTTAAAATGATCATTGAGCATTAAGAATCAAGTCTAATCCAGCCACAAATCATCCTAGTCAACTATTCTCATAGGTAAGGAATGAAATGCACATTTACGTTTCATTCAAGCATTTTAACAAACACCTTGTAGGTATGAAAATGCAAATGATCTAGATTAACAATCTCTTGCCTAATCTAGCAATACAAACAACCTAAATGATGGATCCAACAATAATATAGTCCTAAATATCACCATCAATCCACCAAATCATCTCAATTACCAAACCTTACACTCATCTAAAAGACTACTCACTCATAGTCATGAAAACAAAAGAAGCTTAAACAAAATCTCTCTAAAACAAAGCATAACCTTAATTAGGTTTTTCTTAGGCTATTTATAGTAAAAATAAAAGGACTTAGTTAACATGCAATAAACCAAGTCAAACCCGGAACAAACCGGTCAACATTTAGAAAATTCATAAGATTGATGATTCCATCGTGACCTACATTAGGCCACTAATAATGCCCAGTGGAGGCCATCGACCAACGTTAGGCCGCTACAAATGCCCGGTGGAGGCCATCGACCAACATCAACCGCTACAAGAGCCCGCTGAACTTCCAAGGAAAACCTCAGCAACTACGTCGCGACCAACGTTAGGCCGCTACAAATGCCCGGTGGAGGCCATCGACCAATGTTAGGCCACTACAAATGCCCGGTGGAGGCCATCGACCAACATCACACCGCTACAAGTGCTCGCCAACTTTCCACCCCTTCATCAAATGCTTCACTTTTGCTCCTCTTGACTCCAATCAATCCATCATGTTGTAACCTTTACTCCAAGACCTAAAAACAAGGAAAATATGCAAATATGCAACTAATCTCCTATTATGCAATGTAAACACATTAAGTCTAATGATAAATGCAATCTAAAACAAGCTAAAATGGCAACATATCATAATACGTTTACAAAGTTTATAAAAATAGTATATCAATATTTAGATCTATATTTATGAAAATTTTTTATCAATATAAATACAAATATATATATTAATATTTATGAACATAATTATATCAATATTTATAAACATAGTTCAAAAATAAATATACTTTTTTTTATTTTACATGTTTAATAATTATGAAAATAATTATATCACTATTTATAAATCTAATTCAAAAAATAAATATAATTTTATTTATGACAAATTTAGCATTCAACTATTATAAATTGTTGTTGATGTAGATATATTAAACTCAAATTAAACCAACAAAATAAATACTTTTAGTTAGAGATATATTCGTCATTTGTTATTTTGTACTGAACCATCTCCATCTAAATGGTTCAATTCGGTGCTTCCAGATTAACCTGAAAATTTTGCCTAATTTTAAGAATTCATTCAGATGCACAATCCAGATGCTCCATTCATATTTTCATTTTAACACTAAATGAACATCAATTCTCAGTTCCATCTGGATGATCCATCTGAATGAGCAAATGAGGAGCCCCTAAGTTCTTATGACTTGCGTCCCTACAATTTTGTTTTTTTTTTTCTTTGAAAGAGAAAAACATTAAAAATATTAAATTTACACATATCCAAAAAAGCATAAAACTATGGTAATCCACAAAACCACAACTATGGTATTTGAGAAGTGTAACTTTAAATTATCATGTGACATCGTCACAAAACTCTTTCTCAAGGGAGCGCCTCTCTCAAATGCCACAAATTGAGAAAAATTAATCTGGCGTGCCACTCAATATATGCAATTCCCTTTTTACCTTTAATGAAATTTATTTATCTATTTGATTTAAAAGCAAAAAAAATGGAAAAACAAAGAAAAAAAGAGAGAAAAAAAAACCGCTCCCTCTCGTCTTTGTCCTCTTGCCAAACCAGAGCTTGCCGGCTCGCCGGCCGTCGTCATATCTCCGGTGTTTTGTTCTATTTACTAAATCTGCAGATATAGGACAAAAGATACAAATGGTATAAATGATAGATAATAGAACAAATAGTACAAAAGATATAATTGAGAGATAATACCACAACTTGTACAAATGGTATTATTGTGACAACTTGTGTAATTCGTAATTATGTTTTATTTTATTTTATTTCCCGGAGGCGAGGTGATGAAGAACAACCACACAAACATATATTTTAACTATGGAGGGTAATATTAAGAAGAACATGAACAGTATTTGTATTTGTCAGATTTGTACTACCACGTTCAACTAGGTACAACTAAATACATATCTGTATTTGTATTTATATTCAACAAATATGAAAAGCGATAAATTAAGGTTTATAAAGATTCCAAAAACATTTTGAACTATATATAAACAATTTTAAATCAATAAAACTACAATTTATCATTTTCCAAATAAATATTCTGGTTTTCACATAAAACACTCCTTACACTTGTTATAGTATAAAGAAGACTTTATAAGTGGTCACCATCTTATGATGCAAAAGAGGTGAAAACTATGATTTCATGCAAATTGTAGCATGAAAACCTCCTAAATGATAATTAATAGGAAAATCATGTGGCCAACTACAACATAATAATTTATATCAAGATCCAACTACAAATATGTAAAAATCGCCAAAATACAACTATTAGGATAAACGTACAACTATATACTTAAAGACAACTATGTTTATATTCCGCTGCCAAATGTCCACTTTATTAATATTCCGCCGTCAAAGGTCCACTTTACCGATGATTTTAATACTTTACCACAATCCACAATTAGCTCTTTCAATAGTACTAAACCACTTAAATCGAATAAACCACTCGCCTAAACCGACACAAGTTCCAAAAGTCCACGCCTAATCATCATCTTCTTCTCACAACTCTTTTGCTTTCACCAAACTTTTGCTCAGACCAGACATTTCGATTTAAGCTCACTTTTAATGGTGTTATCAATACAGCTAATGAGCAAATTCCAATAACTCCGGATTTTTAAAAGAAAAGAATTTACATTTCTGATAACATCTCTCTACCAAAAAAAAATGAACGGAGGATCTACCACTTCCAGCGAGGAGATCCGATCTCCAACTCCCCCAAATCAGATAATTATTCTCTCTGGACAAAGCAATATGGCCAGACGCGATGGCGTTGTCAAGGATCACACTTGCAAATAAATTGGATAATCAAATAGTCAAATTAATCACACTTGCTAATAAATTGGATAATAAAGTTGGAGATGTGTAGCCAAACCATAAAGAGGGAAGAGATCCCAACATCTAATCGATCTTCTATATAAACTTGAGTTGTTCGGTAGAGTAACTTGTCCATTCAGTCTTATCTCCATCTTTACTCACAAAAGGGTAAAAAAGAAGAAGGTTAATGCAAGGTTAATGCAAGGGCCAAAAAACTTGATATGATCCTAGATGAGGATCCAGTCCCTGAATGCTCTCCAATCGGTGTGTTACTCACGCTGTAACGATTATAGCTTGCGGAAATGATGAAGTCGTTACGTGAGAATGAAACAATCAGATGAAGTGATGGATTGAGTGAAAATTCTAAAGGTTATGAATGACCCTTAGACTATCAAGCTTGCTCTGTACGTGGGTGAAGACCCTAGACGTGATGAACAAGAGATGAATCGAAGTGATACCTCTTAAGAGTTGTGACAGACTCTAAGACTATCGGCTTGCTCTGTGTGAAGGAATGAAGACCCGACACTTTGAGCAAGAAATGATCAAACAAGTAAAAAGAGTTTTGAAAATAAAAGTTTGATGATCTGAAAAGAAGAGAACAAGGGAATACATATAGAGTTTGTATTATATATGTTAAAATTAAAAAATTATGTTATTTATTGGTTAGATTAAGTTTAAAATTAGGTTTCATGATTGTTTAAAAAAATGAACGGAGGATCTACCACTTCCAGCGAGGAGATCTGATCTCCAACTCCCCCAAATCAGACAATTATTCTCTCTGGACAAAGCAATATGGCCAGACGCGATGGCATTGTCAAGGATCACACTTGCTAATAAATTGGATAATCAAATAGTCAAATTAATCACACATGCTAAAAAATTGGATAATCAAGTTGGAGATGTGTAGCCAAACCATAAAGAGGGAAGAGATCCCAACATCTAATCGATCTTCTATATAAACTTGAGTTGTTCGGTAGAGTAACTTGTCCATTCAGTCTTATCTCCATCTTTACTCACAAACGGGTAAAAAAGAAGAAGGTTAATGCAAGGGCCAAAAAACTTGATATGATCCTAGATGAGGATCCAGTCCCTGAATACTCTCCAATCGGTGTGTTACTCACGGTGTAACATTTATAGCTTGCGGAAATGATGAAGTCGTTACGTGAGAATGAAACAATCAGATGAAGTGATGGATTGAGTGAAAATTCTAAAGGTTATGAATGACCCTTAGACTATCAAGCTTGGTTTGTACGTGGGTGAAGACCCTAGACGTGATGAACAAGAGGTGAATCGAAGTGATACTCCTTAAGAGTTGTGACAGACTCTAAGACTATCGGCTTGCTCGGTGTGAAGGAATGAAGACCCGACACTTTGAGCAAGAAATGATCAAACAAGTAAAAAGAGTTTTGAAAATAAAAGTTTGATGATCTGAAAAGAAGAGAACAAGGGAATACATATAGAGTTTGTATTATATATGTTAAAATTAAAAAATTATGTTATTTATTGGTTAGATTAAGTTTAAAATTGTGTTTCATGATTGTTTAAAAAAATGAACGGAGGATCTACAACTTCCAGCGAGGAGATCCGATCTCCAACTCCCCCAAATCAGATAATTATTCTCTGCGGACAAAGCAATATGGCCAGACGCGATGGCGTTGTCAAGGATCACACTTGCTAATAAATTGGATAATCAAATAGTCAAATTAATCACACTTGCTAATAAATTGGATAATCAAGTTGGAGATGTGTAGCCAAACCATAAAGAGGGAAGAGATCCCAACATCTAATCGATCTTCTATATAAACTTGAGTTGTTCGGTAGTGTAACTTGTCCATTCAGTCTTATCTCCATTGTTACTCACAAAAGGGTAAAAAAGAAGAAGGTTAATGCAAGGTTAACGCAAGGGCCAAAAAACTTGATATGATCCGAGATGAGGATCCAGTCCCTGAATGCTCTCCAATCGGTGTGTTACTCACGGTGTAACGATTATAGCTTGCGGAAATGATGAAGTCATTACGTGAGAATGAAACAATCAGATGAAGTGATGGATTGAGTGAAACTTCTAAAGGTTATGAACGACCCTTAGACTATCAAGCTTGCTCTGTACATGGGTGAAGACCCTAGACGTGATGAACAAGAGGTGAATCGAAGTGATACTTCTTAAGAGTTGTGACAGAATCTAAGACTATCGGCTTGCTCGGTGTGAAGGAATGAAGACCCGACACTTTGAGCAAGAAATGATCAAACAAGTAAAAAGAGTTTTGAAAATAAAAGTTTGATGATCTGAAAAGAAGAGAACAAGGGAATACATATAGAGTTTGTATTATATATGTTAAAATTAAAAAATGATGTTATTTATTGGTTAGATTAAGTTTAAAATTAGGTTTCATGATTGTTTAAAAAAATGAACGGATGATCTACCACTTCTAGCGACGAGATCCGATCTCCAACTCCCCCAAATCAGATAATTATTCTCTCTGGACAAAGCAATATGGCCAGACGCGATGGCGTTCTCAAGGATCACACTTGCAAATAAATTGGATAATCAAATAGTCAAATTAATCACACTTGCTAATAAATTGGATAATCAAGTTGGAGATGTGTAGCCAAACCATAAAGAGGGAAGAGATCCCAACATCTAATCGATCTTCTATATAAACTTGAGTTGTTCGGTAGAGTAACTTGTCCATTCAGTCTTATCTCCATCTTTACTCACAAAAGGGTAAAAAAGAAGAAGGTTAATGCAAGGTTAATGCAATGGCCAAAAAACTTGATATGATCCGAGATGAGGATCCAGTCCCTGAATGCTCTCCAATCGGTGTGTTACTCACGGTGTAACGATTATAGCTTGCGGAAATGATGAAGTCATTACGTGAGAATGAAACAATCAGATGAAGTGATGTATTGAGTGAAAATTCTAAAGGTTATGAATGACCCTTAGACTATCAAGCTTGCTTTGTACGTGGGTGAAGACTCTAGACGTGATGAACAAGAGGTGAATCGAAGTGATACTTCTTAAGAGTTGTGACAGACTCTAAGACTATCGGCTTGCTCGGTGTGAAGGAATGAAGACCCGACACTTTGAGCAAGAAATGATCAAACAAGTAAAAAGAGTTTTGAAAATAAAAGTTTGATGATCTGAAAAGAAGAGAACAAGGGAATACATATAGAGTGTGTATTATATATGTTAAAATTAAAAAAATATGTTATTTATTGGTTAGATTAAGTTTAAAATTAGGTTTCATGATTGTTTAAAAAAATGAACAGAGGATCTACCACTTCCAGCGAGGAGATCCGATCTCCAACTCCCCCAAATCAGATAATTATTCTCTCCGGACAAAGCAATATGGCCAGACGCGATGGCGTTGTCAAGGATCACACTTGCTAATAAATTGGATAATCAAATAGTCAAATTAATCACACTTACTAATAAATTGGATAATCAAGTTGGAGATGTGTAGCCAAACCATAAAGAGGGAAGAGATCCCAACATCTAATCGATCTTCTATATAAACTTGAGTTGTTCGGTAGAGTAACTTGTCCATTCAGTCTTATCTCCATCTTTACTCACAAAAGGGTAAAAAAGAAGAAGGTTAATGCAAGGGCCAAAAAACTTGATATGATCCTAGATGAGGATCCAGTCCCTGACTGCTCTCCAATCGGTATGTTACTAACGGTGTAACGATTATAGCTTGCGGAAATGATGAAGTCGTTACGTGAGAATGAAACAATCAGATGAAGTGATGGATTGAGTGAAACTTCTAAAGGTTATGAACGACCCTTAGACTATCAAGCTTGCTCTGTACGTGGGTGAAGACCCTAGACGTGATGAACAAGAGGTGAATCGAAGTGATACTTCTTAAGAGTTGTGACAGACTCTAAGATTATCGGCTTGCTCGGTGTGAAGGAATGAAGACCCGACACTTTGAGCAAGAAATGATCAAACAAGTAAAAAGAGTTTTGAAAATAAAAGTTTGATGATCTGAAAAGAAGAGAACAAGGGAATACATATAGATTTTGTATTATATCTGTTAAAATTAAAAAATTATGTTATTTATTGGTTAGATTAAGTTTAAAATTAGGGTTCATGATTGTTTAAAAAAAGTAACTGAGGATCTACCACTTCCAGTGAGGAGATCCGATCTCCAACTCCCCCAAATCAGATAATTAAATAGTCAAATTAATCACACTGGCGGTGATGAGTTAGAAGCGCGCGGATGGGTAGACGTTGGATGATTATTTGTCTCGAGGTTGCCCTACATTTCTAAAGGTGTGTTTGTTTTCAATACGATTTTCATTTCTTTCCCATTAATTAGTGATACGATTAATGTTTCTGCACATCTCTCTGCTTTATTTTCTTTATTATTTTTTTTAATTCTACTAGTTGTGAAATTTCATACAGTTCTGAGACTCTGTGGTGGACGAAAGATCTTGTTAGATAACAAGACTACGGATAATGACAAGAAGGCCAAGCAACATAAGGAGCTTATGGATCATATCGCAGCTGTTGGAAGGCAAACTGGATGGATACCGTATACTGGCAATATGCACCGTAAGATAAAGGTGTGGTGGAATTATGATATGATTTTAATATGTATTGATCTCACGTATGCTTGGCTTAATTTGATGATAATTTGATGAAATTCAGTAATTATTTTCTTCTGAATTTTAGGTATATATATCTTTTTTTATATTTGTTCTTCCAGAAATTTAGAAAATAAATGTTTCTTTATTTTTTTAATTTATAATTCTAATTTACAGTATTTTTGATATTACCGTGATTTTTATTTATTTTTGTTTATGAATCAAACTATTTAATTATGTTATATCAAAAGGCGATCTATCAATCACACCACATCACATAAACAATTTATCTAGGCACTCCCATCTGCATTGTTCTATAGAAAATTTGTTAATGTTTAAATATTTTGTTGTTTGTTTCTTAGGAAGAGGCTGAAAGGCTTAAGAAACAACAAAGGGAGGTTGAAGCTAGGAACCTTGGAGAAGCAGAGTTGGCAGAGATGAAGAAGGAATTACAAGATTCATTTGAGACTAGGATGAGAGAAATGCAAAAGAGGGTAAATATATATATTCTTCAACTCTAGTGTCTAGGCTCTAGGCCACACTCATCCATTATTGTTAACGAGATCTGGGCTCTCTTTTAGGTGGAGAATACGCTAAAAGAGACTTCTGCCGCATATGAGAAAATGATCCTTATGCCAAGAGAGGATCTTGACAAGGCACATAGAGACCAACAGATCAGGGGGATGATGATGCAGCTTGGTCGCATTGTTCCCGTGGTAGTAAGTACAGCGTTGGGATTGCCATGTACCATCTTGTGATCGATGTATCCACCAAGGTCAACTAAATGTAACTCCTGCACGTGGTCCAAACGTTTTTTTTAAGTGTGCTCTGTAGTGTCTTTTATATTTGCTTCTTTATTCCCGTTCCTATGAGAGCTTGTTATCTTTAAAGCGTGTAAAACCCCATTCTCTCATAAAGTAATATAATAATATAATAATTGTTGGTAATGGGTTTAACACCTCCAAACACGATCCAACCCAAACCGAGAATCGACATGATTAAAAGCCCATTAGGTTCGGCCTAGGACATTGCACCGACTTCAAGGGTAGAAAAGGAAAGCTCGACATCGGATAGGAAAGGAAATTTCTGACCGCCTCAAAATCATTATAAATAAGGAGTGCTTCACAAATGATAAAAAAAAATCATTGCTAAAGATCCGACAGCATAGAGTTCATATTCTCTAATCGTCTTTTGTATTTTCAATTAAGAAAAACGCTAATTCTTTTCTGTAATCGTCGATCTCGAAGCTTCAATAAGAACAAAAATTTTCAAATCATTAAACCCTTGATCTGTTGTCAAATCTAACCTAGATTCAACAATTGGCGCCGTCTATGGAGATCGAACAGACGACCACGTAATTACATATATATCGCATTAAAACAAAAAATTAAAAGAATCAAATTTATAAGTTGACGACAAAAATGAAAAAAAAATCATATGATAGATGACAAAAGCTTTCCTTACGATTTAATCAAAATATATTTTCTTATCTCACAAGAATCCAAAACTAATACCGATGAAACACACGGTCAAGGTATACTTTCTCATGCTTCATCTGATCTTACATTGTCGATCTATTGTGATTTCGATTGGCCCTCTTGTCCCTTGACAGGTCGTTCTCTGAGCACATTTGTGGTGTTACTTGGTGGCTGACCAATATCATGGAAGGCAAAGAAGCAAAGGACAGGTTCACACTCATCTACTGAAGCAGAATGTAGAACAATGGAAGCTATTCTATGGGAAATCAAGTGGTTACGCAAGTTGTTAAAAGAATTCGGTATCGATTAGACTGCACCAGCTCAGATATTTTGTCATAGCAAGGCTGCTATATATACATATAACATATTGCTGCTAATCCAGTCTTTTATGAGCGCACTAAGCATATTGAAAATGATTGTCACGATGTTCGGGATGCCGTTCGAGATGGTATTATCACTACAACTTATGTTCTTACGAATGAAAAAATTGATGATATATTGAAAAAGTATCTGATGTGATCATGCCAAGCACAATGAAAGAGAAGCTTGAACCGGAGCAGCTTGTAGCTGAGGAAGCTAAGAAGAAATGGATTAGCTCAACAACAACGTTTGATCCGGGAATATTAAGACGATCACTTCAACAATTCAAGACAACTTTGCAACATCTTCTCAACACCATCTCGGGCAGTTTAGTGTGTGCTAATCCAGCTACACTGGTTGTGATCCAAGCCACCTAAACATTTATCAAGAGAGGTGATATGACTTACACTCTTTTTCCCTTCATTTGGTTTTGTCCCATTGGGTTTTCCAAATAAGGTTTTTAATGAGGTAAGCCATATCACTCACTCATCAGCCTCTTGATAAAGCTTAAGCCCACTTATATCTCTTATCCAAATGAAGCAGCCCAAGTCCAATAAGAAGATTCAGCTGAAACTTGAAGACATGAAGAGTCATTTTCTTTGTTCAAACTTTGGTTTTAATGCTATGTAATTCTCGAGATTCTCTCCTTTACTCTTTGGCTGATTTAAACTCTTGTAAGGCTTCATTTCTAAGTTATCAAACATCTTTTCATATTCTTAAACTCTCTGAAACTTGTTTGTTTATTCCTTGCTTATTGTGATCGGATCTTCATCCTCACCCAAAGCAAGTCCGAAAGTCTTAGGGTCTTTCACAACTCCTAGGAAGTTTCACTTCGATCCACCCCTTGTTCACCACGTCTAGGGTCTTCACCCACGTACAGAGCAAGTCTGAAAGTCCAAAGGTTCACCATTCCCTTTGGAAGTTTCGCATCAACCCCCCAATACTCATCGGATCCACTCGTTGTTTTTACACCTTTCATCTCTTCCGCATCACTCACCTTATCACCAATCATCACAACCTCTTGGAGAGCATTCAAGGACTTGATCCTCACCTAGGATCATATCAGTATCTTGGTCGAGTTCAGTTTGATTATTTGCTGTCCAATTAAGGAGTTCAAGATCTTCACTCTCCAACTTTAGGCGGAGTATTGTGATAATGTTAATGCTCCTATTTCGATAAGTATTGTAAATCTACAGAATAGGAACTTATCCATATCTTTTTAACCTACATTTTAGGAAATAGGTAATATCTTTGATTCAAAGTCTTTGTATAAATAAGTTGTATATGCATATGAATAAATCAAACAAGTTTCGATAACCTAATTCTACCGACAACAAAATCAGGGCATGTTCGTTTGTATATCTGGATGTTGCGTCCAAATACATTATCAAAATGCAATATCATGCAAAAACTAGAGAATTAACCTTGTTTTATTGGATCGCAAGATTAGTAATTTTTTTTAATTCATGGTTCAGAATAACGGTCTGAAGTAAATTCCATTTTCTGAAAATTTCATACATATACACTTGTTCTAAAATGCGGCCAGCTAGGTCATTAAGCGGCTGCCAAATTGTTCTGTGGACACTATCCACCGCGATTTTGCGTACTAATTGGTTATCAAATTTTTAACCGGCTAAATCGACTAATTCAAATCAAGTGATTTTGTTTTTAAAAAAATGGGCTAGTCCTTCCTTCTTTTTCAACTGATGTGAGACAATTAATTTTTTCAACTTCATTTTTTTTTAATTTTCTTTTCTTTTGGTCGCTGGTTTTATAAATAATGCATAATAATTAACTTTTGGGTTAACTTCATTTTCGATTGGTCGTTGATTATACTGACTGATGTTTTTTTTCAAGTAGGGCTGAATTTTTTTTTAATATATTTACTATATCCACAAATTATGTTTTAGGTTGACTAGTTCTACATATAACATATTTACTTCAAGATAAATTCTAAAAAATATTAATTGCAGTTTTTAAGAATTGAAATTCCTATTAGTTCCAGAATAATAATTTATATTTAACATATATTTATATACATATTTTGAAAATAAACTATATATAAATATATAGAAAACTAATCCCTGATTGATCTCTGATTAATCCCCAATTATCGACTAGGCGTTACGCCCACCCTCAAAGTTCTTGGAACACGGCTTATACAAAGTTACAAGGAACCAAGGGAACAACAATTTAAGAATATATACAGTCATTCGGCTACTAGTTCTAAGAAGGGAAACAATCAAATTGATATGATTGATAGGTCTCTAATTGCTTCATGTCTCCATTCTCATCAATCCTTTTCAAAATCTGGATCACATTGTTGTTTGAGGTGAGCGACATTAGTTATTGTATTGTATTTAAGATGTTGAATGTTGAATTTTGATAGAAATGAAACTGCAAAGTGTAGGACCGCAAAAATCAATATATGAAAACTGCCAATAGAATAGACAAAATTTTCCCCTTTTTTACGAATATACAAAATCTGGATCATATATGTTTTGCCGATGATCTTTTGGTTTTTACGGAAGGGAAGAAGAGATTGATAGAAGGCATTCTTCAGTTTTTTTCAAAAATTTCCAAGTGTTCGGGATTGAACATTAGCTTAGAAAAGTCTTCCCTTTGATTCATGTACATTACCAGTGAGGTATTTGGGGTTACAGTTGTTGAAAAAGAGGATGGGAATTGAAGATTACAGTCCATTTTTAGAGAAACTTGGAGGGAAAATAAAATGCTGGACGGTGAGGTATCTTTCTTTTGTTGGAAGGATGCACCTAATTATTTCCATCATTCATAGTTTGACAAACTCTTGGAAGTTGGCTTTTCGATTACCAAAGGGGTGCATTGCAGAAGTAGATAACCTCTGTTCTGCTTTTCTATGGCCTGGTCCGGAGGTTAATGCTAGGAAGGTGAAGGTAGCATGGACATACGTTTGCAAACCCAAGGAGGAGGGTGGATTTGGTTTAAGGCCATTACGAGAAACCAATAAATTTTGCTGCTTAAAACAGATTTGGAGATTTGTTTTAGCAGACTCATCTCGTTGGGTAAATTGGGTTCAACGTATTTGATTCGAAAAAGTTCTTTCTGAACAGTAAATGAATTTATTTCCTTGGGTTCATGGATGTGGATGAAGCTCTTGAAGTATAGAGAGTTGGCAAAGCTTTGTTTTTTAGAATGAAGGTTTGCAATAGAAAATCAACTCTCTTTTGGTATGACCATTGGTCTTCTCTGGGTCAGATTATTAAAATAACAGCCGAAAGAGGGTTTATCGATTTTGGTATACTCAAGTTAGCTACGGTAGAGCTGGTATTCCGTACTCATAGAAAGAAAATGAATCAACTGGATAGTTTAAACCAGGTTAAGGAGCTGATCGAGACTCAAAGAAATAGCAGGCACATTGAAAGTGAAGATAGGTTGATGTGGCGAAGCAAGACTGATGAAATTTCTTCGAAGTTTATATCCCAAAATACCCAAATATGCTTTTCATTCAAGGCTAGCTGTTCTTAACCGGCTTTCGACAGTGGATCGAATGCAGCAGTGGAGCACATGGGCTTATGCTTCTTGCGTTCTATGCAAACACAATCTGGAAACTTGAAACCACATCTTTTTCTCTTGCAGTTTTTTAGCGGAGATATGAGACAAACTGGTCAAGAATTTGCTACAAACGAAGCACACTAGAAATTGGAATCAGCTCATGAGGTTAGTGATGGACACATCACTGGATAAGGTTCATCTCTTCCTCTTATGCTATACTTTCCAGACGGCGCTACACATCATTTGGCAAGAACGAAATAATAGAGGGCATGGTGAAATCCAAAAGCTGGTATCAAATGTTACTCAACTCATTGACAAGCAAGTGTAAAACAGGCTATCTTCCATCCGACTTATGGGAGATAAAAAATCCAATAAGAAAAATGAATACATGGTTTGCGACAATATAAGAAGACTCCAAACAGTGCTTCAAACTTTAGTTATCTACTGTTTTTTCCAAATCTAAAAAAATGTAGCACCCAATTTTAAAAATGAATTTTCAATTTGAATAACTTTAACATTCAATTTTTTTTTTAAAATAGATAAAGGATTCATGGCTATCTCAGTTTTTGAAATCGAGAAGCCTAATATACACCTTTTGTTTGTAAGAATTATTGAGGCATTTTTTATTTCCCACCAATAGTGTGATAAATTCGATGAGAGTAAGAACACAAAAGTATTAAGGGAAATTATTATTAGACTCTCATAAGAATAATGTTACATGATACATCGGTTAATATAGAGATAGAATAATCTAAGTTTCCTAATTAAGTTAAACATAAATGTAAATAATATATTTAGAGATAAAGCTAAACTTCATAAACTAAATATTGACATTGATCAACAATCTTCTAGATCTTTTCTGATTCTTCGGTTTGTAATCTCGGTCAATCTCAATTCAGTTTGGGTAGATCTCATCGATCTCCAAACACCCCAGGTCAAACTCATACGTGGTAACACGTATGAGATTGGACATATCTTCAAAATATCGATGTTATACCTATCCGTCGGATCATCATCGACGTTTATACCCAGTCGTAGAGTCAAAGCGGCTACAACACCCAGCCATTAGGTTATCGATATTTATACCTGGTTGTAGGGTCAACAACAACTCCGGAATCTCCAGAATATAAAATCCACAACATTGTATATCATTTGGATCATCGAGTCTCAACGGAACCTTCTCTGCACTATAGAAATTTTGAAATCTTCTAGCAAATCGATTTGCATATGTATAATCTTCATATCAAGAGGGTGATAGTTTACATAACCCATCATACCATCATAAAACTTTCACTCTCCACAGCATCATTGGAGTAGTAAACAATATCTCGTCATACCCATAATCACAATCATACAAAAGATTGCGTGAGTAAGACCAGCATCCTCCTAATTGTTTTGGTCAAACTCACAGTCAAGAGCTTAGGTAAAGTTGTGGTTTCCTCTTCATCTTCATAACATTGAATTGCCCACCATCAAACAAATATGTTTCTTATTGTATAAAACAATCACACTCATTGACGGTTAAAGAAAAATAAAAATATGAGACGATGAAGCACAACTATAAGGCACCGACCACCACCGTCTATGAGCACCGACACCCTCTTTGGGCTCGTTGGTCCCACCCTCATCCAACGGCCGATGCGCTATTCCTGGAGGCTCGAAAGACTTATTATTGTCCCTACAAATCACCATATGATATTTTAGCTTGTTTCGGCCTCACTCAAACAGTACCACAAATGACTTCCCAATAGCTCACTCATCCTAGTACTACTCCAGATGAAGCACCCTTAACTCTGGCGTTCTCTCTGGACAAGTGATGGGAAAGATAAGTGCACTTAGGTGATATAGGTAGCCAAATCAAATCTTTTAAGGCTCTCTACATCCACCACCATATACCAGAAATTAGGATGTTACAATCACCCCAACTCACAGAGCGCAATGTACTCGTTGCGCACCAGGACCTTTCTCCCGATGGTGTGAGCCCCACATGACTCCACATTCATATGGGTTTGGCTTTGATACTAAATTGTACTGCCTCGACGGCCACTGTCTGTGAACACCCACACTCTTTCTCTCTCTTCCTGTTGGCTCCACCCTCGTCCGACGGCCGGTGTGTTATCTCTGAAGGCTCGAAAGAATTATTATTGTTCCTACAAATCACCACATGATCTTTTCTCGTGTTTTGGCCTCACTCACATGGTATCGGAAATGACTTCCCGATAGGTTACCTATATTTGTATTACTCCAGCCTAAGCACACTTAACTCTAGAGTTCTCTATGGGCAAGTGACGAAAAAGATAAGTGCACTTTGGTGATATAGGTAGCCAAATCAAATCTTTTAATCCTCTCCACATGCACGACCATATATTAGAAATCGGGATGTCACAACAATGATCTACATGTGTACAAGTCTCTCGTACAAGAGACTAACATTTTTCTTTTGTTTTTTTAAACAAAGTTGACAAAAATCAATGAAGAATATTTGATATTCGTAAACAAAGAAAACAAAGCTCGAATCTCTCTCTCCCCCTCTTTATTTTTTTAATCGCGGAAGCAAACAAAAACATAACCAATAGGATTTGGATCAAGGCTTTGATACCTTGATAAAATCGATAAGAGTAAGAAGATGCACTATTTTTGGAAGAAAACAAAGCTCGAATCTCTCTCTCCCCCTCTTTATTTTTTAATCGCGGAAGCAAACAAAAACATAACCAATAGGATTTGGATCAAGGCTTTGATACCATGATAAAATCGATAAGAGTAAGAAGATGCACTATTTTTGGAAGAATTATTATTAGACGCTCATAAGAATAATGTTAAATGATACATCAATTTTACATAGAGATTAGAATAATCAAAGTTTCCTAATTAAGCTAATAGTAAATGTAAATAATGACATTTATCAACATTCTTCTAGATCTTTTCTGATTTTTTGGTTCGTAATCGCGTCGATCTCAATTCGGTTTGGGTCGATCTCATCGATCTTCCAACATAGTGGCCTTTCTCTTTACCAAGTAGGAAAGGAGAATTTTTGGCTTCAAGGATTGTAATTCTATTTCTCATATATAGAAGACCCCAATCCAAGATCGGAGGTTATGTTTAACTGTTAATTTTTCATTTTGATGTTTCCTTTAGTTATAGATCTCCGAAATAACCGATGACCTAATGCCTTTAGTCATATAACTTACAATCATTTTGCTTTTATTTGTTAGTTTCATTTTGCAATCTAAAAAAACAACTCTGAATTCTAGTTCTAAACTGTTCTCAAAAGCTTTAACTGTGATCATTTGTTTCTTGTCGATTTGATCCCGCATATACTATCAAACATTTCACCGTGGACTTGCAGTTTAAGTTATAGTGTTAAGACTCGAGCTATCACATTTCCAATAGGTTCTGTACATGTAAAGTGGTATATTAGTTTTTATGATTTTTTATTGTGTTTCCTCTTTATACAGAGGCTCGTATTAATCAGAAAACAAAAATAAAAATGAACTTGAGAACTTGGAGAGTTTTATATCTATTTATATTCCTTTATCTTTATTTTGGTTTGAAGAAAGTCATTGTGGGTGGATTGAACGTTTTCATCAATGTCAACTTTATTTATGTATGGTGTTGGCTCATCACCTGGTTACTACAGATTCTTTTTGGAGTTAGGCAACACAAAACATGCATTGCCGAGCGTGTCCTGTTACAGTCTCTATTTCATTCACTTCTTAACGCTTCCGGATACAAAACGCACCACAATAATAAATCGTACTGAATAGTTGCAATGACTACGAAACAAATAAATAGTGAAGAGTCTCGTCGACTACGTAACAAACAACTTTTTCATCTCTCTTTTTCTTTCTCCTATTTTTTTTTTGGGAGTTTGAATTGTTTGTTGTACTTGACCAAGTGATTAAATTATATCCTACACTAGCTAGTATAAAACGAAAGCCCATAGTATCGCAAAATCTTAAAAGGAGGAAGTCTAAGGCACTTCAAAACCTGGGCTCAGAGTATAGTTTTTCGGTTCTTCATTGTTAGTCAAAGACTTAATTTTTTTTTGTTAATAGTCAAAGACTTAATTGCATCTCCTTATATATCAAAATCTATTTATTGTTATGGTTGGGTAGGTTTCGGATTGATTGCGATCTGCTATCTCCCTTTATAGCTTTGTCGCAGACTCCCTCTCTTATGTCTCTTTTGTGGTTGGGTTCATTGTTCAAATTTAATTCGTTTTTCCTCAATTTGACCAAGTCAAAAAAAGTGTTCTAACCAAGAAAAGAGACAAAGTCTTCTACAAATTGTCTATAGAGTGACTAGAAGTTTATAAATTTATCAAGGACCATTAAGATACCATCTGCACTCTTTCCGTCGAAACCAAAGGTCCTCCAATTTGCTCACTAACATTGTTTTAATTCTCTATATATTTTGTACTCATTAGGATCAGATAAATAAACACAATAATATATTTTTTTGTAGTAATTTTATACAAAAATATTGATAAAGCGAGTTCGCGTTACAAAGAAAACCATGTCTCAGAAGGTGGTAGCACAAGGAGGAAAAGGAGGGAATGTTTGGAATGATGGCATTTTCGAGGGTGTAAAGAAAGTGTCTGTGGGAAGAGATGATTATTGTGTGACTTTCGTAAAGTTTAAGTATGTCAAGGGTAATACTTTGGAGTCTCGTGAGCATGGCGTCATCAACCAAAGGCCACAAGAGGTACCTACATTACTAATAACAAGGAATGTTCATAAGTCCTCTTTAGTTAATTATTTGTTCATGCAGTTTGTGTTCAACTATCCAAACGAATACATCACGTCAGTCGAAGGAACCTACGCTCATCCCTATTGGAAAGTTATCACAAGTCTCGCCTTCAAAACATCCGAAGGGAGAACATCTCCGACATTTGGGAACACTAAATTTGTGTTGGAAAACAATGGTCAGAAGCTTGTTGGGTTCCACGGGAGGTCTAAGTATGCTTTGGAGGCCCTAGGAGCATATTTTTCATCGAAATCATCATTATTGCCTAGAAAACTTGAGGCGCAAGGTGGTCCAGGTGGAGACATATGGGACGATGGAGGCTATAATGATGTAAGAAAAGTTTATATTGGAATGGACACGGCTTGTGTAACGAGAGTCATGTTCGAGTACTATGTCAAGGACTGCGTACCAAAAACAAGTTCCTATGGAATATCAAAAGAAGAACTACAAGAGGTCATTCCCATCACAACACTCATAACTCATACATAATTATCATCATCTTTAGTTTTAAAGGGTAGACGCATATTGAATATCCGGATTTTTTATTGATTTATAAGATATGCTCCAAACAAAAATAATTTAAATATTTTGAAAATTTAAAAATTAGATTTGAACAAAAATATTTGTGTGCACGCTTTTCAATGTTATGCTATCTTTTGAAATAAAACTAAACAAACAAAACAATGATTGTATAAGAAAATTTATTCATATAAAATTTTGATGTTAGGTCGCCAATCTTATTTCTAATAGATTTTTAATTAAATCACTAATTTATACTCTCTCTCTTTCATTTTATTTGTAGTTTTAGAGTTTAAAATTTGTTTCATTATAAGTATTTTTTTGTATTTCCAATGCATTTTTTTGGCAAAATTTCTATTATTACTTCTATTATTTTAATTTAATGATCAATGAGAAAAAATGTAGAGTATATTAATGAGGGATAAAAGAGACAAACTCATTAATTTTTTAATTAATGTGCAAAATGTTTAAAGTACAAATAAAATCAAACAGAGGGAGTAAGAAATATGAAAGCATATATATATATATATATATATCTACATTATATGTGTATATACATATTATCCGAATCGAAGCGTAATATATGGTCTTTGTATCAAATTTAATATTTGTGATAAAGTCAGCCGCGAATGGAACTTAGATTTAAGTATGTATGTTTTATAAACATTTAATAAAGTACCTATAAAAAGTTTGAAGCGGGAACATATTCGGTTTAAAAGTGTTTTATTTGTATCTTATCTCCTATAATCTCTTTTCCCTTGTAAATAATCATTTTTGTTGAGCAATAAATTTAATTTTTTTAAAAATAAAATACCTATATAACAAATGCTTACCTCAGATAAATGATAATCTCGATATGGTATGTGCCATAACAACACACTTACATTTCCAAAAAATCACTGAATGTAGTTTCTGCTTGATGAAGACGAAAATATCGTTTCTGTGGAGGGCAAATATGGTAAAGTGAATCACGTAGGCAGAACCGTCATCACGAGTCTTGCCTTCACAACATCGAAAGGAAGGACCTCTCTTACATTTGGAGCTACGAAGTTTGTGCTCGAAGACAACGGTCGTGAGCTTGTCGGATTCCATGGACGGTCCAAAGCTGCTTTGGATGCTCTTGGAGCATATTTTGCACCCAGAGCCGTGCCAAGGATTTTAGAGACCTAAGGCGAACAAAAAAAAAAATCGTTTTGTATATTTTTGTAGTAAAATATGTGTTGTAATAAAAATTTAACATATTTTGAAATAAACTAGATATAATAAACACTATTTTTAGTCTATGAAGATAAATTTGTACGATTTTTTTAAGCTATAAAATATATAAGATTCATAGTCTAAAATATACATTTTCAGAAATTTATTTCTAAACAAAGTCCTTTTGGAATGATTTTTTTTCAACTATAGGAGACGCTGTTTGGAAATAAATATTTGAAAGTGTCTATTTTCGGATATTTTCTCTAGATATAAATACTAAAATTTAAAATGAATTAAAATTTGTTAAAATATTAAAAATTAGTAACAATATCTTTTTAATATATGAAAATAAATTTTAAACAAAAAAATCACACTAAATACATATTTTATTAATATACCAAATATTTTTTTAAACATTCGGGCCCTAAAACTTGCCTAATATTTTGGGGCCTAAGGCGAATGTCTTTTTGTTTACACCATAGACACGCCTCTGTTTGCACCGGCATCCTCTTAAATATTCGGGTTCCAACATCATCCCTCCTTATTCCAGCAGCTCTGTATGATTTTATCCTCAGCACTCCCATGTAGTTCACGATTTCACCTAGCTCTTACTCTCAACTATGACTCTATGAGAGAAAATATGTCACAATTGCTCACTTTTGGCTGTAAAATATTGTATTTCCAATTCTGTTTTGAATTTTGTTTATTAGCTCCTATATGAGCAGTTTTTTTTTTTCCAGTTTCAGCCTTATTTGGATACCTTTTCTTAATAATAACGTTTCGATGTGTTTCTAATTGGGATTTCTATTTCAATATATATCATTGATTTGATTATTAATAAAGAGACGAGCTTTCTTCTCTTCTCTATTCTTTTCTGAGTTTCAGACAATTTATATGAGAATTCAACAAACTTAAGAAGGTGTTCATAGGTAGTTATGACTTATGATTTGAAGGTTGACTGTATTTTTCAGCATAAGTAATGCCCATATTGGTAGGATATAAGATGATCATTGATCTAATATAAATGCTCTAGACTAAAATTGTTCAAGAAAAAAAATGATTCCCTCACTTTTCCATCTAAATGAAAGAAGAAAGAGACGATATATAGAGAGAGAAAATGTATAATGAGATTAGATGATGAACTTCTTATGAGGTTGCGTTTAAAAGCTTCTTCAAAGATTTGATGATCGCTTGAAGAAGACAAGAACAACATCACTTTTACTTCTCTTAAAATGTTCTTATTACAACCAGATTTTCTTAAATAGAGAAATGAGACAAGTGAGAAAAAAACCATCTAGTCTCAGCTGCACATGATGACTCTGCAACCTGGAGCGTCAAAACTGTTAGCAAGCTGAATTGTGTGAACTGGCTGGTTCGTATGTTTCTCACAACCTATATGTGATCAAACTCTGCTTCTTGAGAAGCTACCTGTCAAGTTTGAATCATAGGAAGCATAGGAGAAGGACTTGATTGTAGGAGCTTAATCATTCTTTCGAGGTTCCCAAAGAACACGGGCCGTCGGACGAGGGTGGGCCCACAGGCCGAGAGAGGGTCTGGGGGTCCATGGACGGTGGTGGTTGGGGTGTTACAATTTTATGCACTAGTGGACTAGAAAATTCGAAGGCCATATCAAATTGGCTAGCATATACAGTTTTTGAACGAGAGATCAATTCATAATGGATGCATATACAGTTTTCCACCATTTTTGTTTCCAACATCTGCGATATGTGCCGAAAGCTGCTTAAGTTGCTCGGCCTTCTTGTTTTTATCCGTGGTTGTATTATTAAACAGGACCATACTGGATGCATATACGATTTTTTACCGTGAGCCACGTGATGAAAGCAAAATGAGGAACACCCTGAGCGAACGAGATACTGTGAGCCCACGAAACTTTATCACGCTTAGTACGAAGTTGTTCCCATGTCTCCGATGCAGAAAAAGTACTTCGAAAATCTCCAATTGAGTGTCTCCACAGATACAAATCAGCGCATGCATCTCTATGGGTGATAGGGAGGTTACGAATCTATCCTGCAAGCCCTGGAAACTGCCTACAACGTGCTCTAATAATCCACACTGTACTTGATGTCGACCATGCAACAGTACGATGACGCTGAGTACCAAAAGCACGTGGACCTGCTTAACCTGTTATGTCAATTAAACGTCTCAGATTGCACAAGTTATCAACATCTGAATATGTATCTGCTTCTTGTAAGTTTTCAACATCTGAATATGTATCTTTTTTTTATAGTCTTATAGGTTGTTAAATAGAACATATGAGGTCATTAATCATAAATTTAAATGTATGCATGTCGTTTTCATTAGCGAATTCATAAGTAACTTTGTTATTTATTGTCAAAAGATTTTTTAGCTTCTAAATATTAAGTATTCAAGTCACAATTGAAAATTATAGCATTCAAAATATTAATTTTATTTTATATCAAATTATCTCGTCTTAAAATATTGAAATTTTTATAGTAAAATTTAAATAATAAACCATTGAAATTTTAAATTTTACCCTTTTAAAATATTGAAATTTTTATTTATACCCTTACAAAATAAAAGAAATAAAATAATAAAATAAAGAAAGAAAAATGTAAAATAGCCAAATTTCAGAAAAAAAAAAGAAAATTAGGTTGTGGTCATCAAACTCCAGCAAATTTCGGCGGATCCCATGACATAGTCTGCACACTCATGCAGACTTCAATCAGGCTTCTGCGGATATTCAATAGACTTTTGCATATTTCAACAGACTTTAGCAAGGAATAAACAGAATCTGCTCCAAGTCTTTTATCTCGCTCTTTTTGATCCAAAATGCAGCTCAAAAGCTCTAAATTTCAACCATGTAGTCCTGCAACTCATACACGACTTGAAACACGACAAAATGGTAACAAAACGAACTCAAACAAAATAAAAGACTCAAAATAACGGATAAACCAAATGATTTGGGAAACTAAAAATACAACACATCAAATTGTGAATGCTGGATGATTTCTTATTCACATTGATGTATGAAGCTTGAGTTACTTACCAAAATTTGCGCCTTCTTTATTGTCCTCGTAGAGAAATCTCCATTACTTGTTGTATATAGAGATAAGTAGTATTTGTCATTGACTCCTGTATAGAAAGTGTTCATCATATCACCTTCAGTAAAACCATGATGAGGGCAGTCCGTTTTGTAGTCTTTGAATCGCTCCCAAGTGTCAAAGTGATTCTATAGCTGCTGGAGCTGGACCAGAGGATTTTCCTGGTTTTTTCACTCTTCCTTTTCTTTGGTTTGTCTTGATTTTTTTGTTATTTTTTGGTCCAATTCCTTCCCAAAACTCTCTCGATCTCCATGATTTCGTTCCAAAAACCTAAAAAAGCATATGCATATGCAAATTCAACTAAAAAAAGCCTAACTGCTAATGTATATACACATAATCAAGAAGGAAAGAGGTTCTAAAACCATTAAAATCTCAAGACATCAACTTGATATGTTGCGTTTTTGGCGCATTCTAACAATTGTTTTCGAGTCTTTATCGAGTCTTTTAGTTTTGTTTTGAGTCATTGCAGGTCAAAAGATGGCTAAAGATGAAGATTGGAGCTTCTGGGATGAACTTAGCAGAAATTGGAGAAAAGTCAAAGTTTCACCCGCTGAACACCCGCTCGGACCGGAGCACCCGCTCAGACCTGAGCACCCGCTCAGCCTTGAGCGACCGCTCACGACGACCTGACGAAGCAACAAGGGAAAATCCCAACTTTCCTATTTTTTCGCCAAGGATGCCCTAATCTTCACCCAGCCGCCTCCAGACCTGCATATATCGTTTTTCTTTTATTTTTCAAGACACTTACGCTTTTGCTAAGAACATCACGTGGAGATTTATATCTCTTTGTAAGATTTGAAGAAAAGGAGACCACAACTTTGTTTTGAGAAGAATTCTGAACCCTAATCTCTTTAATAATATCATGAATTCATTCTATTGCTTTGTTGTGTTTGATTTAGCCAGGTTTCAATGGTGATTTAGGATGTTATGGCTTTCAAAATGGTATTGGATTGTCTAATGCTTGCTAAAAACATTAAAAAATTAAAAATATTATTTTAACATTTATTTACTTCTTTTGTTCCAAAATTACAAACCTTTTATTTAGTCTTAGCTTAATCAAACTATAATTTCATAGCAGGATTCGACTTATACCAGACAGTGCACTTGCAGAATTATTTTGGGTTAAAACATTGTGTATCACAACTCCTCCGAACTAACCTTTTGTTTATTGATGTGTCGAGTTTTAACCTAAAATATTTTCTGCAAGTGCACAGACAAACGCAGTAGTATATGGGGTATCAAATCCACAGAGACCAAGGTTACACTATGAAATTATAGATTTTAATTTAAAGCTAAGACAAATATGGGTTTTGTGTAATTTTTGGAACAGCAACAAATAAAATAAATCGATGTAAAACAATTAATAAAAAGCACTAGTTTAAAGCGTTTCGCCGGTGATTCGGAGCCAAGGCTGAGCAACTATTCAGGGCTAACTAATTACCGGTCTAGAACTCAAACATAAATAAATGTCGCCCCACTCTCGTGATGTATCGACAACTTTATCTAACAACCTAGATACCGAAACTCTCGTCTGGACCTAGCGAAGACGATAAGCATTAACAAGCGGGTTCAATATGTTCACAATCAATCGCAGCAATCAACTCTCGTTGGCTACACACCAATTGCTCACCAATGATTTATCTAGCAACCTAGAGCACTCTCGTGAATAAGTTTAACCTAAAATCATAGATTAAGTGATCAATCTAATATAAGCATTAAGAACCCGTATTGGCGAAGACATATAAATTCTATTCCTATTTGTGCTCAGCCATTAATAACCTAAATCACCATTGAAAACCTTAACCTAGCTAAGGATCTACTCACACATAGCAAAATCAAACACAACAAGGCAATAAGATGAATTCATGATTTATTAAAAAGAATAAGGTTCAGGAAAACTTCTCAAACAGAGTTGTGGAATGATCGACGATAGGAGAATAGAGATCCAAAGCTGAGTAATACAAATCCAAATCAAAAAGGTAGAAGAACAAAGTGGTGGTGTCTTAGAACCAAAAATAACCTAGAACGAAAACTGAAGTCTGAAAATGAATGTGTCCCAAGTCTGAGGCGGCTGGCCTCTTTTTATTCTAAAAATTAAATAAAAAACGTGTCTAGGTAAAATAGGTTGGAGCACCCCGGGCGAGCACCCTAGCGAGCACCTGCTCCGGGTGAAAAATCGACTTTTGGCTCAAAATTGTTTTTTTTGGTCCAATGTTTTCCAATATCTTCAATCCATGCTCCAGAGCCTCAAAATACCTGAAAATACACAAAAAGAACTAGAAAAGACTCGAAAACAATATAAAAATACTAGTTAAAATGGGACAAAATACTAATATGTTAACTCCCCCGGACTTAGACCTTTGTTTGTCCTCAAAAAAACAAGATCAAGAACTGAGAAGAGGTTTGAAGATCACGGGAACTCACTTGCTTGTTGGAAAAATTTCGAACTTCATACCTTCTTCACTGGACCTTAGGACATGTACCGTAATAAGCCGTGGGGTTCATAACCTAACCTTAATAACTCACAACCCAACAGAATTTTCGAAATTCTCACTGTCATCTCTTACATAGATTAATGAAAATAAAAAGTACAGTGATCTTACCAAGGGAAATCGGCCCAAAGGGTGCTGACTTCTTCTAACCGAAGACTCTCTCCTGAACACAAAAACATATATTTTTTTTTTACTGAGGCTTTGCCTCACAGCCATCACTTTTCTGATGCTTCTTCTTATTTTTTTATATGGGACGAATCTCCATGAGGTCACAAAGGATACACGGGTTTACGCATCATCCCTTGGGTCACTTCGAAACTTTTAATTTCCCTTACAACAAGCTTTTCATGAGGTCACAAAGGATACACGGGTTTACGCATCATCCCTTGGTTCACTTGAGCTTGCTGCTTTGAACTCCTTCCTTTTTTATTTTTATTTTATGAAAATCGGACCGAGAGGAGAGTTGGAGAGAAAAGAGCATACTTTGTGGAGAGTTGCAGTGTCTTTTATGGTTCGAAAATTTCTTGCCCAATGGACGTCAAATTCCTGAGAAAGAAGTTAAAAGTCAAGATTAGAAATCAAATAAAAATTAGAGATGACATTGGTTCAACCTATTTCCCGCTGAGTGTGATCTTTGAGGAATATTTAATCCGCCCAATGCCTTTCCGATACAGAACTTTGGCCAAGCTGTGAGTCATACAAGTAATCCTTAGTCCGATAATAAATCCAATAGGTCAAATTCATAATTCCCAAACAAGCTTTTGACTCAATAAAACACTAAAACAGACTCGATAAAATAGTTATAAAAGTAAACCAAGCAGCAGAACCTGATTCACTAAAAATCTAAGACTCTTGGGACTGACACAACAACAAGACTCAATAGAAAAATAAAATAAAATAAAAAACTAACCGCTCCCCCGGAGTTAAATCACACCGTCTCAGGTGTGAAAAAGAACGAGAGATTGGCGAGAAACAAAAATAAAAACACACACGGATAATACAATGAAGATAGAGGGTATAAGGGGATATCACTGAGTAGTCGCGGTGTCATGCTCGTCGCCCATGGAGCACCCTGGTGGAGCAGGTGCTCGCCTCTTCCTACGGTGCAATTGCTGCCCGGAGCCTGAGGTTAAGTTTGAAGGCTGGGGTGAGGCAGCTGCTGCGGCGGTGGTATGGCGACATCCTCGTGCCAATATTTGCATGATCCTCTGCATGAAGCTGTTGTTTATTTTCCTTGACTCGATCATCCACCTCCTATACTCGGCAGTGTCAGCATCATCAGAGATGGGTGGAAGATCAAACTCACCTTGAGTAGAGGCGGCATGATAAGGAAGTGCGAGGTGCGGGACTAGAGTCGCGTCATCGTCGGTGGCATGAGGTTAGACTCCCCGGTCATAGTAATGAACTGGTAGTTGCACGGTGCGAGGATGATCTTGGAGGCGAGCAGGTGCTTCATATCCATCCGTGACAGCTTGGTGACACACGAAGCAGCTGAAAGATCTACTCGGTGATGGCGAAATAGTGGAGTTAGGAGACTCCCTATTCGCTCAACTCTTTGCCCTTTGTTGGTCTCGGTTGGGCTGTCTTTGATTCCGCAAATCACCTCGGCAAAGCGGACGCCTAAGTTGGAATGGTACACCTTGAATTGTTCCATGTTTCCATTCCCTACAATATGACCACATCCCAAGAATAAAAGCAGCAACTCGTCAATATGGACTTTGTTACCTACAGCTCGGGCAAACAACATGTTGCTGAATATTCTCGCACAAATGCGAAGAGCGGGATGACGGAGGCGGTTCTGACTCTCAGAGTTGGACGAGTATGGTCCCTAGGCGATGTGGCTCCAGAAATCTTTGGACTGTGAGAACATCTTCGGGGAATCCAGATTGGTTACTGTCTCGCGAAAACCATACAAGACGCAAAAATCCCACATAGCTATATCATATTTCGTTCCTCCAGCAAAGAATGAAAACGTACCCTCATCAAGTGTTGGTTGGTTGGGATCTTTGTATGTGAGGGTGGCGGTGGCAAGACATTGCCTAACGAGGTCCGGGTAGAGGACGTCTTCCTCTAGTGCGAAGGACATGCAATGCGCGTGGCTTAGGACTCGCCGAACTTGGTCTTGGAGACCCAATTGCTGCAGCGTAGTCTCACACATATACCTTGTAGGCTCCAGCTTCAGCCCGAGGAGCTGATTGTAGTAGTAAGCGTCGCGTGTGTCCCACGAATTCGGTGAGAGTGGTGGAAGCTCCTTGATACCGAGATCAAAGGGAGTGTTTTTGGCTCGGGGCCACGGGTGCGTGGCGAGTCTCTCGGTCGCGGAGGCTGGTGTGGAGGCGCTAGCCTTGCCCTTCCCTTTGTTGGCGGTGACGAACTGCTTTGGAGGCATGATCGGTGAGAGATGGGGTGGAGCTGGGCTGAGCGAGAAAAAGTCGAGAGTGACTTGCGGTGAGGTGGAACACGAGACGAGATTGTCACGGGTTGCGATTCGGTGACAGAGATGAAAGACGGAGGAGGAGTCTCACGAAAAACAAGCCGAGAGACGAGGGACAGCGGCTGGGAGAGTTCGCGAGAGCTTTAGAGGCGGAGATGACAGTGACTGCAGAGGCTGAGTGAGAGAACGCGTTGTAGGAGGTTCGCGGAAGGCGAGCCGAAAGATTGAGGGAGAGCGATGATGGTGGTGATGGATCACGATGTGATGGATTTGAGATGACGCAGCGGTTGGAGGAGAGTGTTGTGCGATGTAGTTGACGAGAGAGAGAGATATGGCGATGGAGGTGATTGGAGTTGCTCGGTTCGAGATTTAAAGTGAGAGGAGGTAGGGTTTTCATAAATTGGATGGTAGTGGTGACCAGTGCATGCGCCTGCAAAACAGGTAAAAAGGAAATTAGTGGGATTGGGAAAAGGAAAAAATTTGGATTTTACCTTTTGTTTGTGTTGACTCGGCGAGCACCCTAGCGGAGCAGGTGCTCGGGCCAGTTCTGGGGTGCTCGGTCAATTGTTTTTTTTTTTTTTATCAGATTAAGAAGTGAAATCACAAATAAAAAGTTAGTATCAAAGAAATTTAAAATGAATTTTGTACAAGAAACCTTACCAGTGGGTTGCCTCCCACCAAGCGCTTGTTTTAAGTCGTTAGCTCGACTTTGTAGACTTTTTAGGCGTGAGGAACATCACCTAAGGCAACAGTATCACCTTCTCCAATGTGTGTATCAGCAAGATATGGCTTGATCCTCTGGCCATTCACCACGAATTCATCTCCTTTAGCGTTTAGCAACACTATAGCTCCATGTGGTCTAATCTCCTTGATCGTGAAAGGGCCAGACCATCTGGACTTCAGCTTACCTGGAATTAATCTGAGATGAGAGTTGAACAATAATACCTGATCGTTGGGAGAAAAACTCCTGGGGATGATCTTCTTGTCATGGTAGGCTTTGTTCCTCTCCTTATAAATCCTTGAGTTGTCATAGGCGAGATACCTAATTTCCTCCAACTCGTGCAGCTGCATGGATCTCCTTTCAAATGCTGGTAAGATGTCGAAGTTGAGCAGTTTAATAGCCCAAGCCGCTTTATACTCCAGTTCCACCGGAAGGTGGCATGCCTTCCCATACACCAAATGAAAAGGCGTTGTCCCCAACGGAGTCTTATATGCGGTCCTATACGCCTATAGAGCGTCATCCAACTTCTTAGACCAATCCTTACGCGTGATGCTCACTGTCCTCTGTAGGATACTCTTTATCTCCCTGTTGGAGATCTCGACCTGACCACTAGTTTGAGGGTGATAAGGAGAAGCTACCTTATGTGTAACACCATTCTTCTTCAACAAGTTCTCAAAGACCTTGTTTATGAAGTGTGAGCCTCCATCGCTAATCACCACTCTTGGAACTCCAAACCTCAGAAAGATGACACTCTTGAACATCTTGATAACCACTCTAGCATCATTAGTTGGGCTAGCCAGCGCTTCAACCCATTTAGAAACATAGTCAACAGCCACTAGAATGTACTCATTACCGTAGGAGGATGGAAACGGTCCCATGAAGTCTATACCCCATACGTCGAAAACCTCAACTTTCAAAATAAAATTCTGGGGCATCTCATTATGCTTACTGATGTTCCCTTGCCTTTGACACACATCACACCTAGAACCAAATCTGTTTGCATCACGGAACATCGTCGGCCACCAATAACCGGCTTGTAAAGCCTTTGAAACCATCTTAAATGTGACAAAGTGCCCAACATATGACGAACTGTGACAATGGTGTAGAATCCCAGTGATCTCTGCCTCAGACACGCATCTCCTATATAGCCCATCTGAACACTGCTTGTATAAAAACGGCTCATCTCAAAAATACCGCCTAATATCGCAGAAAAACTTCTTCCTTTTGCTTCCCACTAGGTTCTCAGGAACCTTATCAGCAGCCAAGAAGTTTGTAATCTCTCCAAACCATGGGAAACTAGAGGTGGATCCTACTCAAATGATCCGCAACCCCATTTTCGGACCCTTTCTTGTCCTTTATCTCTAGATCGAACTCTTGCAACAAAAGGATCCACCTCAATAGTCTGGGCTTGGCATCCTTCTTTGTCAACAAATACTTAAGGGCAGCGTGATCAGTGTGAACAATAACCTTCGACCCGACGAGGTATGACCTGAACTTCTCAAAAGTGAAAACAATCGCTAATAACTCCTTTTCGGTAGTGGCGTACCGACACTGAGCATTATCCATCGTCCGACTAGCATAATAAATCACATGGAGCTTCTTGTCTCTCCTCTGACCCAGAACAGCTCCCACAGCAAAATTACTCGCGTCTGTCATAATCTCAAACGGTAGCTCCCAATCTAGCGGTTGTACTATCGGTGCACGAACTAAGGCTCCTTTAATGGAGTGCAAAGCCGCCAAACAGTCACTATCAAACTCAAACTTCACCTCCTTACACAGAAATCTCGTAAGAGGCCTAGCAATCTTAGAAAAATCCTTGATGAAACGACGGTAGAATCCCGCGTGTCCCAGAAAACTGTGGATTCCCTTAACCGAATTAGGCGGTTGCAAACTCATCATGACTTCTATCTTTGCCTTGTCAACTTCAATACCCTTCTCTGATATCTTGTGCCCAAGCACTATCCCATCTCGGACCATGAAGTGACACTTCTCCCAGTTGAGAACTAGATGCTTCTCCTCGCACCTTTGCAATACCCTCCACAAATTAGACAAACAAGAAGAAAACGAACTCCCATACACAGAAAAGTCATCCATAAATACTTCCATAATATCCTCAATAAGGTCAGTAAATATAGACATCATACAACCTTGAAACGTTGCTGGAGCATTACACAAACCGAATGGCATACGACGGTACGCGAAGGTGCCATAAGGACATGTGAATGTCGTCTTCTCTTGATTGTCCGGGTGGATAGGAATCTGGAAAAATCCTGAAAAACCATCTAAGAAACAGTAATATGGATGATTAGCCAGACGCTCTAGCATCTGGTCAATAAACGGTAAAGGAAAATGATCCTTGCGAGTAACAGCATTCAATTTCCAATAATCTATACACATCCTATGTCCGGTTACTGTCCTAGTTGGTATCAGTTCGCTCCTATCATTTCTAATCACTGTGATACCTCATTTCTTAGGAACTACATGCACAGGGCTAACCCACTTACTGTCAGAAATCGCATAAATCACACCAGCCTCTAGAAGTTTTATTATCTCTTTCTTGACGACATCATTGAGGTTAGGGTTTAACCGCCTCTGATGCTCGACAGAAGTCATAGATTCATCCTCTAGGTGTATTCTGTGCATGCATAAGTCAGGGGATATACCAGTGATATCATCTAGTGAATATCCTAGAGCCTTCCTATACTTCCTTAATTCACACAAAAACAAGGTAATCTCTACATTGTTCAGTTTAGCATTCACTATAACGGGATAGGTGGAGTTCGGACCAAGAAATACGTACCTGAGCCCTGCTGGGAGGGTCTTCAACTCGAGCTTTGGAGCTTTCTGCTCACTCCAAGATCCACCAAAAATCGGATTTTCTAGAGCAGGTGCTCCCTGTGCTGGCTGGGGTGCTGGCTGGGGATCTCCCTGGTCCTCGATTTTTGTGCCTTCTCCCAGGCTCAGAAATTCATCTCCTTCCTCTACTCTGATGTTGGAATCAAGAAACTTAGCAAATCCATGGGTGTCTTCACTCAGAAAACCGTGTTCACCCTCGGGTTTAGTCAAAGCGACTTCTAAAGGATCATTCGCCAAAATCTCTTCAACCACATTTTCTGATATCTCTGACCCATTATGGATCACAAATGTCTGTCCATCAATCATCGGTTTTTTGAGAAGCTTGCTCATCTCAAACCGAACTAACATATCTCCAAGACGGAGATCAACTATGCCTTTTTCAACATCAATGATAGCATGAGCCGTGCATAAGAAAGCTCTAGCCAGAATCAGTGGGTCCTTGGGTTCTTCATCAAGTTCCAGAACTACAAAATTAGTTGGGATAAATGTATCCCCAATTCGGACGTGCATATCTTCAATAATACCCACCGGAAGCTTTGTAGACCAATCCGCAAAAACCAATGAGATCTTTGTAGGCTTGAACTTGGTGAATCCCAGACGCTTAGCCATAGAATATGGCATTAGATTGACGCTGGAACCTAAGTCACATAGAGAACAAGCAAACGTGCACGGTCTTATCTTCACCGAGATAACAAACCTCCCGGGATCTTCTTTATTTTTCAACACCTTACTCTGAAGTATGGCGCTGCACTCCTTAGAAACAATCATTACATTCTCTTCCTCAACAACCTTACCAGCAACAAGCTCTTTCATGTACCTCTTAAGCGAAGGCATCATTTGCACGGCATCAACCAATGGAAGCTTCACCGTCAAATCTTTAAGCATCTCCTTGCACTTTGCATCTTCCAAATCCTTACGAGATTTCTTTGGAGGTACTGGATAAGGGACCTTAGGTACGTAGACTCGTTCTGGTAAAATTTATGGGGTTTTTGAAAATTTCATGAGAGCACCCTGTGGGAGCAGGTGCTCCGGAGCAGAATTGGGGTGCTCGCCGAATTTTTCTTCAGAATCATTTGGAACAGTTCCCAGAGGTGTTCCTGAGCTTGACCCAACCTCAACATGTCCATCTTCCTCAGCAAAATCACTTCCTTAAGCCTGGTGCTCGGAAATCTTCTCCTTAGCCTTTCCGTGGAAGCTTCTCATCGTAGGCGGTACCAGCAACTTTCCACTCCTCAACTCCACAGCATTCATGTGATACTCATTCCTGGGCAATTCACCTTTACCTGGAAGAGCTCCAGCTGGTCTCTTGATTGCCTCGGCGGTTTGAGCTACTTTTGTATCAAGCTTCTTCACATGCGCGGTAACAGCTTCATACTTCGCGTTTAAATCAGTGTACATGTGATCTACCTTGGCATTAATCTCAGTAGACGCCTTCTGTTGGTTAACCATCAGTTGCTGCATAAGATTTTTCAGCTCATCTTGAGATGTAGGCGCGGAGACAGCTTGTGGTGGTGTAGCGAAATTGGTGTGTTGTTGTTGGTTTCCTCCTTGGAACCGATTCTGATTCTGATTAGGGACGTACTGCTTCCCTTGAGTATTGCTGGAGTAAAATTTCTGAAAACCATGAGCTTGTGGCAACTGATTCATACCTCCTTGTTGTGGATAAACTTGGTCTTGTGGGTTCTCGACATTGGTGCTTCGGTAGAAGAGGTTGGGGTGGCTCCGATAATTTTGATTGAACCCACGGTTCTGGACATATCCCTGACCACTCACATAGTTAACCTCATGTACTCCAGCATCATCATCTTCTTCAAAATCTTGAGAAATAGGCGCAGCCCCATTCTCTTCCACAAACTTGACCGGTCTTTGACTTTCGCGTAGGAGTAGGTTTACCTTTGCTGTTAGCTCATCTATCTTCTGAGTGTCCACACTGTTAACTTTCCCGGACCTATCATACTCAGGAGATATGTTGCTAGAGCTTGAAGCAAGGTTCTCTATAAGCTCAAAAGCACAATCTCTAGTCTTGGTCATAAAGACCCGTTACTCACAGCATTCAAGGCATTGCGGTAATCCCATTCAACTCCATCATAAAATATTCCCAGAATCTGTTCATCTTTAAAACTGTGATGAGGGTATTCCCTACGGTATTCCTTCAGTCTTTCCCAAGCTTCACAAAAAGCTTCACCATAATGTTGTTGGAAAGATGAAATCTTGTTTCGTAGAGTGGCTGTCTTAGACTTAGGGTAGAAGTGGTCCAAGAAAGCAGCTCTAACTTCATCCCACGTCCTCAAAGAACCAGCTGGCAATGACTTCAACCACCTCTGAGCCTTGTCAGCAATAGAAAACAGAAACAGCTTGCATTTCAGAAACTCTGGCGGTACCCCATTTGAACCGGTAGTGCTGCAAATTTCTTCAAAGTTTTCGATGTGGTCCATCGGTATCTCAGCTGGCAGTCCGTGAAAGAGGTGTTGTTTCACCAATGTGATCATATGAGGCTTGATCTCATAGTCTTGCCTCTGAATTGTTAGAGAAATAATAGATGAACGGTTTTGATAAAATGCATGGGGATTATCCGAATATCCTATACCCGGCTGAACTCATGGAGGTGGCGGTTGATCTCTTCTCAACTGAGCAATCTAATGCCTTAGCAACTGTAACTGAGCAGCCATACCATTGTCTTGTTCAGCCATGATGACCGGAGCAGCTGTAAGTCTCTTTTGACGGTTTTGACGTTCGATGCGAGCTAACTCTTCGTTGGTGTGGATGATTAGATCTTCGGTGCAATTTCTTCTCGTTCTTCTACTGGTCATGCACCTGACACATAGCAGAAACAAATAAAAATAAAGATCAGTAGTTTCTTAGACTGAAAACAAAATCAAAAATCAAAGGTAACGCAATTAGTCCCCGGCAACGGCGCCAAAAACTTGATGTGTCGAGTTTTAACCCAAAATATTTTATGCAAGTGCACAGACAAACGCAGTAGTATATGGGGTATCGAATCCACAGAGACCAAGGTTACACTATGAAATTATAGATTTTAATTTAAAGCTAAGACAAATATGGGTTTTGTGTAATTTTCGGAACAGCAACAAATAAAATAAATCGATGTAAAACAATTAAAAAAAAGCACTAGGTTAAGGCGTTTCGCCAGTGATTCGGAGACAAGGCTGAGCAACTATTCAGGGCTAACTAACTACCGGTCTAGAACTCAAACATAAATAAATGTCGCCCCACTCTCGTGATGTATCGACAACTTTATCTAACAACCTAGATACCGAAACTCTCGTCTGGACCTAGCGAAGTCGATAAGCATTAACAAGCGGGTTCAATATGTTCACAATCAATCGCAGCAATCAACTCTCGTTGGCTATGCACCAATTGCTCACCAATGATTTATCTAGCAACCTAGAGCACTCTCGTGAATAAGTTTAACCTAAAATCATAGATTAAGTGATCAATCTAATCTAAGCATTAAGAACCCCTATTGGCGAAGACATATAAATTTCATTCCTATTTGTGCTCAGCCATTAACAACCTAAATCACCATTGAAAATCTTAACCTAGCTAAGGATCTACTCACACATAGCAAAATCAAATACAACAAGGCAATAAGATGAATTCATGATTTATTAAAAAGAATAAGGTTCAGGAAAACTTCTCAAACAGAGTTGTGGAATGATCGATGATAGGAGAATAGAGATCCAAAGCTGAGTAATACAAATCCACATCGAAAAGGTAGAAGAACAAAGTGGTGGTGTCTTAGAACCAAAAATAACCTAGAACGAAAACTGAAGTCTGAAAACGAATGTGTCCCAAGTCTGAGGCGGCTGACCTCTTTTTATTCTAAAAATTAAATAAAAAACGTGTCTAGGTAAAATAGGTTGGAGCACCCCGGGCGAGCACCCTGGCGAGCACCTACTCCGGGTGAAAAATCGACTTTTGGCTCAAAATTGCTTCTTTTGCTCCAATGTTTTTCAATATCTTCAATCCATGCTCCAGAGCCTCAAAATACCTGAAAAGACACAAAAAGAACTAGAAAATACTCGAAAATAATATAAAAAGAGTAGTTAAAATGGGACAAAATACTAATATATCATTTATCCGCAAGCAAACAACAAGACAGTATGAGAAAGAGGTTTGAAGACGGGGATTCAGAAAACACAATGATCAACCAAGTTATTAACATATATATATATATATATAATTTTGATTCAAAATAAAAGCCAAATATGGTAAAACTCAAACTCAATTCCTACCGGAATAGAAGAATCAATTTACAAGGTTTTTTAAAGGAATGAAAAAAAGAGAAACTATATAAGTAAAAATAAACAAAAAATATAAGTGGGTGAAACTAAATATTAAAAAATATGTAAAATTTTAATTGAAAACTAAAAATATGACATATAGGGAGAATAAAATTATATTTTTGACACGAGAAAAAATGTAATTAACCAGTTGTCAAACAACCAGTTAGAGATGACAAAAACTTCAAGTTGTTCGATTCAGAACCCAATTCTCAAGTCAACAAACGGGAAGCACTTTTGTTTATATGAAAGTTCATGTTGAGCCAACAAACTACAGTTTGCTCAAGAAAACTTGACATGGACCTTGCTTTTGGGACGAGGCTCTGGAGAGGATTCAACTTTTATATTATAGGATTAAAAAAAAAACTTCCTGTACAGAACTTATTAAAATGTATAAAACTGCAATATATATATATATATATATATAGGTGCAACAACAACATCCTTTATTCACTAGTGTATGTGGCCATACACTCGTACAAACAAACATAAATATATAGACACACGCAAAAGAAACGACATATCTCCTTTGACAGAGCATGTGATTTTAGATACAACAAGCATATTTAAAAATAAAAAATGAAAACAGTTGAAATTTTTGGACGGATGACAATACAAATTTCCTGTGATACCGATCTTTATTTGGCACAACTTGTATTAGATAGGAGACATTGTTCATAGGATGCTGCAAAACGCGCGTGTTGCAAGCTTGAGTGGGACTGAAGCCCCGAATGAAATTGATGGCTCCGCCTCCTGCTGATTCTCATCACTCACATGCACATACTTTCCTAACTTGGTTAACGCTTTTTCATGCCCCGCCAAAGCATGATTAAGCCTCCTCTCCACCTTAACAGAAGATCAAGAGGTTGTTCAGAACACTACAGGTATCAATTTACAACTAGTCATGATCAAGATTAATAATTATTGTCCTACCGAGTCTGACAATTGGTTCATATTCTTTTGATACGATTCATGTAACTGTTGTTTCATCTGCGATACCAGTTCGTGTGAATGGTTGTTTGCCCTTAGCTCCTCATGCTTCTCATGCTCCTTGTATAGTCTGTCGTTCTCTTTCTGAGATAGCTCAAGAATAGGATCATCTATGTAAATATCCTCGAGGAAATAATTTTTACGCAAGAGATACAAATGCCATAACATAACAAAAAAACTAAAGAGCACATTTGGGTTCTTATAATTCTCGATTTGCAACTCTGTTTCTACTTTTTCTAGCTAAAAAAACATTCTAAACAAGGATACATATAATGTAACAAATGTTTTGTTTGAATAAAAATTTTTACAAATAAAAAAAATAAAAAAACAAAATTATCAATAATAATAATAATAATAATAATAATAATAATAAATTTTGTTTACTGATACACAGAGTTTTAACCCAAAATAATTTTGCAAGTGCACAGACAATCGCAGTAGTATATAGGGTATCGAATCCACAGAGACCAAGGCTACACTATGAAATTATAGATTTTAATTTAAAGCTAAGACAAAATAAAAAGGTTTGTAATTTTCAGAACAAAAACAAGTAAATAAATCGATGTAAAAATAATAAAAACAAGCACTAGGTTAAGGCGTTTCGCCGATGATTCGGAGACAAGACTGAGCAACTATTCAGGGGCTAAGTAACTACCGATCTAGAACTCAAACATAAAATTAATATCGCCCCACTGTCGTGATGTATCGACAACTTTATCTAACAACCTAGACACTGAAACTGTCGTTTGGACCTAGCGAGGTTGATAAGCATTAACGAGCTGGTTCAATCTGTTCATAATCAATCGCAATAATCAACTGTCGTTGGGCACGCACCAATTGCTCACCAATGATTTATCTAGCAACCTAAAGCACTGTCGTGAATAAGTTTAACCTAAAATCATAGACTAGGTGATCAAGCTAATCTAAGCATTAAGGATCCCTATTGGCGAAGACATTATAAATTTCAATACCTATTTGTGCTCAGCCATTAACATCCTAAATCACCATTGAAAACCTTAACCTAGCTAAGGATCTACTCACACATGGCGAAATCAAACACAACAAAGCAATAAAATGAATTCATGATATTATTAAAGAGATTAGGGTTCAGAATTCTTCTCAAAACAAAGTTGTGGTATATTTTTCTTCAAATCTTGCAAAGAAATAAAAATCTCTATGTGATGTTCTTAGCAAAAGCGTCTCTCCTAAGAAAAAAGAAGAAAAAACGATATATACAGGTCTGGAGGCGGGGTGAAGATTAGGGCATCCTTGGCGAAAAAATAGGAAAGTTGGGATTTTCCTTTATTTGCTCAGTCAGGTCGTTGTGAGCGGTTGCTCAGGGCTCAGCGGGTGCTCAGCGGGTGCTCAGCGGGTGAAAATTCGACTTTTCTCCAATTTCTGCTAAGTTCCTCCCAGAAGCTCCAATCTTCATCCTCAGCCATCTTTCGACCTGTAATGACTCAAAATAAAACTAAAAGACTCGATAAAGACTCGAAAACAACTGTTAGAATGCGCCAAAAACGCAACACATCATTTACCTTTATCTTATGGTACATGTTATCGGTATATGCCCCTCCACCATTGCTCTTTCTGATATCATCTACTAGGGAGAGAAGCCTATGGACTTGCTCTGCCTTCTTTTCTTCATTACGAGCTCTGTTATCCATCAGAACCTTCCGGTTACCACACATACTTATGACATCCTGCAATTTAAAAGTATACAGATATGAGATTTTGTTTTCTTTTTTCAAACCGTATGAGTTCCAGGCTTTTAATTCATAACCACCCCTAATATCTTGCTTCCGACTTTAGAATAACCCTCTGTAGTAAATAGGAATTGAATCCGGAGCACAAAGAAACCAACCCCTTGTAATCATTAAGCTACTTATAACCCTTTGTTTTTGTTTTTTCAGCAACTAACCCTTAATTTTGTTTTCTCAAAAACCAATTATTTGGTTTATATGAGAATCTTGGATGTTACATTTTAAGAATCATGATGTCCAAACAACCGACCTTTATGAAGCGAGGACAATCTGCAGCCAAAAAGTCCTCCAGTTTCTCATCGTTCTCTTCCAACACATCACCGCCGGCGAAAACAACGATAACATAAACAAGGATTTAAGTACCAAAAAGAGCCTGCAAGGTACTAAGTGTTTCTTCTTCCTCATCAGTAATTGGAGTCCTTGGAGATAAAACCAAGAGCACAGCATGTATCCCTCCGTCAGCTAGGTTAAGGCAGCTAACAATTTCCTTACTTATAAATTTAGCCGACAACGACAAGTCAAGCACACCTGCATCATATCCCCCACATTAATTAAGCAATACATATATCAATTGACGCTATAAAAACAATTTAAATATAAAGTTAACTTACCTGGAGTATCGATCACCCTGACATTGTGACCATCTTTTGTTACCGTTTCATGCGTGTGCTTTTGACTCGAACACCTCTCTTCCAATGAGGCTGTTGGCGGTCGCGCTTTTTCCATTCCATGTACGGCCAACTAGGACTATGTTTTCATGCTTTGAAGCTGAAGCAGATCCAGAATGACCCTTGTGTTGAGCTCCACCTTTCTTTATTTTCACAAAATTCCTGTACCTACGTTTGAATGCATAACTATCAAATCTTAGCTAATCGTTGTAGTAGCGTTCTGAAAGCAAATACGTATTTAAAATGATAACATTTCTCATAAGCTTGAATAAAACTAGTAGCAAAAGATGATAAAAATGAATATCTTAGAAAGGATGTTGCCGTTGACCAAAAAAGAAAAGGAAAAAAAAGGATGTTAAGTTACGTTGCCCAGAAGAGTAATCTTCATGGCTTATAATTTTTTTTTTTTTTTTGTTAAAGAGCTTAAACATGGCTTATAATTTAACCAACTTTCTTTAGAAAAATAACATCAAACTTGATATTTAGATTGTAAACAAAAGTTGATTTAAGGTTAAGATAATAAGACGAAGATGAACTTACTTTGAACTTGGAAAGTATCTCGGTAAGCTTATACAGATGCGAGTCAGAGTAAAAGATGAATATGTATTTGACAAGTAAAGCATTGTTACGCAAGTTTAAATAGGACTCGTGAAGTCTTTTGTTTATACTAATAGAAAATCAATATTTTGTGGAAATATTTAGGTGATTAATGATCCCTAAGTTATACCGATTGTTTTTGCTCATATTGTGACGCCAAATATTCGCTCATGATCACGTCTCGGAAACCACTCGTACGCACACTAAGGATATTTTCAACCCATTACTACAATTTTTACTCCAAAATGGAGGAAGTATTTTTGGAATTGAGTTTATTTCTAACCTTTTACTCTATTATTTATTTCAAAAAGAATATTTAAAAATATTTTTTATTTATTTAATTATTAATTTGTAACCTGCCACCATTTGCGGGCTTCCACGCCCTCTCACTGTCCATGGCCCTACCCTCGGTCGACGGTCAGTATACTAGCTCTTTCGAAAAGTTCGAAAGACTTGTTACTATCCCTACAAATCGTTACATGATCTTTCACCATGTTTTGACATCACTCACACGGTATTCAAAATAAGTTTATGACAAGTCATCCATCCATTTTAGTACTACTCCAACTAAAGCATGCTTAATTTTAGAATTATCTCTGGAGAAATGGCAAAAAAGATCATTGCACTTGAGTAACATAAGCAGTCAAATCAATTCTTTTAAGTATTTCCACATGCACCACCACATATTAGAAATTGGGATGCTACTTTGACTATAACCATATATTTTCTAAACTTACAAATTCTACCTAGTAATTAATCTTCTCTAAAAGTGTGATTCAGCAATTTTTGACGAAAACATATTTCTATACTTTTGTGCTAAATATTGTGATCTCTAGTATATAGGTATTAGGTAGATTCATGTCAACTAAATTTAAAAAATAATTGATGATTGGTTGTAAAATAACTAACGTAAATCTTATCTGCTTTTCAATTTTATTAATAACCATGTCGTAGTTTATAATAATGAAACTAAAACTACACAAGTCTCTAGAACGTACAATTATACCATATATTCCTCCATCACACACTATGCACGAAGAGATAATTTTTCAAAAATAAAACGTATAATTATACCATATATATGTATTTATAATTTATAAATAATCTAAGTACTTATAATTTTTTTAAGTATAAGATAATAATAAATAACTTTATTTGAATATAAAAATAATGTTATTAAATTTAAAGAATTAATTTGCAAATAAAAATATTCAACTTTAAAAATCTAGTAAAAAAATAGAAATCCTTAAATATGAAGTTGAAAATGAAGATTTCCATTTAAAGGTGGAAATGGAAGTGAATTAGAGATGATTTTACTCAAAAATAGAGTTTAAAGGTGAATTTGGAATAGGTTGAAAATGATCTTAAGTAACAATTAGACATACATTATTCAGCAAATAAGATACAACATCTGAAACGATCAAAAATTTTGGGAACACTTTTCCACGTCCAAATCAGAAGACTACACAATTGGATAAAGAGGATTAAGAATAAAAAATTGATTTAGTGGTTTTTATCAACGTGTTGAATGAATTTTTTTTTATTGATATATATATGTATATATAAACACCGATCATTTGCATATTATACCAAAAAAAGTTAAATTTTCTTTTGTCAACAACCTATATTATTTTCGTTTTGAATCCAAATAATAACACATCACATACTAAAAAAATCATTAAACTACATGTTTTGGTCAAAAATAATTATTTTATGCCCAACTCTTTTTTGAACATTGGATATTTGCTGAATGAATTTTGGAGCTGTAAACGTATATAATATTTTATGTTATATATTTTTTCATTGATTTAATTTTTAAACAACTATATATTTATAAATGAAATTTAGAATTATAGACTTGTTAATATATTTTGTCAATTTTTCTTTACGATTGGAACTGGTTTCAAACGGTTGGCTAAAATACTTTTTGGATACTTGTTTAGCAGTGTAGACGTCTTTATAATGTTAACTTAATTTTTGTGTGGTTGCATTACTTTTAAACAATCAACTCATATACTTTTAGTTTTATCACACTAAAAAAACGCATATAGTTTTATTTTACCGTTTCTACTAACACCATCTATGTGCCCCTACAAAAGCATTTAAGCAAACACTTTGGACGTTTCTTGTAAAAATGAAAAACTTTGTAAGTTTACTTGTAGGATTTTTTATTTTTGGGATTGTCGCTTAAACCAATAGATATTACCTCATACAACAAAGACGAATACAATACCATTTAAATAAACACTTCATACTGTACAACTTAAACAAAGACTTTGTTTAACTTATGACAAATGAATATTTTTTTCATTATAGGTCAGACAATACATTTTAAATGACTTTATACAGTTCAACTTAAAACAATGACTTTGTCAACTTCTAAAAAATTAATATTTTTCCAAGTTGCATTATACCACATACGATGCAATTAAAAAAAAAAGGAATACTTCATACAATACAATACAACAAAAAAGCTTTGTTTAAATTTGGACAACCAGCTACTTTTCCAAGGTGCATTATAGGTAGTCTTTGTTTAACTTGTATTATATGAAGTGCTAATCGAAGATGTAAGAAACCAGCTGCAGAAGAAAAATAAAACGAGGATTGCCCAATATGTCTAAAAAGTTTAAAGGGGAAACAGCATCAACATTTTACTTTGCGGTCATAAATTTTATCACAAATGTATTTCAAATTGGTTAAACTACAAAATAAGAATTATTTAAAAATTAATACAACTTTTGAATAATAATATTGATTTTTAAAGAAATTACTAGGAATTTCCAAATAATATACAAATTCAAATGTCAAACGTAGTAATGAATGTTTAATAATGTTTAAGTATTTATAGGAAAATTTAATTATTTATAGAATCATTGGATTATAACAGAAAAAAATGAGATATTTATATAAAAATAGAATAATAATTTAAAGAATACTAAGCCAATAGAAATATATAAAAATCTATAGTACATTCACACATAATAAATGATAATAAAATATACATTACATTTTTATATCAAATATATATCAAATCCATGCATCGCATGGGACTTTTCCTAGTTATTGATATTTTTTAAGTTTCTTGTAACAATGAAAATCTTTAGAGGTTTAAATTGAAAGTGAGAACTACTTTACAGGCTTTTACTTCTTCTTTGGATTGTCCCTTAATCAATTCAATAATTTCCACTACAAGAAAATGCGACTGAGCATTTAGTCGGAAATTGGTAGGAAACCAACCATTCCGACTAATTTCTGACTATAATAGTTTAGTCGGAATGTGTGAGTCACAAAATTTTTTGACTATATTCCGACCAATCTCTGACAAGGCAAAAAAATGTGAATATATGGACACTACAAGAAAACATCCAGGAACAGACGGAGGAATCTGTTGGAAATCCGTCGGAAATCAGTTCCGATGGATTTCTGACGGATTACTCCGTCTGTTCTAGAGTGTCAGAAATAAATAAAAAAACTATTGAAAATCCGTCGATGTTTTCGATGGATTTCTGACAGACTTCCGCGATCGTATTTCCGACGGATATCCTCGAGCCAAACAAGTCAGTAATTCCATCGGATATCCCAGCATCAACAACAACAGTTTCTGTTGGTATTTCGACGGATCCATTTTTGACGGAATTCCGAAGGGTATATTTCTAACAGACTTCCGATGGATTTATATATATTTTTAAAATTTTTTTTGAATTTATTTTAAAGTTTTAAATTTTAAAATTGTAAATTAATATTTAAAATTCAATAAATTTGAAAATTGGAAATAAAATTTTAATTATTTAAAATCAAAATAAGAATTATTTTTTAAAACAAAATTAAAAAAATAAAAGAAATAAAAACGCTAAAGGGGCAGTGACGGGAATCGATCCATAAATGCTCGTATTTCTCTCAGCTAATCCCTCATATCTTTCATCTCTTCCTTATCCGTCGCTCGTGCTTCTTCGAGTGTAACAACCTTCGTCTTAAGATTTTGTTAAGATATAACAATTTTGAATAATATTGTTCATTTAAAAAAAAACTAAAATCAGTTGCTCATATGTTAATAGGGAAAATTATTATTTAAAATATACCTAATCTATACATATATTATTATTGCTTTCTTTCATATGAAGATAGTATTATTACACGTATTAATATATAAAATTTCGTAATATAACAGTTATTAATTTACTTTGAAAATATTCTTTTTTTTTAAATATAAAAAATCAAGTTTCAGGATAAAGATTTTTAGAAATTTAAAGGCAATGAAAATAAACTACTACATTTTAAAAAGATATCAATTTAAATTTAAATAAAATAAATCATTGCAATATTTTTAATTGCTTTTTAAAAATACTAAAAATACATTATTAATTTTAAAAAGTGATATGTAAAAAATAATTTTATCTATATTTTCTAATTTCAATAAATAAAATACAATCGTAGTTGTAGACTAAAATAAAATACAATCGTATATCTTACATTTTAATTAGAATTGAAATAAAATAATTTGTTTTTTGAAAATGGGTTGTTTTCATTACTTTTAAAGATATATCCCCAAATTAAATTGTAATTTTATAAAAGAAAATATATATTTTAACAAATTTATTTTTAAAATTATCGTTTACAAGTTTTAAAAACAAAGCTACCAAAATGAGAAAATCTTGATTCATTCTAAAAAAAGAAAAAAGAAATTGTTCGGTCAACAAGAAACTGTTTTTAATTAGAATATTTTCTGTTATAGAAACAAAAATTAATTATATTTTTACAAACATAATTGCCAAATTGTGATAATGGATAATGATAGGTTTCATTTTTGTGGACCCCAAATTTTAAGAGATTTTCATTTAAAATAAATTAATAAATTTAGTTTATATTGTTGGTCACATAACTTATATTTGTTTGCGCATTCTACCATTTAATTCTAATTGTTCGTTTAATTATTGATACATTAATTTAGTCTAGATGTGTGATCATACGCTGGACTATACTTCATATAGAACAAAATCAGTTTTCCATTTAAAAATACTCCATACAATACAAATTAAACAAAGACTTTGTTTAGATTCTCACAAATGAATATTTTTCAATGTTGCATTATATAGCTCACACAATACATTTTAAAAGACTTTAAGCAACAAGACTTAAAATATTGACATTTTTAAAATTTTATAAATGAATATTTCTCAAGTTGCATTATACCTCTTGCAATACAATTAAAAAATATATTTCATACAATACAACTTAAGGCAAAGAATCTTTTTTGTCAACAAACAAAAAACTTTCTTTAAATTTGGACAACCAAATACTTTTCCCAGATTCATTATAGGTAGTCTTAATTTCACTTGTATTGTATGAATTCTTTTGAATATATTAAGAAACAAAACTTCATGCAGTACAAATAAAACAAAGACTACCAATAATGCACCTTGAAAAATATTTGGTTCTCCAAATTTAAACAAAGTTTTTTGTTTGCAAACCAAAAAGATGTCTTTGTTTTAACATGTATAGTACGAAGTCTTTTTAAAATTGTTTTGTAAGAGGTATTTAGAAAAAGTATTCTTTTTTAGAAGTTAAATAAAGTCATCGTTTTAAAGTTCTAATGTATAAAGTCTTGTAAAATATATTGTGTGAGCTATAATACATTATTAAAAAAATATGCATTTGTCAGAAGTTAAACAAAGTCATTGCGTGAAGTGTATGTTGAACTTGAAAATATTTGTGTTGGTAGGAAATTAAAAGAAAAATAAAACTTAATGCTATTCAACATAAACAAAGACTATATATAATGCTTTTAAAAATCACTACAAAAAAGTGGTATGTTGCATCACTTATTTTATGTATTTATATTACTTAAATGATGTAAACTAATTTTGCATCATTTATATAAATAATTATAGAAATAGTGATGCAAAATATTTACATTGGTTGAGAAAAATATTGCATTATTATTGTGATTGATGTTAATTTACATGAATTACAAATAAATGATGTTAAATTTGCATAAGTTACAAAAAATGATGTTAATTTTGCATCAGTTAATATAATTGATGTTAATATTTGCTACAGATCTAAAAATTAATGCTAAATATTTGTATCATTTGTTTGTAATTGATGGTATAACTGCATCGGTTGTAAACAATTGATGCTTAAATTAATTAATTTTTATAATTAAATTTGATTAATCAAAATATTAAATATTACTGAATTCGGTTTTTTTGGGTCAAATTCGGTTCGGTATTTTGGGTTCAGTTTTTTTGCCCAGGCATAGGATCTTCTATATCCATGACCCTTTGTCATTTAAAAATAACCGGCAAAGTTATTTTAAAATTTTAATTAATTATTACTTAATCTCATAAATAATTAATGATGTGACCTTTAATTATAATCATGATTGATTAACACGCTAAAACATTCATGATGTGCTCTTATATCTTGCGGGAAGAGCCGGTCCATCATAAGGATGTCGTACATGCAAAACAACATGTTGAAGCATGTTGAAGAGGATTAGTGCCATGGAATTATTGTTTGGAGAAGTTGTTCATCGAAATCACATATATTTAATGTAGTCGATTAACATCTTGATAGGATTATATCAAATATCTCTAATAATAATGATGTAATAGATAGTTTAAAAAAAAACAAAACCAAAACAAAAATAAACATTTTCTCTTAATGTCTCCTCAATTCACGAGTGCTGTTAGTCATCATGTGTAAACAATAAATAAAATCAAAGACTTCATATAATGCAACTTAAACAAAGACCCGTCATGCTCGACTATAGAATAATGTAGGTGACAAACCTTGTATTTAAAACTTACATATTTTTAATAATAAAAAAATACTTTGAATGAGTCTATATAAACTTGAAAACTAGCATGGTAGATTAACTACATCTGTATATCATCTGCTAAAGGGTTAAAGACTTGCCGAATTAAAATCAAGTTGGTCCTTTTCTGGCAATTTTCCCCTTTTTGTGTCTTTACTGTGTGACTGTGTCTTATTCCGTCTATCAAATTTTATGGATTTACTTTTCTGTACTTATCTAGTTTTAGAAGCTGTGTTAAGCTTTCCTGTTTAGATTTAAAAAGAATTACGATTATATGAGTATAATAAGATCGTTTAGATGTAGGATGAGTCACTTTTTATGGTTTGTATCTCATATGATGCTCACAATTCACAAGCACAATTTTGAAATACCCTTTTTAATTCCCTGTGTTTCATAGGTTCCTTTTTGGGTACTGATAAATGTATACTTGTATCAATGATCAAAGATTTTAAGCGGTTGTTACATTGATTGGATTAACTAATATGCTACATTTTTATCTAATTATTGAAAAGGTGACGGAAAAATCCCAAAATGGCTAAGGATCCGAAAAATATTGAGTCACTTCCGATTGAAAACATAGTCTTGGTTGGGCATACAGGGTCGGGAAAAAGCTCCACCGGGAACAGCATCGCTAGATCTGGTGAACCGTTCCAATCGAAAGCAAGCGCAAATAGCGTTACAAAGGAATGCCAGTCAGTGATAGTTACGACACCAGAAGGCCAGAAACTCAATGTGATTGACACCCCAGGTACTTACGTTGTCAATGCATAAGTTTTATTTATTTTTGTCAAATTGCATCTTTTATCCATGGTTTTTTCAGTTATCTCAAATAGTAAAATGTAAAATAGAATTGGATGGTGTGGTGTGGCAGGTCTACTTGATTTGACGTTGTCGGCTGAATTCATAAGTAATGAAATTGTTAGATGCCTACATGTAGCCGATGGAGGGCTGCATGCTGTACTCTTAGTTTTCACGGTGAAGACTCGAGCTACAGAAGAAGAAGAGTTGGTTCTTAAAACCTTGGAGGTCCTTTTCGGGAGTAAAATTTGTGATTATGTTATCCTTGTTTTCACGGGCGGGGATGAGTTAGAATATGATCACCAGACACTTGATGATTATTTGATGGATTCGCCCCCTTTCCTACAGGTCGGTACTTTGATCATATTCAGGTACTGAGGTTTCAGCTCGGGACTTATGAATTGCATTTCTGTGGTTTCAGGCACTTCTCAAATCGTGTGATCAACGAAAGATCCTATTTAATAACCGATCCGCTGATGAGGAGAAAAAGAAGAAGCAAGTCCATGAGCTTCTCAACCTTATCGACCAAGTGAGAAGGAATAACAATAATAAACCATATACCACAGAGATGTACCATAAGATACAGGTACGTTAAAATAGTTTCCCATTTTTTTTTTTTTTAATTCCAGCTGTGTTTTAATTGCCAAAATCAAATGGTATCGCTCATCAGGAAGAAAAGGATAGACACAAGAAAGAAAAAGATGATCTTGCTGACCAAGGGCATTCTGACGAAAAATTCGAAGAATTGTTGAAGCAGATGATGGTAATAAGTCAACAGAACCTCAACATGATGGCAAAAATGGTATACACTCCTCCCTTTCGTAAAATAAAAACACACATACATAAGTGGACATTAACGAGATCTCATTCTTTTTTCCAGATGGAGGATAATATGCAAAAGGCTTTGAAAGGACAGCAGGATATGATGAAAATGTTCAGTGAAATGGAAACTTCTGCGGAGAAGAGGCATCATGAGGACCAGCAGGATATGATGAAAATGTTCAGTGAAATGGAAACTTCTGCGGAGGAGAGGCATCATGAGGACCAGCAGGATATGATGAAAAAGTTCAGTGAAATGGAAACTTCTGCGGAGGAGAGGAATCATGAGGACCAGCAGGATATGATGAAAAAGTTCAGTGAAATGGAAAACAATCATTCTAACCCACAGGGGCAAGGTATTGAAGACATGATAAATAGCGGAATTCAAGAAATTTCTAAGTGCAACATTCTCTGATCAATCAATGTGTGCTCTTCCGCGCCAGACTTTGTATTTCTGATGCAAAGTGTATCTTCTACATTCCTCCTTTGTGCACTCTCTTCGGGCTTTTGGTGTGATTTGAGTCTGTTTTTGCTTCTGTTTCAGTTTCAATATTTCCACTATTTCCCTAAATTGCTTAGGCTATTGGTAGCCTAATCTCTTTTTGAATTGCTTCTTGTTTGCATTTTAAATTTGTGTGTATCTGCTTTGTAAGGCGACATGTTTTTATTTGATTTTAAAAAAATAAAGAGTCGAGAAAGAGTTTTTCTCAATTAAAAGTCTCTCAAACCTACAGAGTGACCCAGTGTCCGAGCAGCACAATAATTGACCAGTTCGGTCAGGTGGTAAACTCCCATATAAAAGGCTGGATGGGGCGGTCCAGTAGAATATTTTTAATAAATTGAATGCTCATAAAAAGTATTCGGATTTTAGGTTATGGTTTTTAACCCTGGTATTAGTGTTCTTTATTTTAATCAATATGGTTGCTTTCACATTATAAGAGAGTGAAACAGCCAAAACGAGAGAAAAACAATCATTTTTAGGGAAAAATTAAAATAATAGACTTTTCAGAAATTTTATTGATTAAACAGATACCCCTGATCATATGTATGTTAGTGAAATCCGTACTAAGATATATATCTTAGTGAAATTCGTAGTAGCAAAAGCCATTTTACATTTGTGTGTCGTTTATTTCTTACTTAATTGATCATTTTCTGAAGATCGGATTTTAGATCTAAATCCTAACATGTTGTCAACTGCATATTAATATAATAAACCGGTTGAAACTTTCTATTAACAAAGTCAAGCTAATAAGATGCAGAATATGAGGTTTTGGATTTATGTATACATTATCTGAATGGAAGACTAGATTACGATGTAAACTTATAAGATAAAAATGTAAGTCAATATGGATAATTGCAGGAAAACATAAAATGCAAATCATGATGAATTATTGAGGATTGAACAAAGAACTGTTCTAAAACACAAATCACAAATATATAGTTATCTTGCAAGGTTCTGAAACTAAAACTGTACTTTCACATGAAAAGAAGCTAAATCAGTTTTCTATGACGAAAAGTTTTAGAATTTTAGCCGTATAATAGACAAAAAATACACAAGACGTGTATACCGGGGAAAAATCATAATTATGAGGACACATCAAAGAATAAATTTTACAGTCTGGTAAAATTCGATTTCTATTTCTAAATAACCAACTAATTCAGGATGGTCACGACCTTACTTGAACAGAATCTGTACTTTCACATGAAATATTTTATAATTATTTCTAAAATTGAACCAAATTTCATTTGTGGCATCAAAATTTTACAACAAACAGAATTAAAATTAAAATATAGTAAATATTAAATAAATTCATCTTACAAATATAATCTCGCACATACGTGCGGATCCGAATTTAGTGTCTACTTTAATTCAGACCCAGATCTAACCCCATTGACCTGAAATATTTTTGTGGACCCCAAATTTTAAGAGATTTCATTTAAAATAAATTAATAAATTTAGTTTATATTGTTGGTCACATAACTTATATTTGTTTGCGCAGTGTACCATTTAATTCTAATTCTTCGTTTAATTAGTGATACATTAATTTAGTCTAGATATGTGATCATACGCTAGACTATACTTCATATAGAACAAAATCAGTTTTCCATTTAAAAATACTCCATACAATACAAATTAAACAAAGACTTTGTTTAGATTCTCACAAATGAATATTTTTCAATGTTGCATTATATAGCTCACACAATACATTTTAAAAGACTTTAAGCAACACGACTTAAAATATTGACATTTTTAAAATTTTATAAATGAATATTTCTCAAGTTGCATTATACCTCTTGCAATGCAATTAAAAAAAATATTTCATACAATACAACTTAAGGCAAAGAATCTTTTTTGTCAACAAACAAAAAACTTTCTTTAAATTTGGACAACCATATACTTTTCCCAGATTCATTATAGGTAGTCTTAATTTCACTTGTATTGTATGAATTCTTTTGAATATATTAAGAAACAAAACTTCATGCAGTACAAATAAAACAAAGACTACCAATAATGCACCTTGAAAAATATTTGGTTCTCCAAATTTAAACAAAGTTTTTTGTTTGCAAACCAAAAAGAAGTCTTTGTTTTAACATGTATAGTACGAAGTCTTTTTAAAATTGTATTGTAAGAGGTAGGCAACTTGGAAAAAGTATTCTTTTTTAGAAGTTAAATAATGTCATTGTTTTAAAGTTCTAATGTATAAAGTCTTTTAAAATATAGTGTGAGCTATAATACATTATTAAAAAAATATGCATTTGTCAGAACTCAGAAGTGTATGTTGAACTTGAAAATATTTGTGTGGGTAGGAAATTAAAAGAAAAATAAAACTTAATGCTATTCAACATAAACAAAGACTATATATAATGCTTTTAAAAATCACTACAAAAAATGTGTGCTCTTCCGCGCCAGACTTTGTATTTCTGATGCAAAGTGTATCTTCTACATTCCTCCTTTGTGCACTCTCTTCGGGCTTTTGGTGTGGTTTGAGTCTGTTTTTGCTTCTGTTTCAGTTTCAATATTTCCACTATTTCCCTAAATTGCTTAGGCTATTGGTAGCCTAATCTTTGTTTGATTTGCTTCTTGTTTACATTTTAAATTTGTGTACATGTATCTGCTTTGTAAGGCGACATGTTTTTATTTGATTTAAAAAAAGAGTTGAGAAAGAGTTTTTCTCAATTAAAAGTCTCTCGAGGCTACAGTGTGACCCAGTGTCCGAGCAGCACAATAATTGACCAGTTCGGTCAGGTCATTTTAGGGGCTTGAAAATAGGTGGCAAACTCCCATTTCAGAGGCTGGATAGGGCGGTCCAGTCGAATATTTTTAATCTATTGAATGTTCATTATTTGAATCGATTATTTAAAAGTATTTGGATTTTAGGGTATGTTTTTTAACCCTGGGATTTTTATTCCTTATTTGAATCAATATGGTTGTTTTCACATTATAAGGAGTGAAACAGCCAAAAAGAGAGGAAAACTATAATTTTTAGGCATCTGACTCAGGGTTTTGACTAACATTGGTTCGGTTAGAGTTGATTTCAGCACACATATGAAAGTTCATGTATATTTTTTGAAAATTTACTAAGTTGAAGTTGAAAAACACACTGAATCTTAATTCATACCATTTGCTCTTATGCCCCCTTCGACCAAAAATTCAGCCCTTCCTCTTATGTTTTTTATTTATTTTATATTTATTTTTAAATAAAAAACTAGTTAAATGACCAAATAACCTATTGAGTTTCTGTTTATTACATAGACAACCTGATGGATCTAAAAAATAAAAAAAAGTCGGCCAATTAAGATGAAACGAATTAAAAAATTTTAAAGCCCCACCCAGAAACACAAAAACTAATTTATGTAAAGAAAAAACAAGATATAAAACTACTTTTCCCCATTTCTCTCCTCTTCTTCTTCACGCATCCCCTTTTTCTTCGTTGGATCCTCCCTCTGTTCTTCAAAATCGAAACCCTTCTTCCTCCGAGTTTGGTTGATTTTTTCTACTTTACTCATCATTCATCTGACTTCAATTTCTACAAGTTCTCCTTATTCACACGACTTTTTCTTCTTTGTCAATAACGAGTCTTCTTCTTCCGTTTCTAATACTCTTCCGCCTCTAATCTCCACCGCCGTTCACCCACCATCATCTTTTTTAAGGTTTGTATTAGGGTTATGGTTTAGGAATTTCAAATTGATAAGTTTGGGTTTGTTTTTAGAAATTTCGACAATAGGGGAATATCCACCATAATTTAGGAGCTACAAAAACAAAATTACATAGTCTGAGAGTGAAATATCAGTTAGGGTTTAGAAAATTAATCAAAATCGTAGATAGTTAGTTTTGTCTAAAAATGAGATATGTTTCTTTGAAATTGTGTCTATTAATTGGTGTGAATTTAATGTGTTGGTGTTATTTTGATAATGCAGGTATGGTGCTAAGTAAAATGGTTCTTCTAATTGGTGTGAAACTAATGTGAAAGTGTTGTTTTCATAATGCAGTTATGGTGCGAACTAGAAATGGTATTTCTAAAATCCCACCTTGGTCTTTTCTAGTCGATGAGAATGTGCCTGAGACGAATCAGCCTCTGACAGATTGGCCTGAGCCAGAGACGGATCAGCCTGAACCGGAGACAGATCAGCGTGAGCCGGAGATGGATCAGTGTGAGCCGGAGACGGATCAGTGTGAGCCGGAGATGGATCATCCTCGTGAGCCAGAGAACCAGGTATATAATAAGTACAACTGATGTAGAACTAGTACAACTGATGTAATACATATAGGTTTGTTTAGGTAAACCTAGTACAACTGATGCAGTAGTAGTACAACTACTTTAAATTAGGTATACTGGATTTCCCGCTAATTTTTGGAAATTTAATTAGGTATAACTCAGTAAACTTGGTGCAACTTATAACTAAAATGATCTTGTTGTAGGATGCTGAGGAGGTACAACAACCTGCTAAGTTTTATCAACGGCCGGAAGACTACTCGAAAAATTGCAAGTTCATGATTAGGTGCAATATCTCTAATGTGTTGGATAACTTGGAGATGTACCTTTCCGACATGAAGTTAGATTGGTTCAAAGATCAGAACCAATTCAAGCATCTCTTCCACATGCCGAGGGAGAAAAACCAAAAGTTGATGGGCATGTGGATGGTCATGTTACGGATGACTTGCCTCAAGAGGAGGACAGAGTGGTGGTTCGTTGTCAATGGAGTTTGGGTCCATTATTCCATAAGGGAGTATGCTTTAATATCCATACTTAATTGCAAAGATTATCCCGAAGATGGTGACAACATTGGGAGTTTCGACTTTGTGCTAAGACAGTTTAAAAGAAAAAGAAGATCTTCTTGGCGGATGTAGAAAAAAGTTGAAGACGATGCCAGCATGTGAAGATCGGTTGCATATGGCTGTGCTTTACCTCCTCAGCTCAATCATAAAAATGAAGGCAAAGGTACCGTCAGCCATTGAACCTTTTATTCTGAGAATTGTTGATGATCTAGAGGTATGCAAGAGCTATTCGTGGGGTAGATACATATTTGAACATTGTTCACATGTGATCCACAAGTTGTTGATGTCTTTAAAAGGAGAAGTCAAAGAGAAAGTATCCTTGACATTTCCTGCATTCATAATTCCATTAGAAGTAAAAATATTCAAACTTTTTGTTTCATGTATTTATTGGTTATAATGTTTGTACTAATGAGGCTGCTTTATTTCTTATAGCTTTTGGCATTTCAGGCTGTGGATGCTCTTAAGGTAACATACCGTGAAGATTTCAGATTGAGCCATGGCTGCCCAATGATGTGTTAGAAGAGTTTCAAAGACACGGGGATGAAAGGATATCCATTAACTGACATCAATGAGACGCTCGGTGAGACAAAGGTAAGACTCTATTTTTGAAGGATTTTGTTTTTGTAAAAATTTGATTGTTATTAAAGCTAATGATTTTTTCTTTCTAATGTAGGACATTTGTAGCATTCTGGAGCCTACAGCTGATGAAAAACGTTTGCTAGATTGTATTTGGGATGAAAACTTCCCTGAAGACTACCCGGATGCGGTTGCTGAAGGTATGACTGCCCATCTCAATGCCGGAGGGAGCATATTTTGGGAAAACCTCTACGAGGAGGATGTGTCTGCAAGGGTAGTAGAGGAAGCATAAGAAGTTGAAGAAGTTGAAGAACAGCCTTCTAATGTTCGGACAGTTAAGCGTAGAAACGTTCCTCCTCCACAAGATATTTTCAGAGAGCTAAAGAAGCTAATGGATGATGGGTTCAGCCATAGCCACAAGATGATGAAAGTCATTGAGGAGAAGGTTAGTTTGATTGGTGAGAAGGTTAAAGTTCTTGAATATGATGTGAAGAACCTACAAAAGGAAAAGAAAAGGGTATGGATGACAGATGGTGATGGTGATGTTGAGATGGGATCAAGGGAAGCTGATGTTGATGATGAGATAGATAAAGCAGCTCATTATTCTCCGGTTCAGCCTTCTTCTCCAGTTAAGCATTCTTTTCCGGCTCGGTCTTCTTCTCCAGCTCAGCCTTCATCTCCGGCTCAGCCTTCTTCTCTGGCTCATCCTTCGTCTACGGCTCAGCCTTCTTCTCTGGCTCAGCCTTCTTGTCCGGCTCAGCCTTCTTCTCCAGCTCAGCCTTCTTCTCCGGCTCATCCTTCTTCTCCGGCTCAGCCTTCTTCTCCAGCCCAGCCTTCGTCTCTGGCTCAGCCTTCTCCAGCTGAGTTTGCTCCGGCTCAGCCTTCTTCTTTGAAGATTGTGCCTTCTGAGTTTTCTATACTTCATAGTGGTCCAGTAAGTGGTCCTTTACCTTTAGGTAGCACTGAACCATTGAAGCCGTTATTCAGACGCACAAAAATGTTAGCTAGGAAAAGTGTGATGGCGTGTGGACCCTCAAAGTTTCGTAAATCTCCCTTCCCAGAAGAGAAAAAGAAGAAGGACGATCCCAAGACGAAGCGCGAGAAGGAAAAGAAGAAACCAGAGAAGGAAAAGACGAAACGAAGAAAGGTTTAGGTTTCTTCATATTTCTTGATGATGTTATGTTATGGGAACTTGTTTTATGTTTTGTGGAACTCATCATGTTATTGGTTGTTATTCGAAACTTATTGTGTGGTTGTGTTATTTGGAACTTGTCTTGATGATGTAGGAACTTGATTTGCGTTTGGAACTAATTCGGATGTGGTGTTTTTTAAATTTCCCAATTCTAAGTACTACTACATAGTTGTACCTAGCTTTACTGTAGTTGTAGTAACGCTTCCACATTGCTATATCATGTTGTACGTAGTTGTACGTTAGTTTTCATAGTTGTACCATTATAAATTTACATATAATTTAAAATTTTAAATTAAAATTTTTAATTTTAAATTATATAATTTCAATATATAATTACATTTAATTACAAAATTTTGATTATTATTTCTAGGATCAGACAAATATAAAAGTAGACAAAAATACCTAGTATAGACAAAAGTATATAGTCAGAAAAAGTACCTGGGACCGACAAAGAGTATGTCCGATAAGACAAAACTACATTGTACTCGAGATAAACCATTGTCCCATAGTTGTACCATAGTTGTAACATAGTTGTACCATAGTTGTACCAAAACTGCATAGTTGTACTTTGGTTGTTTAATCTTAAATTAGTTGTACTATACTTAAACCTCATAAATTTTAGTTGCACTAATGACATTGGATTAATAATGTTGATTTCCTATAATTTCATAAACAAAAAATGTAGTAAATAACATTTTTCCCAATTCTCAATAATTCAAGTCCTTCCCATCCAAAGAAACCATAAGAGTATAAGAGATATGTTTGTAAAAATCTAGTGTTACGCAATAAATAACCAAAACAGCCACTGAAGCTGTCATATTTTTTAGTTATATAGATGATATTGATAATAAATCAAATAAAACTACCACAACCATAGTTTAGAATTTACAAATAACCATTTTTTTAAAAAGTATTTCCTAGTTATACATTAACAAAAATAATCATAAACAAGTTTTTGTAATGCAAAACCACATAACAACAACAACATCATAAGCAACATCACATAACAACAACAACAACATCTTCCGCATAGAGACAAAGGGACATTTGTTGTACCTTCAGTACTGTAAAACCATCCTCTCCCTCTTTGACTTGATCCTCGGCCTCTTTGACTTGATCTTCGGCCTCTTTGACTTGATCCTTGGCCACTCTTATTTGAACCATGTCCACTTTGACATCCTTCGCCAGCACTAGTAGAACCTCGGTGTCTATTGCCATGTTCTCCAACTGATGTGTGCCTTGCTTTTTCATTTCTCCCCTTTTTTTTTTTATAGTTTGGAGGTTTAGCATATATCTCTTGTACCTCGGGGGGGGGGGGGGGAATTACCCACTGAGACTGATGAGGTACTGGATAAACTGATCTACAATATGCCAATATCCACTGCTCCATCCAATAATACTTGGTGCATAACTCATGTACATGTACTTCTCCATTTATGTTTTCTCTATTTGCTGCCAATGCATGGACACAAGGATACTTATCTATGTCAAACTGCTTGCAACCACAAGTTTTCCTATCCAAATCTACCACATAACTAATCCCATCAAGCCTTTGAACTGTGTATTCTTGACGGTAGCTGTTTATCTCAGTAACCCCCAACCGATTTTCTTCTTGTAATCTTTCATTCATTAGACTTTCCACATGAGGAACCAATTTTTGTGAGGAAGGAACTTCTGCAGAACTCTTCCGATGCTTGTTAGACCACTCAGATATTTTTTCTACAATAGCATCCAACATTGGTAATAGCGAGTACTCTCTTGCAGCTACAAACACACCATTGATCGATTCCACAATATTAGTGGACATAAGTTGTACCTATCCCCTACAAAATAACATCTTGCCCACTCGCCTGCAGATGGGTACCTCTTTCTAAAAGCCACATACAGTTTCTTGAACTCAGCCTCCGTATAAGCTTTTGCACATTCAATGAACATAGCAACAACAGTTTCTTTCTTGACGTGGTGATGTGATCATGCCAAGCACAATGAAGGAGCAGTTTGAACCGGAGCAGCTTGTAGCCGAGGAAGCTAAGAAGAAATGGATTAGCTCAACAACAACGTTTGATCCGGGAATATTAAGACGATCACTTCAACAATTCAAGATAACTTTGCAACATCTTCTCAACACCATTCCGGGCAGTTTAGTGTGTGCTAATCCAGCTACACTGGTTGTGATCCAAGCCAACTAAACATTTATCAAGAGAGGTGATATGACCTACAATATCAAGGGGGAATAACCCACTGACTGATGAGGTACTGGATAAACTGATCTACAATATGCCAATGTCCACTGCTCCATCCAATAATACTTGGTGCATAACTCATGTACTTGTACTTCTCCATTTATGTTTTCTCTATTTGCTGCCAATGCATGGACACAAAGAATCCAGCACAGCAATGACTACTCACGAAGGAAAGGATCTGTTCTACACTAGGTGTCAGGTTCAAGGCAAAGTATGCAGCATCAAGATCAATGAAAGGACTTGCAACAACGTGGCAAGTGAGTATATGGTCCAGAAGCTTGGATTAAAGGTGAAGCAGAACCCATGACTCGATGATAATTACAACATAAGAGTGAGCCATCAAGTGACGATTTCTATACGCATTGGAAAATACGAAGATGAGGTTTTGTGTGATGTTCAACCAATGGAATCATGTCACATTCTCTTTGGAAAACCATGGCAGAACAAACATCAAGCGATCCATGAGTATTCTGGTTCCAAAAACCAATATTCGTTTAAGTACAAAGGAAGAAAGCATTGTTTGGTTGCAATGAAACCACATGAGATTCAACAAGATCTGCTCATTCTAAAATAAAGAGTAAGACATTTTGTAAGTGATTCTCCTAACTCTCTTCACCAAAAGGAAAAAGTTATTGCGATTGGTTCTAAAGAGACTTCTAAGAGTCTAACTAACGTTGCACCGGAGCTGCCATCTCCGAGTGATAATTTTTCTCTCTTGCAGATTCTTAAAGACACAGCAGAAGATCCAAAGGAGCCTTTTGAAGAATCTGGTCTGAGGAGAATTCAGTTTAGAAAAAGAATAGAAAATTTGAATTCTATGAATTCTGAAAGTGAGAAGCATAAAATTTGTGAAAAAGCTGAGGAAAGCACAAAAGAGAAGAATCATCATGCGGTATCAACCCATTCACAAGCTTGCCGAGCTGAAATGTTTGGTAACATCTTACAAGGTACTCAGGTAAGTTTAGCTTGCGAGTTTATTTGATATTGGAATAATTTTATTTTCACTCGTAGCTTCAAACAACCTGTTTTGAATGTTGAAATTTCAAGTATAATGCACTTGATTTTTCCCTTAAGTACCAAAAAAGATATAGGTACCTTAGATGTGTGCAATGGCTTAGGCGGAATCACATCCACACGGAGCTTAACAATGGATCCATCAGAGCGAGTAACAAGAACTGAACACATCATTGTGATCAAGGAGAGAAACCACCAGATGCCTCACCAAAAATAAAAACCCGAGGTAATTATCTAGACTCTCAAAAACGAATGAAAGCTAACTTGCTCTCTCTTGGCGCAGATTGTACAATTTTGAGTTCAAAACCTTTTCAAGAAAATAAAACTACTCTTGTGCCATTGCCGGCTCCTGAGTTTTACCTTGACAAAACTAAACTCAAAGGGAATCAAGAGCAAGGTAAGAAAGTTAATATTTTTGCTATGGTTAGTAAGGTTAACGATGCTGAATATTTGGATCATAAAATATTTGTCTCTTTAGATAAATTTTTTTGTGTATCTAACCTTGCACTGTGTTGCCGAGTGAGATACCTTTTCGTTTGCAAGATTTCAGAAATGTCGTTCCTAGAGAGAAGTCTATTGACTCGCTACTTCCAATCTGTGATATAAAATGTCCTATTGCCTTTGAACCAGAAGCAAACATTGAGACAAATCCTTGTGACTTCCGAGACAAGCAAGGTAAGAGAATTATTGTGGCCGATGCAATAATTCCAAGGTACGTGATTCTTTTTGCTCATGAAGCTAGGTTATTGGAAGTTGAGTTCATTAAGAGGCTTTATGATTTAAATGAAAATTTTAAAAATGTGTTTCCATCTTGTGTGGAGTTTGAGCATAAGAAGTTCTTTAGGCATGGAGGATTTCTGTTTGATAAAACGTATGAATCGAATATAAATCTTGTGCTGATAGATAGACTCTGTAGGGTAACACACTGCACTTTATATCCTAACACTAGAGAGGCTTTTTCTGTTTCGAGACCATTCACTGAAAGTTTCGACATTCTGGTCTATAACAAATTACTTATTGAATCAAAGGATGATACCCTTTACACCTATGATCTCTTGTTTCGAGTTTTTGTTGAAAGTGCAGAGGATAAACAAGCTGAAGAAATGAAAGCTCATATACCAGAGACATGGTTATTTTACTTATGGCTAAACCGGTTTATTGTCCAAGTTGATTATGACCCGTTGAAACAATGGAGAAAGGATCAACAACCAAAGATTGAAGGCCTATTCACAATCATCAAAAGGATCAATGGCGACAACACCTTTCTCAGAGGTAAGTATAAAGAAATTTCCTTATTCAAAGTTACTTATTCTCTTCTTCCTTTCATTGCAGATTATTCGGATTTGAGGTCAAATCCTTTTCAAGTGGGAGAGGATGATGTGATCATGCCAAGCACAATGAAGGAGCAGCTTGAACCGGAGCAGCTTGTAGCCGAGGAAGCTAAGAAGAAATGGATAAGCTCAACAACAACGTTTAATCCGGGAATATTAAGACGATCACTTCAACGATTCAAGACAACTTTGCAACATCTTCTCAACACCATTCCGGGCAGTTTAGTGTGTGCTAATCCAGCTACACTGGTTGTGATCCAAGCCAACTAAACATTTATTAAGAGAGGTGATATGACTTACACTCTTTTTCCCTTCATTTGGTTTTGTCCCATTTGGGTTTTCCAAATAAGGTTTTTAATGAGGTAAGCCATATCACTCACTCATCAGCCTCTTGATAAAGCCTAAGCCCACTTCTATCTCTTATCACAAATGAAGCAGCCCAAGTCCAATGAGAGAGTCAGCCGAAATTTGAAGACATGAAGAGTCATTTAATGTTTAAACTTTGTTTTAATGCTATGTTATTTTCGAGATTTTTCCTTTACTCATTTGCTGATTTAAACTCATGTAAGGCTTCATTTCTAAGTTATCAAACTCTTTTCATATTCTCAAAACTCTCTAAAATCTGTTTGATCAATCCTTGCTTGTGATCGGATCTTCATCCTCACGCTAGCAAGTTCGATAGTCTTAGAGTCTGTCATAACTCCTAAGAAGTATCACTCCGATCCACCTCTTGTTCATCACATCCAGAGTCCTTACTCACGTACCGAACAAGTCCAAAAGTCTAGAGGTTCATCATCCACTTTAGAAGTTTCACTTCGATCCATAAAACCCATCAGACCGTACTCGCCGTTTCACATCATTTCATCACTTCCGCATCACTAATCTCATCACCCGATCATCACAACCTCTTGGAGAGCATTCAGGGACTTGATCCTCATCTAGGATCATATCACGTGGTGAACACTCCTTTTCACATTCTGCGGCAAATGGTACATGCAATATCCATGTTGAGCTAAGGGTACACTTCACTAATTGCCTTGATGATACTTTGATGCCTATCCGTAAGAAACACCAATTCTTGGGAATCTGGAATAACCGATTTCAACATTTCGAGAAACCAAGTCCAACTAGCATTTTTCTCACCATCAACTACACCAAAGGCAAGTGGGTAATGGTGGTGTTCAGGATCTTGAGCTGTGACAACAATTAGAACTCCACCATATATATGCTTAAGGAAAGTTCCATTCATAATTATAACTTTTCTCATCGCCCTAAACCCTTCAATGGAAGCTCCCAATGCAAAAAACAAGTACTGAAACCTGTGTTGCTCATCTACATCAACACGTGTGACTGTACCTTGGTTGCTGAGTTCTAAATTGTGTATAAATGAATACACAGACCAAAAACTTTACTCTGGGCTGCTCTGCATATAACTAGCAGCTTGTATTTCAAAGCCAACTCTGTTGATACTAAGGGTCTGAATGGTAAAAGCTGATCAGACGGTGCGGTTCAAGCGAATCAAGCAGAGTAAGCTAATTAAGTGTGAATTTAGCATATTAGGCAGATCAGGCAGAAAAAGTGTATATCAGGCAGTTTAAAATATATGTTGATGGTAAATAATATAACAAGCGGTTTGAATAATAAAAAAAAAACAAATTATGTAATAAAATTATAGATAAAATACTATTTAAAATAATAAACCAATGGATTAAATTATGAATTGATTATATATATATATATATATTAATTTTAAAAAGAGATAGATTATTTCAATATATTTTCAGTATATAATTTTTTATTTAGTGTAAGAATAATTTTTATAATTATAATAACATTAACAATGTGTTATGAATACAAAATAATAAATTTACTAAAACACATAATTTATTTATCAGAAACTGATAGTTAAGTAGAAAAATAAAAAATTGTTAAAAACACTAAAACATATCACAACCACATCAATAATGAAGTGGTTTTGCTATACGAGCCACATCAACTTTTTCCTTCACAAATCTCAACTACTTTTACTGTGGCGTTCTTTTGAAATATTTTTTAAAATATTTTAGTAAAATTCTTTCTTTTCTTTTATCTGCATGAATGGTAACCAGTTTTTGTTAAAATTGTTTTATTGTGCCCGCCTTTTTTCAACCTGTTTTACACTCTTCGAGTCAGACCCTAAATACAGCATGGTTGAACTAACTTGTTATGTGGCAACCATGGTGTGATATATTTAATGAGGACGGTCTATTACAGGACATATCGAACTGACATATTTGTTCTTAAATATATGACTAGTCTTGTAAAAGACTCGCAATATAGCGTCTCTATCTCTTTAGGTGAGTGACAGGTGGAAGTGAACTGTTTATTGTGAAGTCATCAAAAATGGTTAAGGATGTTAAACGAGGATTTGGAGAATGGGTGGTGTTCTAAGATACTTCAGACTAGATGTTCCAACAGATTACGAAGAAAAATGATTAACGATAAGTTGAGCGATGGCTTGTGCCTAGTGGAAAAGCAATGTTTAATTATAAAGTTGGGAATTTTCTGTTGTTACTAGCCTTTAGTTGAAAAGTAATATGTTGTGTCCCATCATAATATGCATAATAGATTTTCGCACTATATATAGTACCTATACTGCTATGAGATATCATATATATGTTCAGTGTAATACAGTGCTCATTGTTAGATGTGCATTGTCATGTCATTGGACCTTAAGTGGTGGACTAGTTGTAATATTTTAAGTTGTATCCATTATAATAAACTTTTGTATTCTACTTTTTCTAATGAGCGTTCTGGTTCTGTTTATTTGTTTTTATTGACAATTTAAGTAGATAAATGTTGTGCTCTCAACTCTAGTGGTACTAAATCTAGTTTAGCCTAAACTAACTGGTTAAGTAACTATAGTAATAAACAGTCTTATACGGAACATAATGGGCTGATGAATTTGTTTTGAAGTGTCAAACTAGTCTTGTAAAAGATTTCACAATATAGCATTTTCGTCTTTTTAGATGATTGACAGATGGATGTGACATCTAAATGGGACTACGAAGTTCCAATATTAAATATACATATGATGTCTAAAACGGTGACTTTACAAGGCAACAATACTTACAACGGTTGTTAGGAAATCAATACTTGTCAGAGTTACAAATAACTTGGGAAATGCAAACAAATACAGAAACCACGAAGAACACATAAAATGAAATGAAAAACACAAAAAGTGAACGACCAGATCTTGACTGTTTCTCCAGTGATCTCTATTGGGTCACTGCCTTGGTTACATGATGTTGCATTTCTTCTGATATCGTTCATTATTATCAAGCAGAAGCATCATATTCTGGTGTGCCTCCCAAGAATTTCTGATTGCCTCCGCCAACTAAAAGAGGACAATAACACATTGTTAAGGACGAAATTTTATGGGGTAAACATTATGTCAAGCCTCTAGATATTTTAAATGGCTTTCTAAGTCCTTATGATAGTACTCTAGGCCCATTGATTGACTTCATAAGTGACTCTATCAAATTTTAGTTGAGGGAGGAGGCCTAATAAAGAGTTCATCTATGTAAAGGTTTTTTTATGATAATGAAAAATTTGGATAATTTTTCGATTTATGCATGTCATCCTTGCGTAGGAATAATGCTAATCTTTTCTGTATCATTCCAATTTTATCGGATATCCATTAAGGGAGTCCCCTATATATAGTTTAGAGAATAAAATATAATTACCAGGTTTTCCATCTCCATCAGCTTATGATCATACGCCTCCTTTAACTTCTTCTTTTCCCTTTTTATCTCTTCTTTTTCTGCAAAACACTTAGCTGCTTCCTTTTCCTTTTCCTTAAGCTTTTTATTCTCTTCCTGAGAAACCGCATATTCATAAATTAACACATATTCCATAGAGCGTAACAGTAGGAAGGCGTTTCAGCTGCAGTCTAACCTGTATCTGGCGGTGCATATCTTCCGTAAACGGTTTTCCTCGATTGTTCCTTTCAATTGCTACAACATGTTCAAGAAGCTTCTCGATTTGTTTCTTCTTCTTGTCTTCATCCTTAGTCTTGTTATCAAACACAACCCTTCTATTGCCACACAATGTGAACATTCTCTGTAATTGCACATTCCAGTTCAAAGTAGATTACATTAATAGATATAATTTTGAAACTTCCATCCGTTTATGAATACTAGAATATCGAGTCACGGACCAGCAGAAATTCAGGGCACTTGGACAAATACGCTTCCAAGGTCTGGTTGTTCGATTCTAACTCATCACCGCCAGTGAAAACAACGATCAAATAGTCAAGGACTTTACCACCAAAGATTTGTTTCAACGTATAAAGAGAGTCCTCTTCCTCTTTGGTCATCCGAGTCCTCACAGATAGAACTAATAACACAGCATGCAATCCTTCTTCCGCTAGGGAAAGACATCTAAGGATCTCCTTACTGACAAATGCGGGTGACGTTACCAAGTCGAATAGACCTGTGTCATGAACCAGAGAGTAAACCCTAAATTTTATTGGGAAAATCACATTTTTAAACTTTAAGGTGATCAAAAGGTTGCACATTAATCTTCATAAGTATTACATTAACACTTTGACCATTCAATCTATTTTTTCTAACACTTACCTTTAAATTAGCCCCCACATTTTCTCCCCTGTAAAACTGGATGAAACAGTTAACCCCATAGAGAGAGAGAGTGTGTGAGTAGAAGAGTGAAAATCACAGAAAATAGCTTTAAAGAGTGAAATTCAAAAAGAATGAGCTCCGAATTCGAAGATCATTTTATATGAGAGAAGAAAGGGGCTGAATTTGAAGGTGTTGGAGTGAAAGAGAACACATCGACGAGGTTAAAAGAGAGAAAATCGAAGAGAAACTTCAGATGATGTTAACTGTCTCGTCCAATTTTACGACGGAGAAAACGCGAGAGCTAGTTTAGAGGGTTTAAAATGTAGCAAAAATATTTTAAAGGATTAAAATGTAAGTGTAATACTCATGAGATTTAAAGTGTTAATTTTTGTTACTTTGAAGGTTAAAAACGATTTTCCCGAATTATTTTATGTATTTATTAAAATCATAGGCAATGCAGATTATGCAAAGAGTTTCAACTAAATGTTGGGACTGTAAATTGAGATTAATTACTTAATACTCCCTCTGTTTTATTTTATTTATAGTTTAAGGTTTTGGCTTATAGATTAATAAATCATTTAATTTCAATTTCAAACATTATTTTTTAATCTAATTAAAAACTATTCAACCAAGAAGAAATCTAACAGCATAATACAAATGGTCAAAACAAATAAAAAAGTAATTAATTTTCCTTAAACTATAAATAAAATGAAACAGGAGTAGTTTATTAAAATTCATCAATGGTGAACAAATGTTAAGTCTGAAGGTATTTAGAGATGCTATTATGATATTTAGGATTTTTTTTTTAAATCCCAAATTTGGGCAATTTACTAAAAAAAAAACAAAAACAAAAATCTCAAGCATATACGGAGTATGAGCAGATTGAGTCAATTTAGACATAGAAAGGTCAAGGTCAACAATATGTTAAAATATACTAGGATTGACTTTTTAGAAATATGCTTCCATGGTAATCATATACTACTAATAATTATTATTATTTCAAATTCGAAGCATTATTTTGAATTATTTTGACATTGTTTTAAAAATCAGGATATGTAATCTAGACCACTTGAATTTAAGTATAGGTACATATTGCACATTGTCGATAAAAAATAAAATCTCAGGCAACACCGACATATAAATTGTTAAAAAGTTTTGTGAATATGGGTCAGGAAATTGAGTGAATTTATTAACAAATTAGATACCAGCTGATTATTCTCGTTATATAAGTTCAAAACTATGTTAATCTAAGACTAAAAATTTCCTTCCATTGAAACATATAGTGTGATAGATAAGCGATGTAAGATATGGAAAGATTTGGAAACTCACAATTCTTTCTTAACCTTTCTCAGTACTTGCCAAATAGAATAGAATAGAAAAATAGATAAGCTTTTAACAAACAAAAAAAAAGATTTGATAAGCTAATTAGAGACAGATTATGTAATTGAAGTTTAAATAGAAGATTGTTTTGTACAATATTGTGTGGTGACCACGGCATTTTGTGATTTTACCAGAAGCTTCTTTCATTTTATTTTGTACCTATTGAATATAATGTTATTAATTAATATAATAGTGTAAATTGCTTTACAAAATATTAAATCGGAAATGGTAAAATAACCAGAATAGTCAGGAAGACTTTTGGGGGTTGACTTCGTTGGTGTTCTCGCTATCTTGTCGGCCCAGAACACCATCCTTGGAACTATTCTCAAGACTTTAATACGTGATACAGTTGTACTTATAGGAATCAGAAAAGCCTTAAAACTAACGGATTTGTATTAATAAAAAAAGTGAAAACAATCATAACCCTCAAACAATACAAATAGTAGAACACAAGAATCATATTCCCTCTGTTTCATTTTATAAGAAGTTTGGGCTAAAAGTGCATATATTAAGAAATATACTTTCGTTTACAAAAGTATTATTTAATATTTTACTTTAAATCCATTCAACCAATTAAAATTTAAGTTTTGCATAAAAACTTGCAAAACACCTAATAAAATGAAACAACAAAAAGAAACTAAAACACCTTATAAAATGGAACATAGAGAATATATATACTAAAGTAGGCTAATTTTCTCTAGTTTTGTGACACGTCGCCAATAGAGAGATTACTATATGTATTAGATAAATTAATAACTAACTAATTGTTGATTGTTTTTCACATTTTTTTTACAGTTTATATATTTCTTGGCCATATGTTCCATTGATAATTTTCTAATGTCTAAGATGCATGTGCTCTCTAAATCTCATATCTCAGTTCTTACAAAACATTTATATGAACTCTTAACTTTATTTTGTGCTCATGATCTCACATGATAATTTTCTTACACTCTTTTTGTTTTCTATTTGTTTCGTCTCTCCATTTAGTGGTCTCTATTTGTTTCGTCTCTCCATTCTCATCAATCCTTTTCAAAATCTGGATCACGCTGTTGGTCGAGGTGAGCTACATTAGCCATTGTAGTTGAGATTTTTTTTAATAGGAAAATTATAAAAATTTGATTTTTTCAAAATTTATTGTCAAAATTGGACCCTACATTCTAATTTAACATCCTAGAAATCTCTTTTTTTATAATAAAATTATGAAATGGTCATTTCAAGAATTGGTCCTTTTTTCTTTGGGATAAATTGTAGTTAAGAATTGAATGTTGCATTTAAAATAAACGAAAATGCAAACTAAGGGGGATGTATTGAACTAAATATTTTGGGTGATTTGAATTTTAATGAATTTTGAAAGGATTTGGTTGAATTTTGGTGAATTAGTAATTTTATTATTAAATTCTCTGAATTCTCACCTAAAACCATATGATTTTGATCTTTGTATTCTTAACTAAAGAATTCTCTGAAATATCTCCTGAAACTTTTAAATCCAATGCTTAAACCATTTCCAATATAATAGTGGATTTGATTGTATATTTTAAAATTCTTAATTCAATAACACTTGATTTAAGAAGATATTTTAAAATCCATGTTTGAATAACACATGATTTATCATTTTAATAAAAATCACCCCAAATCTCTTGTTCAATACACCCCCCCTAAATATATAGGTGCTGTCCAAATTATCACCAATTTCCTCCTTTATGGAGATATCAATTTATTTTGGAGGAACCACTCCACCAACCTTCTCCTTCAGTGAGAATGTATTTAAATGCTCGGCTTTTAAGGCATATCAAGTTAAAACATTCGTTTGCTTCCCTATTTTGGCAAAAGAACTAGCATTTTCGTGCTCTAGGTTGTTATCTATGAGTACGGTTTATCCTATCTTTTAACTAGGGTAAGTCTCATGCATTGCACGGATTTGATATATATTTACTTATTTATTACATTTTTAGATGTATATATATATATATTAATGTTGATTTTATTGTTGCATTTTTTCATTTTTTCTTAATTGTTTTTAGTATTCTTTAATTTATTATTTTATTTTTATTAGTCTATTTTTATAATCCAACTATTTTATTAATAATATTATAATATTTAAATAGTATAACATATTTTTCACTAACTTTGGTATTTCAATCCACACATTATTTAAAATTTCAGAGTTGGTTCTTTAAAAATTAATATTATTATTACTCTGAAATTAATACAATTATCAAAATAATTCTCTTCTACAATAAAGACAACTTATTTGGTAGTGTAACTAATTTGAAATACATTTGTAATGAAATTTATAGTCGTGAAGTACAATGTTGATGTTTTTTGCTCTTTCAACTTTCTAAACATATTGAGCAATCATTTTTTTTTTCTGTAGTTGGTGTTTGAGAACTTCTAGATCTTTGGTTAACAATTTCACATCTAATCTTGTTAAAGCATTTGGGTTGAGATTTTTGACTTCGAAAAACACTTTGAAGCTATGTGTGTAGTGTTCTTGAGCTGGAAATATCATTGTATATATCTCTGTATGAATGGAGTTTAATAAACCATTAATTAACGTACATGATATGTGTTCATCAATGACATGAAATCTGAGGTAGAAGTTGATCAAATCTTTGAAATTATTGTCATGTGTTAGAAGTATATGTTAGTTAGCAAAAGGATTCGGTGTAGTTGATATTGTTTTCTTCACGTATCTATATATCTTGTGATTTTGAGTTGGAGATGATTCATGTTTTCCGGTTGGAGATGGAATCATTTCTTTTTTGGGGTAGGTTTTTTGTTTTTTAAATTTCTAATGTTGATGTTGTATGTGTTGTTGCTATTTAAATATTAGTATAAAATAGATGTTAATTTTTTTATTTATTGTATCATATTTAATTATAATTAAAAAAACATGATGTTTACCAAAAAATCGTGTAGTTATGGCTATCACATAAACGTGACTTAGGTTATAAAATTAGGGAAAATCGATTTGGGGAAAAATTAGGGTTCATCACCTCTCTCATTTGCGATTTGGGGATTCATTCGCTGAAGCTTCAGATCGACGTTTAGGTAAGTTTCTCGCACAATTATCTCCATATTTTCACTCGATTTAGTCAATCTTCGATAGCATAGAGCTTCTATGAAACTCGATAGCTCGATTTTTCAATCTAGAACCAGACTCTGTGAAATTCGATTTCTCCATTTGTTCACTCGATTTAGTGAGTCTTAGGATTTCTTCACTCATGTTTAGCTCGAGCTTGATTTGTCTTGATTAGAGCTTCTAAACAACATAAAATTGATTTAGATTTTTCGAGTTTAGCCATTCTCCTCATTTCTTCACTAGGGTCTAGCTCGAGTTTAGCCATTCTCCTTATTTCTTCACTCGGGTTTAGCTCGAGTTTAGCCATTCTCCTCAATTCTTGACTCGGGTTTAGCTCGAGTTTGAATTGTCTTGATAAGAGCTTCTAAACAACATAAAATCATCACTCTCTCTGTGAAATTCGATATTTTATCATCGAATTGTAGTTATATAAGGTTCAATTGATGTTGGACTTAAATTAGTGTTTATAAATATGTTTCTGAGTTTGACGAGTGTTTCTGGGTTTGACGAGATTTTCTGAGTTTGACAAGTAATTAATATTTATCTCTTGTTTTCTCTTCGAAGATTTGAAGCAGTGAGGGTGAGTTTTGATTTATTTGTCCAAGCTGGTGGTTATACTGGGGTCGAGACGGAGAGTACCTAGGAGGAGAAGCTGAGGCGTGTGGAAGTCACATAGCTGAAGACTTCAAATTACAGAAGGTATTTATGCTGCTCCAAGATATCTTAGGCTATAAATAAAATATGAATAAGATTAGTTAGTTTCCACTCAGTAGAATTGAGAGTGAAGATAGTTGGTTTTAAATGTGTATCTAATGTTTCGTAGAAGATATAATTTTTCTTCGTTTTGATATTACATAATTGAAATCAATTAAAAATAAATATGTATGTATAATTATTAAGTTGGAAAAATGTAGTATTATATAATTATTAAGTTGGACAATGTAATATTTTATAGATTAAAATTGGGAGATAGTAAAGGAAAAGAGAAGAGGAAGTTTGGTTTAATTTTTTGGTTAGAAAGAAATGAATCTAATAGAAATAAATTGGAGAAAGAGAAAATGTGTCATGTTTTTTAGTGGACATGTGACAGCATTTAAGAGCTTCATAGAAAGATAACCATACTATATTAGATAAGATTGATTATTAGTCTTAATTCTCGTTGATTAGTAGTGTTATTTGTGTCGACCAATTTTTTTTGTATGTTACCATTGGACTTTATTTAAAGGTTTGATTATATGTTTTTAATAGGTTGACCATATATATAGGGTTTTCTGCTAAAAAACCATCAACCTTTATTTTTGTTGCATAATCAACCCTCACCTGTAAGTTATGCAGGTCAACCCAACCACCGCAAAAGTCACCCGCAATATAGCCATTGCCTATTTCGTTGACGTGGCCACGTTAGCTGCTGTTAGAAACTAACATAAGCCTTAAAATGACGTAGTTTTGGGCCAAAAAAGCAACATGATGTTTACCAAAAAATCGTGTCGTTTTGGCTATCACATAAACGCGACTTACGTTTTAAAATTAGGGAAAATTGTTTTGGGGAAAAAATTAGGGTTCATCACCTCTCTCATTTGCGATTTGGGGATTCATTCGCCGAAGCTACAGATCGACGTTTAGGTAAGTTTCTCGCACAATTATCTCCATATTTTCACTCGATTTAGTCAATCTTCGATAGCATAGAGCTTCTATGAAACTCGATAGCTCGATTTTTCAATCTAGAACCAGACTCTGTGAAATTCGATTTCTCCATTTGTTCACTCGATTTAGTGAGTCTTAGGATGTCTTCACTCATGTTTAGCTCGAGTTTGATTTGTCTTGATTAGAGCTTCTAAACAACATAAAATTGATTTAGATTTTTTGATTTAGCCATTCTCCTCATTTCTTCACTCGGGGTTAGCTCGAGTTTAGCCATTCTCCTCATTTCTTCACTCAGGTCTAGCTCGAGTTTAGCCATTCTCCTCATTTATTCACTCGGGTTTAGCTTGAGTTTAGCAATTCTCCTCAATTCTTGACTCGGGTTTAGCTCGAGTTTGAATTGTCTTGATAAGAGCTTCTAAACAACATAAAATCATCACTCTCTCTGTGAAATTCGATATTTTATCATCGACTTGTAGTTATATAACGTTCAATTGATGTTGGACTTAAATTAGTGTTTGACGAGAGTTTCTGGGTTTGACGAGTGTTTCTGGGTTTGACAAAATTTTCTGGGTTTGACAAGTAATTAATATTTATCTCTTGTTTTCTCTTTGAAGGTTTGAAGCAGTGAGGGTGAGTTTCGATTTATTTGTCCAAGCTGGTGGTTATACTGGGGTCGAGACGGAGTGTACCTAGGAGGCGAAGCTGAGGCATGTGGAAGTCACATAGCTGAAGACTTCAAATTACAGAAGGTATTTGTGCTGCTCCAAGATATCTTAGGCTATAAAGAAAATATGAATAAGATTAGTTAGTTTCCACTGGGTAGAACTGAGAGTGAAGATAGTTGGTTTTAAATGTGTATCTAATGTTTCGTAGAAGACATAATTTTTTTCGTTTTGATATTACATAATTGAAATCAATTAAAAATAAATATGTATGTATAATTATTAAGTTGGAAAAATGTAGTATTATATAATTATTAAGTTGGACAATGTAATATTTTATAGATTAAAATTGGGAGATAGTAAAGGAAAAAGAGAAGAGGAAGTTTGGTTTAATTTTTTGGTTAGAAAGAAATGAATCTAATAGAAATAAATTGGAGAAAAAGAAAATGTGTCATGTTTTTTAGTGGACATGTGACAGCATTTAAGAGCTTCATAGAAAGATAACCATACTATATTAGATAAGATTGATTTCTAGTCTTAATTCTCGTTGATTAGTAGTGTTATTTGTGTCAACCAATTTTTTTTGTATGTTACCATTGGACTTTATTTAAAGGTTTGATTATATGTTTTTAATAGGTTGACCATATATATAGGGTTTTCTGCTAAAAAACCATCAACCTTTATTTTTGTTGCATAATCAACCATCACCTGTAAGTTATGCAGGTCAACCCAACCACCGCAAAAGTCACCCGCAATATAGCAATTGCCTATTTCGTTGACGTGGCCACGTTAGCTGCTGTTAGAAACTAACATAAGCCTTAAAATGACGTAGTTTTGGGCCAAAAAAGCAACATGATGTTTACCAAAAAATCGTGTCGTTTTGGCTATCACATAAACGCGACTTAGGTTTTAAAATTAGGGAAAATTGTTTTGGGGAAAAAATTAGGGTTCATCACCTCTCTCATTTGCGATTTGGGGATTCATTACATGGCTACAGATCGACGTTTAGGTAAGTTTCTCGCACAATTATCTCCATATTTTCACTCGATTTAGTCAATCTTCGATAGCATAGAGCTTCTATGAAACTCGATAGCTCGATTTTTCAATCTAGAACCAGACTCTGTGAAATTCGATTTCTCCATTTGTTCACTCGATTTAGTGAGTCGTAGGATGTCTTCACTCATGTTTAGCTGGAGTTTGATTTGTCTTGATTAGAGATTCTAAACAACATAAAATTGATTTAGATTTTTTGATTTAGCCATTCTTCTCATTTCTTCACTCGGGTTTAGCTCGAGTTTAGCCATTCTCCTCATTTCTTCACTCGGGTCTAGCTCGGGTTTAGCCATTCTCTTCATTTATTCACTCGGGTTTAGCTCGAGTTTAGCCATTCTCCTCAATTCTTGACTCCGGTTTAGCTCGAGTTTGAATTGTCTTGATAAGAGCTTCTAAACAACATAAAATCGTCACTCTCTCTGTGAAATTCGATATTTTATCATCGAATTGTAGTTATATAAGGTTCAATTGATGTTGGACTTAAATTACTGTTTGACGAGAGTTTCTGGGTTTGACGAGTGTTTCTGGGTTTGACGAGATTTTCTGGGTTTGACAAGTAATTAATATTTATCTCTTGTTTTCTCTTTGAAGGTTTGAAGCAGTGAGGGTGAGTTTCGATTTATTTGTCCAAGCTGGTGGTTATACTGGGGTCGAGACGGAGAGTACCTAGGAGGAGAAGCTGAGGCATGTGGAAGTCACATAGCTGAAGACTTCTAATTACAGAAGGTATTTATGCTGCTCCAAGATATCTTAGGCTATAAATAAAATATGAATAAGATTAGTTAGTTTCCACTGGGTAGAACTGAGAGAGAAGATAGTTGGTTTTAAATGTGTATCTACCGTTTCGTAGAAGATATAATTTTTTTCGTTTTGATATTACATAATTGAAATCAATTAAAAATAAATATGTATGTATAATTATTAAGTTGGAAAAATGTAGTATTATATAATTATTAAGTTGGACAATGTAATATTTTATAGATTAAAATTGGGAGATAGTAAAGGAAAAAGAGAAGAGGAAGTTTGGTTTAATTTTTTGGTTAGAAAGAAATGAATCTAATAGAAATAAATTGGAGAAAGAGAAAATGTGTCATGTTGTTTAGTGGACATGTGACAGCATTTAAGAGCTTCATAGAAAGATAACCATACTATATTAGATAAGATTGATTATTAGTCTTAATTCTCGTTGATTAGTAGTGTTATTTGTGTCGACCAATTTTTTTTGTATGTTACCATTGGACTTTATTTAAAGGTTTGATTATATGTTTTTAATAGGTTGACCATATATATAGGGTTTTCTGCTAAAAAACCATCAACCTTTATTTTTGTTGCATAATCAACCCTCACCTGAAAGTTATGCAGGTCAACCCTACCACCGCAAAAATCACCCGCAATATAGCCATTGCCTATTTCGTTGACGTGGCCACGTTAGCTGCTGTTAGAAACTAACATAAGCCATAAAATGACGTAGTTTTGGGCCAAAAAAACAACATGATGTTTACCAAAAAATCGTGTCGTTTTGGCTATCACATAAACGCGACTTAGGTTTTAAAATTAGGGAAAATTGATTTGGGGAAAAAATTAGGGTTCATCACCTCTCTCATTTGCGATTTGGGGATTCACTCGCTGAAGCTTCAGATTGACGTTTAGGTAAGTTTCTCGCACAATTATCTCCATATTTTCACTCGATTTAGTCAATCTTCGATAGCATAGAGCTTCTATGAAACTCGATAGCTCGATTTTTCAATCTAGAACCAGACTCTGTGAAATTCGATTTCTCCATTTGTTCACTCGATTTAGTGAGTCTTAGGATGTCTTCACTCATGTTTAGATCGAGTTTGATTTGTCTTGATTAGAGCTTCTAAACAACATAAAATTGATTTAGATTTTTCGATTTAGCCATTCTCCTCATTTCTTCACTCGGGTTTAGCTCGAGTTTAGCCATTCTCCTCATTTCTTCACTCGGGTCTAGCTCGAGTTTAGCCATTCTCCTCATTTCTTCACTCGGGTTTAGCTTGAGTTTAGCCATTCTCCTCAATTTTTGACTCGGGTTTAGCTCGAGTTTGAATTGTCTTGATAAGAGCTTCTAAACAACATAAAATCGTCACTCTCTCTGTGAGTTAGTGTTGTAGTTATATAAGGTATTTTATCATCGAATTGTAGTTATATAAGGTTCAATTGATGTTGGACTTAAATTAGTGTTTGACGAGAGTTTTTGGGTTTGACGAGTGTTTTTGGGTTTGACGAGATTTTCTGGGTTTGACAACACTACAAGAAATCTACCACAAAACTGACGGAATTTCCGACGGACAATAATTCCGTTGGAAATTTCCGACGGCTTCCCGATGGATTCCCGAGATTTGAAAATTCTGGGAATCCGACGGAAATCCATGCCGTTATATTCCGACGGATTTCCAACGGAATTTCTGATGGAAATTTATATTCTGACGAATTTCCGACGGATATCCATGCCGTTTTATTCCGACGGATTTCCGACGGCTTCTGGAAATAGGTCGGATAATATGAACGTTAATGTAGCCGTTGAATGTACCATTATAAACCGACGGATTTCCGACATAAATCCGATGGAAACGAGTTTATATATATGTTTCTCCCTTACTCCATCCCATTACACAACAATCTTAATTTCATATCTCTCTCTCATTTCTTGTTTACTTAATACGAATTCTAAAAAAAAAGTGAAAAATATGTCTAGATATTTTCGATCATGGATGGACGAACCATTGATGGATCCGGAGACGAACAACTTGAACGAGGAGTATGCATGAGGCATATACGAGTTCATGGAAGTGGCGGGAAAGCAACCGCGTGTTCAAAAATCAGGTAAGTTAAAATGTCCATGTTCAATTTGTAGGAATTCTCGTAATGTTGCGATAGAGATAGTTTGGCATCATTTGTATAGTAATAGGTTTACGCCGGGTTACAAGATATGGTATTTACATGGAGAAACAAATGTTGAGTATGGTAGTACTAGTGAACCAACTGTCTCAGATTGTTTAGGAGGTAGCACAGAAGTAGATGTAGGTGTAGGGAGCGTGCAGATGGTGAATGATGCGTTTAGAGAAAATGTGGAGTTTAGCGGTGAAGAAAGATATATGTTCGAAGAACCTAATGTAGAAGCAAGAAGATTTTTTGATATGTTAGATGCTGCAAAGCAGCCACTATAAAAAGGGTGTAAAGAAGGTCATTCGCCTTTATCATCTGCAAGTAGATTGATGACGATTAAGACGGATTACAATTTGGCAGAGGAGTGCATTGATGCGATAATAGATTGGGCGAAAGATTTATTGCCAGAAGATAATCTTTTACCCGGATCATACTACGAGGTACAAAAACTTGTATGTGGTCTTGGGTTACCGTATAAGGTAATAGATGTGTGCATCAACAACTGTATGCTGTATTGGAGAGAAGATGAAAACCGCAAAAGATGTCGATTTTGTCGTAAACCACGGTATCAGGAAAGTAGTGGTAGAATTCAAATTCCATATAAACGTATGTGGTATTTACCAATAACAGAGATGTTGAAGAGGTTATATACTTCTCAGCGCACGGCAGAGCCAATGAGATGGCATGCAGAACATCGTCAAGATGGAGATATTACACATCCTTCAGACGCAGAAGCTTGGAAACATTTTCAATCATTGTATCCGGATTTTGCGTATGAGCGAAGGAATGTGTACCTAGGGTTATGTACAAATGGTTTTAACCCATTTGGGAAGCATGGAGGGAAGTATTCGTTATGGCCCGTAATTGTAACCCCTTACAATTTGCCTCCATCTCTGTGCATGCGTAGAGAGTTTTTATATCTCTCGATTCTTGTTCCCGACCCAGAGCATCCGAAGAGATCACTTGATATATTCCTCCAGCCATTGATCTATGAGTTACAAATACTATGGGAGCATGGTGTGGAAGCGTACGATGTTTCAACCCAGCAAAACTTTAAGATGCGTGCGGTGCTTATGTGAACCATAAGCGATTTTCCAGCATATGGTATGTTATCTGGATGGACAACACATGGGAGATTATCGTGTCCGTATTGCCAAGACAACACTGATGCATTCCAACTGAAGCACGGCAGAAAAAGTTGTTAAGTTGATTGTCATAGAAGATTTTTACCGAGTGATCATCCGTATCGTCATTCGAGAACAATGTTTACGAAGGGTAGGCAAGTTTTTGATGGTCCACCGCCTGAGATAGACGGTGAGACTTTATTGGAGCAGTTGAGAGATTTTGATGTTGAGACGACTCTTTATTGTGGGGGTAATGGACATGAACCTATTTATGGTGTCGGTGAATTTCATAGCTGGCACAAGAAGAGCATATTTTGGGATTTGCCTTACTGGAAGAACCATTTATTACGGCATAATCTTGATGTGATGCACGTTGAGAAAAACTTCTTTGAGAACATCATGAACACTGTCTTAAACGTCCAAGGGAAGACGAAAGACAATATGAAATCTAGATTAGACTTGCGAGCATATTGCGATCGAGGTTTTCTTGAAGTGCTCCCAAATGGTCAATGTCCATTTCCATTATACCGGTTAGAAGCAGCAAAGAAAATAGAATTTTTTGATTGGATTCACGACGATGTTAAATTCACTGATGGATACGCATCTAATCTGCGTAATTGCCTCAATTATGGAGAAGGAAAGTTTACTGGAATGAAGAGTCATGATTGTCACATTGTGATGCAGAGGCTTCTTCCATTCGCTTTTGCTCATCTTCTTCATAAAGACGTCCACCAAGCAATTGCAGGAGTAGGTGCTTTCTTTCGCGAGTTATGCACAAGAACACTTACTGTTGAGGGAATCCAAAATTTACAGGCCAATATCCCGGTGATCCTTTGTAATTTGGAAAAGATATTTCCACCATCTTTCTTTGATGTGATGGAACATCTTCCGATCCACCTCCCACGAGAAGCAGAACTAGGAGGCCCGGTTCAATACCGTTGGATGTATCCATTTGAGCGGTATATGTTTCATCTAAAGAAAAAGGTTAAGAATTTGAGTAGAGTAGAGCGATCTATTATCGCCCAGAGCATCAACGAAGAGGCCTCATAGTTTGCTAAATATTACTTCCCGTCAAAAGTTCGTACGAAGAGTAGACGTCCTAGTCGCCATGATGTTTGTGGTGAGAGAGCGATTTACCCCGTCGTTGTTCCATAGTTATTTTCCCAAGTTGGGCGAGTCAGTGGCAAAGGAAAAAGGCGTAAATTATCTCAAGAGAAGTTTAAACACTTGCATACGTATATCCTAACCAATTGTGAAGAAATTACGGAATACGAAAGGTAAACAAAAATTATTTTGTGTCTTTTAATGTATAATTGATTATTTTATATGTTATTATTAACTTGTCAACAATTTTGGTTTTCGTATGAGTTTACATGGCAGATGTCTGCTGGTACTATATGGATAAGACAGAAGACGAGCTTCAAGTCCATAAGGAGGAGGAATTTATGACTTGGTTGCAGTTTTACGTAAGTGTTTAAAAACTGCTAAATCATTTAATAAATATTGAAATTTTTAATACAAATTTGTAACTTATTTTTGTAGGTTTCTGAAGGAGTAAGAAGCGGACAGACATTTCCCACATGGTTATTGGAATTTGTGAGTGGTCCAAACTACATTGCAACTTCTTATCCTAGATACTGCAGTCATGGATATGGGTTTAGGGTTCATGACGAGAGAAGGACAACGCAAACTTCAGATTCTGGTATTTCAGTGAAATCTGGTAATGATGTTTACTACGACGTTCTTCAAGAAATATTGGAAGTGCGGTACCCAGAAATGTTAGACTTGAGGTGCATTGTTTTCAAGTGTGATTGGTATGATTCAACACTCGGTCGTGGGCTTCATCTGGACCAATTTGGTGTTACGTCTGTTAATTCAAGTCGGAGACTAGAAACATATGACCCATTCATTCTAGGATCACAAGCTGAGCAGGTAGGGTACAAATATTAGTGTAATTAATACTCAATTCATTATTTTGGTATAATACTTACAAAATTCATATGTTTTTTTAGGTGTGCTATATTCGTTACCCTCGAGTTACACAGCGGACAGATCCTTGGCGCACAGTTACTACAAGGACCCCGAGAGGAAGAATTTATGGAGTTGCAGAACACGATCCTTTACAGCCAGCAGAAGTTGTTCCAATGGATCCAGTTGAGCCTTCTTGTGCTCTGGATCTTGTTGTTGATTTCACACAATTTGATTTAGTTTTTTTCGAATCAAAAGAAGAACAAGGTGAATTTTATGAGGATTCAGACTCAATTCCATATAAGGGATCAGCATCATCATCTAATGAAGATTAGTTATATGTGTGTTTTGTATTATTTTTTATTTTTACAGAAAGGTGTAAATTTTTTTTTTGTATTTTATTTAATTTTTACATTACGGTGTATACCATAGGTCCTCGAAGACCACAGCTGCCGAGCATTTTATAAGCTCAACTTCAGCTTTGTATATTTTTACAAGTTTTAATAAAATAAGATTTTGCCAGAAATATATATTCCCTAAACAAACACCTCAACAAAATACTAAACCACATATAAACCCATATCCGTCGGAAATCCATTGGTTTTTTCCGTCGCTTCTATCTCGTCGAAAATAAAAGCTACGTCGGAAATCTGTCAGAATTTCCGACGAATTTCTGACGGTACCACGAAATCAGGATTCCGTCGAAAAGCCGTCTGATTTTAATCCATCTGTTTAAAACCGACGGAAAACAGATGGATTTCTGATATTTATAAACCGACGGATTTCCAACGGATCCAAAACCGACAGAATTCGAACGTAATTAAAACCGACGGAATTCTGATGGATATCTGATATTTATGAACCGACGGATTTCCGACGGAACTAAAACTGACGGATTTCCGACGGAACTAAAACCGACGGAATTGTTTAATTTTTTTAATTATATAATCGAATTTTTAAAATTAAATTTAATAATTTTAAAATTTTGTTTTCTAATATAAATTAAAATTAAAGAAATAATAATTATAAAATAATAGAATAATTCAAATAAAAATTCAATAGTTAAAAAATAATTCAAATAAAAAACAAAAAAAACTAAAACAAACTAAAACTACGATGGCAGGAATCGGTAAAAGAATTCCTCCATGCGTTGCTGCAATGCCAGGTGATCCGCCTCCAATTTGCGGGTTCTTTCGCGTTCTGCTTCTTGTTGGAGGCGATCCGCTTCTCGTTGGAGGCGATCCGCTCCTCGTTCTTCTGTGAGGTGTTGCAGCTGTGCCCTAAGATCGGGAGAATCGCCGTAGAAACGCAAAGATGCAGAAAAAGATTCGTCGTCCGGAAGACCAAATACATGACCTTTGGTCTTCGGAGTACACTGCGGTAAGAAACGAAAACTTTGTTAAAAATTAGAAATTACAAAAAATTGATTTAAATATATATTTTACTTACCTCATAGACGAATTCGTTAATCTTCTCGATCGGAAGATCGGTCATTGGAGGCGTTCTTTCGGTGAGTGGCTGAGAAAGGAGGAAGTTTGCCTTCATCTTCTCATAATTGTCAATGATCTCCCGAGCCAGCGGATCTTGGATTTCATGGTTCTTCCTGCTGGTATGCGCATCCTTGAGCAATGCGAGAGCGGAAGGTTGGACACCGTTTTGCCAAAACTACAAAAATGAAAATTTAGTAAAATATAAAATTATAAAACTAAAATATAAAATTATAAAACTAAAATAACAAAATTTTAATTAAATAAGAAACTTACCAGTTGTTTGGCCCGTGTGACCAAACTAACCGCTCCTAGATTGTACGTCGCCTTGCCTTTTCCTTTGCGATCGCTGTTTCAGCACGCAGAATGAGTTGTGGAGCTTGTCTTGGTCGGTTCTTCACTCCAATAAGTGCATAACCCGCTCCATAGGCCCGGGTTAGAAAGCAACTCCCTTGGGACATCATTCTTGTGCCACTTCTCCTTCCACTCGTTCAGCTTCCATGAATACATTTTCGCTGTTTTTTTATCAAAGCATCGTCTAACCGAGGCGGTCATGTGGCTGTCCCAAGTAAATTCTTGCTGCAAATCAAAAATTAAAATAAAATAAACTATATTAAATAAAAGTAAAACAATTTAAAATATGAGGTACTTACCGCAAATTGGCGAAACCACAATTCCTGATCCGCCATCGGCATTTGGTTGTAAGTCGGGTACGGATGCCGAAGCATTCCATTGAGCATCCGGTTAATGGACTTGGAAATCCCATTTCCGGAATCTCCAAACCTACAAAAGAAATTATTGCAAATAATTTGAATTGTAACTAAAGTAATAATAGTAAATAAATATTAAAATTCTTAAAATTAACAAAAACTGATCAGGTGTCTCTGCCTACGCAATCCGGATGGAGACGTGGCAATCTATCTCGTCCTGGTTGAGCGACAAAGTCCTCGACGCTCATCTGCGTCGGTGCAGTAGGTGAAGGAGTCGGCATAGGCTCTGTCTCGGGGATATGTGTGTCCGGTGTAGGAGAACTCCTCGAACCGGCACGACCTCTCCCGCGACTACTACGTCCGCCGCCGCCTGAATGGATAAACTGACCGTAATCCCTATAAAATTTAAAAAGAAATCAAACATTATATGAAAAATTATACATCATCAAAATAATAAAAAATTATACTTTTATAAATTACATCATCAAAAATATATTAAATTCATTATTAGTCCAAAACAATTATACTTTTATAAAAGAATGAATAATTTATGGAAATACTTATAAATTACTAAAATCATCATAAATTTATATTTATAAGTATGAATTCCAAAACAATTATAAATTTGTAAATACATGATTATTACGTGAAATAGTTATACATTATCAAAATAATAAAAATTTATCAAAAAAATATTTTAAATTCATTACTATTCCAAAACAATTATACATTTATAAAATAATTTATAATTGATGGAAATACTTATAAATTACTAAAATCATCATAAATTTATATTTATAAGTATTAATTCCAAAACAATTATAAATTTGTAAATCCATGATTTATAATTATAAATAAGTTAAATAAATAAGTTAAATTATAAATAAGTTTAATTTGTAAGTTTATAATTATAAATAGGTTAAATAAATAAATAAATTAACAAAAATAATAATTTCAATAAACATAATTTAACTTAATATTAATTAACATAATAATTCAACCACAAATTCTAATAAATCTAAAATTCCAAATCAAAATCATTTATCTAACAATCCATGTTATAAAGTAGGTAAATCTTAAAACTAACAAACCAAATTCTAAATCTAACATTACAAACCTAAATCTAACAATTCTAATTTTCTAAACCAATAAATCTAACTAAAAACCTAACAGTCCATAATATAAATTTAAAAACTTACAAGTTTGGGGGTTTGTTAGACATTTGGATGATGGATCTGACAGATTTGAGGAGATTTGGCGATTTTGGCGATTTTTAGGGTTTAGAAACTTCTCTGCGAAAGTGAGGAGGAAGAAGACGAAGTCGGATTATATTACGAGATTTCCGACGGAAAATATAAATATGCATGTCTTTTGATTGGCCAGTCAAACCTTAAACGGGGACACGTGTTACCACAAAACTGTCGGAAATCCGTCGGAAATTTCCGACGGGTTTGTGGTTTTAGTGGTTATTTACGCACCGTTTCAGTAAACATATGTTTTTAGTTTTATAAATTCATGATTACAAACACAAATAACTTATAGAAATCTTTCATTTGTCAAATTTCAAAATTTTAGAAGATTATTTCGTTTTTGGTAAATTTGTATGTTAATTATACGTTTATCTATCAAACACTTTTGTTCGAACCATGTCGACCAACGGAAACTTTTGAAAATATGTTATATATCACATAATTTAGTTTATTTTGTCAAAGTTTGTTGTTAACATTGTCTTGATGTACAAGAAATTACAAGTTAACCATGTAACCCCCAAAACCATCAGAAATCCGTCGAAAAAACTGACGGATTCTGACGGTTTTAGGGTAACATGTGTCTATAAAAATTAAATTAAAAATATATCCAAATCCGTTGGAAATCCGTCAGTTTTTCTTACGGATTTCCGACGGATATTGGTATTTATTACGAAAACACGTGTCCGTGTTTAAGGTTTTAAATTATTTTTTCCGTCAGAAAAACCGACGGATTTCCGACGGTTTTGGGTTTAAATGTGGTTTAATGTTTAAGTGGTTTAATGAGTTTTGTGGGTTTGTTAAGGTGTTTGTTTAGGGAATATATATTTCTGGCAAAATCATATTTTATTAAAACTTGTAAAAATATACAAAACTGAAGTTGAGCTTATAAAATGCTCGTCAGCTGTGGTCTTCGAGGACCTATGGTTTACACCGTAATGTCAAAATGAAATAAAATACAAAAAAACAAATTTACACCTTCCTGTAAAAATAAAAAATAATACAAAACACACAAATAACTAATCTTCATTAGATGATGATGCTGATCCCTCAGATGGAATCGAGTCTGAATCCTCATAAAATTCAACTTGTTCTTCTTCTGAGTCGGAAAAAACTAAACCAAATTGTGTGAAATCAACAACAAGATCGAGAGCACAAGAAGGCTCAACTGGATCCATTGGAACAACTTCTGCTGGCTGTAAAGGATCGTGTTCTGCAACTCCATAAATTCTTCCTCTCGGGGTCACTGTAGTAACTGTGCGCCAAGGATCTGTCCGCCGTGTAACTCGAGGGTAACGAATATAGCACACCTAAAAAAACATATTAATTTTGTAAGTATTATACCAAAATAATGAATTGAGTATTAATTACACTAATATTTGTACCCTACCTGCTCAGCTTGTGATCCTAGAATGAATGGGTCATACGTTTCTAGTCTCCGACTTGAATTAACAGACGTAACACCAAATTGGTCCACATGAAGCCCACGACTGAGTGTTGAATCATACCAATCACACTTGAAAACAATGCACCTCAAGTCTAACATTCCTGGGTACCGCACTTCCAATATTTCCTGAAGAACGCCGTAGTAAACATCATTACCAGATTTCACTGAAATATCAGAATCTGCAGTTTGCCTTGTCCTTCTCTCGTCATGAACACTAAACCTATATCCATGACTGCAGTATCTAGGATAAGAAGTTGCAATGTAATTGGGACCATTAACAAATTCCAATAACCATGTGAGAAATGTCTGTCCGCTTCTTACTCCTTCAGAAACCTACAAAAATAAGTTACAAATTAGTATTAAAATAAATTAAATATTAAATGATTTAGCATTTTTTAACACTTACGTAAAACTGCAACCAAGACATAAATTCCTCATGGACTTGAAGCTCGTCTTCTGTCTTATCCATATAGTACCCGCGTATTAATGCCATGTAAATCCTGTACGAAAACCAAAATTGTTGACAAGTTAATAATAACATATAAAATAATCAATTATACATTAAATGACACAAAAGAATTTTTGTTTACCTTTCGTATTCCGTAATTTCTTCACAATTGGTTAGGATATACGTATGCAAGTGTTTAAACTCCTCTTGAGATAATTTAAGAGCTTCATAGAAAGATAACCATACTATATTAGATAAGATTGATTATTAGTCTTAATTCTCGTTGATTAGTAGTGTTATTTGTGTCGACCAATTTTTTTTGTATGTTACCATTGGACTTTATTTAAAGGTTTGATTATATGTTTTTAATAGGTTGACCATATATATAGGGTTTTCTGCTAAAAAACCATCAACCTTTATTTTTGTTGCATAATTAACCCTCACATGAAAGTTATGCAGGTCAACCCTACCACCGCAAAAGTCACCCGCAATATAGCCATTGCCTATTTCGTTGACGTGGCCACGTTATCTGCTGTTAGAAACTAACATAAGCCTTAAAATGACGTAGTTTTGCGCCAAAAAAACAACATGATGTTTACCAAAAAATCGTATCGTTTTGGCTATCACATAAACGCGACTTAGGTTTTAAAAATAGGGAAAACCGATTTGGGGAAAAAATTAGGGTTCATCACCTCTCTCATTTGCGATTTGGGGATTCATTCGCTGAAGCTTCAGATCGATATTTAGGTAAGTTTCTCGCGTAATTATCTCCATAACTTCACTCGATTTAGTCAATCTACGATAGCTTAGAGCTTCTATGAAACTCGATAGCTCGATTTTTCAATTTAGAACCAGACTGTGTGAAATTCAATTTCTCCATTTGTTTACTCGATTTAGTGAGTCTTAGGATTTCTTCACTCATGTATGCTCGAGTTTGATTTGGCTTGATTAGAGCTTCTAAACAACATAAAATTGATTTAGATTTTTCGATTTAGCCATTCTCCTCATTACTTCGCTTGGGTTTAGCTCGAGTTTAGCCATTCTTCTCATTTCTTCACTCGGGTTTAGCTCGAGTTTAGCCATTCTCCTCATTTATTCGCTCGGGTTTAGCTCCAGTTTGAATTGTCTTGATAAGAGCTTCTAAACAACATAAAATCATCACTCTCTCTGTGAAATTCGATATTTTATCATCGAATTATAGTTATATAAGGTTCAATTGATGTTGGAATTAAATTAGTGTTTGACGAGAGTTTCTGGGTTGGATGAGTGTTTCTGTGTTTGACGAGATTTTCTGGGTTTGACAAGTAATTAATATTTATCTCTTGTTTTCTCTTTGAAGGTTTGAAGCAGTGAGGGTGAGTTTCAATTTATTTTTCCAAGCTGGTGGTTATACTGGGGTCGAGGCAGAGAGTACCTAGTAGGAGAAGCTGAGGTGTAATGCCCCGCCCGCCACCGTCCGTGAGTACCTCACATCCTCTCTAGGCCCGTGAGCCTCACGCCCTATCCAGGGACCATGAGCGCTCCACGTCCCCTCTAGGCCCGTGGGCCCCACCTTCGTCCGACGGTCGGTGCATTAATTTCCCGAGGCCCTAGAGACTTGTTACCATCCCTACAAATCACCACATGATCTTTTCCCGTGCTTTGGCCTCACTCACACGGTACCGACAACCACTTCCCGGTAGGTCACCCATCCTAGTACTACTCCAGTACAAACACGCTTAACTCTGGAGTTCTAACTAGAGGAGTGACGGAAAAGATAAGTGCACTTTGGTGATATAGGTAGCCAAATCAAATCTGTTAACCTCTTCTCAGAAACCGGGATGTTACAACTCACCCCCACTAACAGACCGCAATGTCCTCGTTGCGCACCCATCGCCCTCAGGACTGCCTCCCGTGTCAGAACCGGTTTCACATAACCTAGAGCTCTGATACCAATTGTAATGCCACATAGCTGAAGACTTCAAATTACAGAAGGTATTTATGCTGCTCCAAGATATCTTAGGCTATAAAGATAATATGAATAAGATTAGTTGGTTTCCACCGGGTAGAATTGAGAGAGAAGATAGTTGGTTTTAAATGTGTATCTAATGTTTCGTAAAAGATATAATTTTTTTTTGATATTACATAATTGAAATCAATTAAAAATAAATATGTATGTATAATTATTAAGTTGGAATAATGTAGTATTTTATAATTATTAAGTTGGACAATGTAATATTTTATAGATTAAAATTGGGAGATAGTAAAGGAAAAAGAGAATAGGAAGTTTGGTTTAATTTATTGGTTAAAAAGAAATGAATCTAAAAGAAATAAATTGGAGAAAGAGAAAATGTGTCATGTTTTTTAGTGGACATGTGACTACTATATTAGATAAGATTGATTATTAGTCTTAATTCTTGTTGATTGGTAGTGTTATTTGTGTTGACCAATTTTTTTTGTTTCTTACCATTGGACTTTATTTAAAGGTTTGATTATATGTTTTTAATAGGTTGACCATATATATAGAGTTTTCTGCTAAAAAACCATTAACTTTTATTTTTGTTGCATGATCAACCCTCACCCGAAAGTTGTGCAGGTCAACCCTACCACCGCGAAAGTCACCCGCAAAATAGCCATTACCTATTTTGTTGACGTGGTCATGTTAGCTGCTGTTAGAAAACTAACGGAAGCCTTAAAATGATGTAGTTTTGGGCCAAAAAAACAACGTGATGTTTACCAAAAAATCGTGTCGTTTTGGCTATCACATAAACGCGACTTAGGTTTTAAAATTAGGGAGAATCGATTTGGGGAAAAATCAGGGTTCATCACCTCTCTCATTTGTGATTTGGGGATTCATTCGCTGAAGCTTCAGATCGACGTTTAGGTAAGTTTCTCGCACAATTATCTCCATACCTTCACTCGATTTAGTCAATCTTCGATAGCTTAGAGCTTCTATGAAGTTCGATAGCTCGATTTTTCAGTTTAGAACCAGACACTGTAAAATTAGATTTCTCCATTTGTTCACTCGATTTAGTGAGTCTTAGGATTTCTTCACTCATGTTTAGCTCGAGTTTGATTTATCTTGATTAGAGCTTCTAAACAACATAAAATCGATTTAGATTTTTCGATTTAGCCATTCTCCTCATTTCTTCACTCGGGTTTAGCTCGAGTTTAGCCATTCTCCTCATTTCTTCACTCGGGTTTAGCTCGAGTTTGGATTTTCTTGATAAGAGCTTCTAAACAACATAAAATCGTCACTCTCTTTGTGAAATTCGATATTTTATCATCGAGTTGTAGTTATATAAGTTTGAATTGATGTTGGACTTAAATTAGTGTTTGACGAGTGTTTCTGGGTTTGACGAGATTTTATGGGTTTGACAAGTAATTAATAACCCTTGACATACTATATAAAAAGATGGGGATATGGAGTTTGCAAGGAGGAAGTTTTCTCCTAAAGTTTACTCTCTTTTATCTTTCTAAACAGTTTCTGAGAAACAAAAAATAAAGTTTGTCATTGATTCCATTCGGTGTACAATATACAGAGTTTGATAGTTGTATCCTGCAAGATAACATTCTTAGTTATACTAAGGGTGAAACTTTTGTATTACATTTATTTTGTACTTTAATAATTGAATAAACATCTTCTTTTAAGGGTGATTGATCTGCATCATTAATTCCCCTAACTAGGGTTTAAACTAGGAAAAGAATTAGTTTGAAAGTTTAAAGTAGGAATGAAAAAACTTGAATGTTTAAAAGAGATGTGCATGTCACCTTGTAAGCTTTTTTGGGAATTTTCCACAAGTAAAAAGTTTACATATATATATATATATATAAAAACTTTAAATATGTTTTAATAACATAAAGCGTAAATGTTTGTGTTTAGCGTTAACACGCTAGTGCTGAATTAGTCATTACAAATGCATTGGCATTTTAGCATAAAGGGTCACTGTCCCACGTGTGAATTGGCTACCAAAGTCAATCCTCAAAAGTCGTCTACCACCTCAAGAACTCGTCTTAGCCTTCCGGTTTCGTTTACCATTTCCAGTTTCACATCTTATACAATTTCCAGTTCCCTAATAAATTGGATAATCAAATAATAGAATTAATCACACTTGCTAAAAAAGGATAAAAAAACCCAAATCCTATACAAATACGAATAGTTCTTTTTTTTTGATAAAAAAATACGAATAGTTGAGAAACAAAAACATAAAATAGTTGTTTCTAAACTAAAATAAACACAGGGGGCAAGGGATCTTATATTTAAACTTGAATTGTTTCCATCGATTAACTTACCCATTCATTCTTCTTTTCTTGTTTCCCCACAAAGGATAAGAAAGCTCCCGAGTTTCCATTTGGTAGACTCCCTAGTTAATTTCTTTCTTTCTTCATTCTGCTTTTCGATAGGTAATAATTGTTGGTGATCGGAATATGGCTAATCAGAACGTGCCCTCGTCGTCTGAGGCAGTTACAAACATAGTTCTAGTAGGACGTACTGGCAATGGAAAAAGCGCAACTGGAAATACCATTCTCGGTGAAAAACACTTCACATCGAAGAAACAGGCAGTAGGTGTTACCATGGAATGTAAGATGTATAGAGCTGCGATACAAGATGGCCCAATAATCAATGTGATTGATACTCCTGGTATGTGCTCTGATCCATTAAAACTTTAGGTTTAGCCCACCACTCTTATTTAATTCATCAAAGTCTGACTTTACTATGGTGCGTGAGACAGGTTTGTTCGATTTGTCTGTGTCCGCTGAATATATCAGTAAGGAAATAATCAATTGCTTAACAATGGCAAGAGAAGGAATACATGCTGTGCTGTTCGTTTTATCAGTTAAGAGTCGGATCTCACAGGAGGAAGAGTCCACACTTCATTCTTTGCAGCGCATATTCGAGGCCAAAATCCTTGACTATTTCATTGTTGTGTTCACCGGCGGTGACGAGTTAGAAGCGGATGGGCAGAATTTGGAAGATTATTTGCGTGAAGGTTGCCCTGAATTTTTGACGGTCTGTTTGCTTTCATTTCGAACTTTACTCTTCTTTTATTCTTGCTTTTTTTTTCTTAATTATATTACTTATGAAATTTCAGGGAGTTCTCAGACTCTGTGGTGGACGAAAGGTCCTGTTTGATAACAGGACCACGGATAAAAACAAGAAGGCCGAGCAACTTAATCAGCTTCTTGCTCATGTCGCAAATGTTGCAAGGCAAACTGGTGGGATACCGTATACTGACAATATGCACCGTAAAATAAAGGTGTGTTTGATATGCTCAATATGAATATATCTCTCGTATGTTTGCCTAATTTGATTAAATTCGTTCTTTGGTTTATGCAACTTTATCCCATTTTGTTTTCACATATATGTAGTACATAGTCTTATGTAAAATGCAGTTGACAAAAATAAGACTGATAATATTTTTTTATACATATACAAAATATTTTGGGCAAAAATTCTTTACGAAATAAAGTCTTTGTTATTGATGGTTAAACTATTTTCTTCAAATACATGTAGTCTAGAGGTTTACCGATCCTAGTACGGCCACACCATACATTTTGTAAAAGAAAAGGAAAAGCAAACTATAATAGTTTTCCATCCGATAACAAGGTCACTTAGGATCTATACTTTCCATCTCCATTATTTTTTCACGTTACGAACTAAAATGGGTATAGTACATTTAGGAAGACATGCGTTTGGTTTCTGTTAGAAAAAGTAATTTATTAAAAGTTTGATCCCGACTCAGAAAGAAAAGGAAAAAAAGGTCCACTTAGCCTTTTTTTTATTATGTTCATATTCCTTGGAGACGTACAAAATACAAAAATCTTTAAGAGCAATGTCTTTAGTGAAATTTGTCAACTCAAGAGTTCGTGCACCTAAACTATCACGAATTTATGAAACATCTATTAAAAAAAACTATCATGGAATGGAAACGAAAAAAAAAAGAAAAAAATAACCGAGTTCTCCCTTGACTCGCATAATATTTTTTGTGTTCTCCCACACTGTGTTCCACCTATTCGGCTACACACAGCACACTATACTCTGTAGCGTAATCCATGCCACTTTCTTGACCCATACTTAAAAACCTGCACCACAATGGAGGCACATAACCAACAAATAAATTAGCGAAACGGTCATGCTCATTTCACCAAGTCAATCACATAAATCTAGCAAGTTCTTTATGTGTTCATGCTCTCGCTAACAAACTGTTTGTTGAAATTGCTACTGTATATAGATTTTTAAATGTCTAAAATTCTTGGTTACTCAGGAAGAAAATGATAAGCTCAGGGAAAGAGAAAGGGAAATTGAATCAAGAAACCTTGCAGAAGCAGAAGCAACAGCGAGGAAGGAGGAGGCACAAAAGGAGTATGAGCAAACCATCAAAACGATGAAAGAGATGGTAAATTTATATTCATAAATTCTGTATATGTCTTTATCAAAAATGTTTTTGTATATGTGGAATTTTATGCATCACACCGAATGTATAGGTTAATTTTTATATTCCCTGGTTATTTTTCAGGTGGAAACAGTGCTAAAACGGAGTGCGGAAGAACATGAAAGAGAAATTACTCTGCTCAAAGAGACATTTCAGCAGGGCCAACAGCAACAGCAGGGACAATTTCCATTTCCATTTCAGCAGGGCCAACACTACCCACATGGACCATCTATGTTAGTCCCCTGCCGCATTATGTGATTAATGTCCCAACTCTGCCGAAAACTTACTAATAAAAGATCGACAACAGAGGTTTGGTGTGGTCGTTCTACATTTTACAGATTTTAATCAACTTTTCTTTTGTGTGCTTTATTGTTTCCTTTTCCGTTTGTATTTTCTTAATATACTTTTACTTCGCGAGAGGAGGATGTCTCCGTACTTGTGTAAAGCTTGTTTGCCAATAAAACGTGTTTTATTAAGGGGTAATTTGCTAAATGGGAGGTTTTTTTAAACACAATTGGGAAACTAGTATAACTACTATTTACAATTAGAAACACCTCTCTGACGGCTTCAATGAGACAAAAAGTGTTTGTGAGATAGAAATTACAAAATGACCAAAGTGCCCTTGAGACAGATGAGACTACCTTGTACATTGATGCCCCGTACACCACAATGTGTCGTATACTAATATGTTATGTACACTTCCATGTCATGTACACCATTATATCTCGTATACTATTATATCTCGTACACCAATATGTCTTGTACACTGCCATGTCACATACACCATTATATCACGTACACTGCTATGTCCCGTACACTGTCATTTCATGTATACCACCATGTTCTGTACACCATTTTTGATACATTTATGTAAACTATCATGTTTCGTATTGTAGAAAAGTGTGTAACCGTAGTTATGTGTTTCAGTATTTCTTATCTCACGGTTACACACTTTCTGTACTGTTAAAAGTGGATATATATGGTGTACGAGATGATGTACAAGATATGACAGTGTACGAGATGGTATACATGATATGGCAATGTACGAGATGGTGTACATGATATAACAATGTATAAGATGATATATGCGATGTAACAATATAGAAAGAAAGCCAAACTAAATAATGTAAAAGATGATATAAAAGACATAATGTTACACATAATGATGTACGAGATATGATAATATAATCATGTATATTATCATGTTCCGTACACTATCTTGTACACTATCATATCTCGTACACCATCTTGTATATAGACTTCCCTCGTACACCATTCCTCTCGTACACTAACACGTACATAACACAAAAGGAGAAAAGAGACATAATGGTGTATGCGACATAATGGTGTACGAGACAGTGTACGAGATAATGTTTAAGATGGTATACAAGAAGGAGTTTTTAGTTGCACACCTTTATAAAATGGGTTTCATTAGATTCACAAAAAGATTTCACAAAATAAAAATTTATTTTTAAAGTTTTTTGATAACTAAATTTTATTATTATCAAAGTAAAACAACAATTGGATTAAAGAAAAAAAGAAAGAGAAAGAGAGAATAATCGAGTAAAAGAAAAGAGAAGAAAAAAATAAAAAAATGGCAAACATGTAATAACTTGCACTACAAAAAAAGACATTTTACATCACTTAAATTGTATCACTTAACTAAATGATATTATTTTAAATCACTTATTTATAAATGAAGCAAATATATATGATTTAGCATCAATTATATTAACTGATGTTATTATTAACTAGTTTTACATCAATTAAGTTAAATTGATTTAATTTCTATTAGTTTGAATCACTTACCAAAAAGTGATATAAAATATAAATTTATATCAATTGTCTAATCGATGTATCTATTAATTTTTGGTAACAATTTTTAAAATGATGCAAAACTGAAAACATGACAAAATTTTAAATGTCCCATATCGAATGATGAGGGAAAGAGCTCTTGACAATTGCAGTTATAAATATTGCATGTTCCACTATTAATTATTCATTAAAGTCTTAAAACTATTACAGCCCATTTGATTTATTAGGCCCAAGTTTTATAACAAATCGGTATGAAAACCGATATAAATATTTTAAATAAAATAAAATATGCTAAAATTAAGTTATTACAAATGATATAATTATTAAATCGACACTAGTGTTAGTGTCAATTATTTAAAAGTGATGGAAATATTGACATCAATTATTATAACCGTTGCAAATACTAACATCACTTACACAATGTGATGTAAAAGATAACATCATTTTTTGTAATTGACACAAATTAACACCAGTTACAACAACCAATGCAAATATTATGTACAATAACATCATTTGTTAACAAAATGATATAAATTATTTGCATCATCAAAATAAAAATTATTTATTTAAGTGATGCAAAAGTATTTTACATCATTTATAACTAATACAAATATTAAAAATAAATGATGTTAAACAGCCTTTTTTTTTGTAGTGTTGATTTTTAATGTGCAAAATGGGATTGAGAATAGTGTGTAATAGTGTTTTTGGTTTTTTTTTTCTAATTTTTAAATAGTAACCGACCTATCTCCATAATAATGTTTCAAAAACATCCCAATTAGCCAATTCATCCTTTTATTAAAGACTTTGTCCTTCTTCAACAGAGTTATAAAATCTTAACATTAAAAACCAAAACGTGTCTTTAAACATTCTTTCTGAGTAAAAAAAGAAAAGAATGATATAATATTAGAATATAGAATATTTCGAAAACGTTTGTTTAGATGCTTGTATATATTCTTAGTTATTGGGTTCTTCATATCTTGGAGAGATCCCTGCAAATATGTAACGGTAAAGGTTTTATATTCAAACGTAAGGTACAATACTCTCCTCAAGGGAGTTTCTCTACAACTGTCATGATATTAGAGTCTTGCTGTTCTTAACCTTAATCGCTTCTTTTTCTTTTAGCTTCTCTTCCCTGATCTTTTCTTCGTAAATTTTTCTTATCATGGCTGCTGCTCCAGCTGTTCAAGAAAGAGTCAACGGTGTTTCTAACATCCGGTCGCACATCCATGTGCTGCTGACCTTGAAGAAAGCAATTATGATCCCTGGCGAAAATTATTTCTCACTCACTCCCTGAGTTTTAATGTTCTCAGACACATCGATGACACTTCTCCCTGCCAATGATGATGCTGGATGGAAGAAACAAGATGTTAGTATCAAGCTCTAGCTCTATGGAACCCTCTAACCTAAACAGTTTCAAGGTTTGTTTGTCACTGGATCAACATCTCGAGAAATTTGACTCAGCTCAGGAACAACAAAGATGCACGAGCTATATGGTTGGACAATGAGCTTCGCACCAAGGATATTGGTGATATGAAGGTTGCTGATTACTGTCCCAAAATAAAGAAGCTTGACGATTCAATCAGCAATGTTGATGCATCGGTTCAAGATAGAACATAGGTCATGTATGTGTTAAATGGCTTAAATGCCAAATTTGATAACATCATCAATGTGATAAAACATCTTCAGCCATTCCCTACTTTAGATGATTATGGTGATGTTACAAGATGAAGAAGATCATGTCAAAAAGGCAATCAAACCAAACCTGAATCATACGGATCACTCCTCTTCACCAATAGTCCTTGTTGCATCAGAGATTTAACCTGTCAACAAATATCAAAGATCAAAATCAGTAGTTTTAAAACAAAAGCAGGGGAAGGGGACATAACAAGAATCAAGGCAGAAGGCGTTCTTCATTCAACTCGCCTCGTCCTCCTTACCCGAATTCTCCCTTAGCAAACTGGAATTCTCCATTCTAGCCTCCGCCTTATGCCATGTGGCAACAACCATGGGGTTATCCACCTCAACAGACTTCTCCAGGCGCTCGCAGGTATGGAGTTCTTTGATCTAGGCCTCCTTATCCTTCGTCTCACAACACAACTCAACAATCGGCTGAGGAAACATGTATAAGGTGACTGCTGACTATGCTCAAGCGTTTAACACCTTAATGCTTCAGGATCCTACCGATACTCAACGGTACATGGACTCTGGTGCAATTTCCCATCTTACTTCAGGTGCAAGTAACTATCTTCAATATGGTTTTAATTCAAGCATTGGAAAATCTGTAATTGTTGGCAATGGAAGTTGCATCCTTATTGCTGCTTTTGGATCCTTAACTCTTGTCTCTAATTCCCGTCCTTTGTGTCTTCATAATGTTTTTTTTTTTTGAATTGAATGTAAAATTTATTCAAAACCAAAAAAACGTATTTACATCAAGTGCATCTTCTAATTTAAACTTTAATAAAAATTAGAGGGTAAAGTTTATGTACTCCTTGATGTGAACCATAGTTGAAGAGCTCCCGCATACTTATGTCCTTAGAGAGAAGTGATGGAGGAGATACGGTTGCGAACTTGTTCATCGAGTAGTTTGATTAGCCGAGTTGCAGATGTGGGAGTGTCTCCATGGCGACGAGCATTCCACTCTCTCCATTCACTGTGCATTGAAGCTTGGAAAATGTACCTGATCAAGAACAAAATTGTTGTCCCAAATCTGGAGTCCGAGATAAGTGAGAGAAGATTGTTCCAGCTTGTGGTGAAACGAGTTTTTAGTAGTTCTTTTACTAAGTTTCTCCATACCTCCGCCGTATATCAGCAGGAGAAGAACAAATGGTGACTTGTCTCCATTGGGTCACCACAAAAAATACATGCCGTGTTAGCCCCAACGTTCAATTCAGCATACGATCTCTCATTGTTAGTCGATTGTGGATAGCTAACCACGCGAACAAAGAGAACTTTAGAGTAGAGTGTGTGAACCATACCTCTTTATGCCAGTCAACTATAGGTGCTGCTTCGCGGATCAGTAGCCAAGTGTTCTTTGATTTAAATTCTTGTTTAAAGCAATCATCTTTAAAGTGCCACATATGGGTATCTGCTGCATCCACTAATTTGGCTCTCTATTTATCAATTAGCTCCTCGACATGACGCAAGGTTTCATTCCTGTGTCGTCTTCTTCGGTGATTTTCCCAAGAAAATGGCACTGACACGTGTGTTGGAATGCCCATGTCAACTACACCTCTTTGTCCAAGCTTCTCCATTAGAAAACCCATGTCTATCCACGCATCATACCAGAAAGATGCGTCCTCCCCATTTTGAACTTCTACTCTATGAAACTGTTTTGCAAGGGGTCAATACTTTAAGATATTTTTCCACATCCATGAGCCCATGGTTGTGTTCTCTCGAAGTGACCAGAAAGATTGCTTTTGGATCAGATATTTTTGGATCCACTGTACCTAGAGCGAAGGCTTTGAGGAGATAATACTCCAAATTTGTTTGAGACAATGATAACATCATATTTTTGCCCACTTTTTATATGTTTTTGTCAGGGTTTTAATAAAGAAACAAGTGATTATGGACACTTCAAGGCCATTTTACACCATTTCCACTTACTGGATATTTTTAGAAGTATTGGAGCAAAAAAGGACACAAAGTCGAGCAAAACCCGTTTTAAGGCAGTTTCAGAGCATCAGAAGTTTGGGATTCGTTGAAGACCTTACTGTGCAGGAAATCCGGAGATCTTGGTGTATATGGAAAGATAGAAGAGTCTAGATTTACCTGGGACAAGAATAAAATTAATCCATTCAGCCGTTTGGAAGATAAAACCTGAAGAGTGAAGCCCTGTCAACCCCGGTCACAAGGAGTGTGACCGAGGTCAAGCTTCTTGGTGACCTCGGCCATAGGTCCCGTGACCTAGGCCAGCCTTCATCACCACCTCAATCATAATGCCCATGAACTAGGTCAGAAGACTTCCCCCTTGCCCAAAACGCCAAGTTTTGCCTCAAAAACCCTAAAACCGACGTTGTACACCCCAAGGCCTATAAATACTCATTTAACCTAATATTTTGTGGTGTGCTTCTATTGTGACTTCGTGAAGCCCCTCTCTGTGCCTCTCCATACTCAAAACCAGAAGCCCTAGGACGTCTCTACAGAGCCTCCTTCGTTGCCTCCAACCCTAGAAGTCGCCCCTTGAAGTTTCATCCTTGTTCTTCATTGTTTCTCATCTCTATCTACTCTTATTTGCTTTTGGGGAGACAAGTTATCTTTTGCGACATCTAGAGAAGTTTCCTTTGAACCCCCTTTGATTTATTGAATCGTTTATAATGTTGTTCTTTATGATATCTATTGCGTTTCTTTGCATCATGAGTGAGTAGTTCTCTTTGTTGGGTTTTATGGGGTGATTCAAGGGGAATTCATGGTTCAATTCATCAAGGTTTTTAGATCTGATTTTCGTCTATTGTTAAGTTCTCTTGGGGCATCTTTTACTTAATGCATTTTGCTTGGATTGATCACCAAGTACTGATCTAAAAGGATAGGAGTGATACCCGCGTAAACCTACTTCTCGGACCTAGTGCTACGAAAGCTTCGCGCCATAACCTGGGTAAGTTGAGTAACGGGATGCTGAGACTTTAGACATTCATTCTATGAACTGTAGCTTGTTTGTTTATCCGTGTTCGTAGTTGAGAACCTAGAACGAAAACTAATGCATACGATCTTTCACTTGATTTGTTGAGAACCATGAAAACCCTAAGATGATTCCCTAAATGCCCAACGCCTTAATCTCATTAGCTTACAACCGATTTTATTTACTTGCTTTATTATGTCATTGCTTAAACATTAGAAAATCCAAAAACAAACTCTTTTCATATTTTGTCTAAGTTAGATTTCTTTCTTTGAATTCAATTCGCGTAGCTATTACTCTATGTGGGATCGATAACCTTAAGTACTACAGCTGATTCACTGTGCACTTGTTGTTTAGAAGTTGTGTTATTAAAGGAAAACTTATAGCAGAAAATACAGCACATCTTGTTTTGATTTCTTTAGACAATAAACAGTATTGATTTCTTTTAGAGGTCTTATGCCTAGTCCTCCTCTTGTTTAGGTTTGCACACATCCATCCAAGCCATCTTAGCTTTCTTTTCATTCAGCTCTGGCCCGGAACTTAGGAAAGCTGCACACAGTTTCTCTACCTCAAGGATGCAAACACATGAAAGTTGAAATGCCGAGAGCCAAAAGTTTGTGATGCTTATAAGAACATAGTTTACTAGTTGTAGTCTCCCCGCAGTTGATAAGTGCCGTGCTGTCCATGTGCTAATTCGATTTCGAACTGTTTCCAACAATGGTAAGTAATCATTTGCTGTCATGCGCTTAGTCATCAAAGGGAGAGCCAAATAACGAACCAGTAGCTGTCCCAAATCAAAAGAAAAAGTTATGCTTATCTCTTGTCGTACTCTCTCAGAAACACCTGCGAGATAAATTATTGATTTCTCCATACTAATTTTGAGCCCTGAAAACTTTGCAAACTCCTTGAATACTTTTACTATCCCAGCCACTGATCTCACTTTTCCATCCGTAAGGATCATAATATACTGCAAAACTCAAATGTGTAAGTCCAATGTTCTTACATTTTGGATGGTAGCCAATGTGCCTCTCGTTTTCTGACTTGTCTATACTTTAAGATATTTTTCCACATCCATGAGCCCATCGTTGTGTTCTCTCAAAGTGAACTGAAAGATTGATTTTGGATCAGATATTTTTGGATCCACTTTACCCAGAGTGAAGGCTTTGAGGAGATAATACTCCAAATTAGTTTGAGACAATAAACAGATTGATTTCTTTTAGAGGTCTTATGCCTAGTCCTCCTCTTATTTAGGTTTGCACACATCCATCCAAGCCATCTTAGCTTTCTTTTCATTCAGCTCCGGCTCAGACCAAAGGAAACCTGCTCCAGTTTCTCTACCTCAAGGATGCAAACTCGTGGAATTGAAATGCCGAGAGCCAAAAGTTTGCGATGCTCATAAGAACATAGTTTACTAGTTGTAGTCTCCCCGCAATTGATAAGTGCCGCGCTGTCCATGTGCTAATTCGATTTTGAACTGTTTCCAACAATGGTAAGTAATTATTCGCTGTCATGCGCTTAGTCATCAAAGGGAGACCCAAATAACGAACCAGTAGCTGTCCCAAGTCAAAAGAAAAAGTTATGCTTATCTCTTTTCGTACTCTCTCAGAAACACTTTCGAGATAAATTATTGATTTCTCCATACTAATTTTGAGCCCTAAAAACCTTGTAAACTCCTTGAATACTTTTACTATCCCAGCCACTGATCACACTTTTCCATCCATAAGGATCATAATATCATCTGCAAAACTCAAATGTGTAAGTCCAATGCTCTTACATTTTGGATGGTAGCCAATGTGCCTCGCGTTTGAAATAGAGCACATCCTTGTCTTATATTACAGGAAATTTACCGTAAAACCGACGGAATTTCCGACGGAATATAAATCCGTCAGAAAATTCAGACGGATTTACGACGTATATCTGATAGACATGAAAATTGACGATTCCATCGGAAATCCGTCTGAAATCTGTCTAAAATTTTCCGACGGATTTATATTCTGCCGGAAATCCGTCGGAAATTGACGATTCCGTCAGAAATCCGTCTGAAATTTTCCAACGGATTTATATTCTGTCGGAAATCCGTCTAAAATTTTCTGACGGATTTGTGACGAATTTCTGACAGATTTCTGACGGATTTCCGACGGAATTTGTTTTTCGGCTTGTCAAGTCATACGTCAGACTAAACCTTAGAACGAGACACGTGAAACCACAAAACCGTCGGAAATCCGTTGGAAATTTCCGACGGATTTCCGATGGTTTTGTGGTTTCGTGATCTTTTACGATCCGTTTAACTTGAAATATGTTTGTAGTATGCTATGTTACTCATTTCAATCATAATATAATACCAAAAACCTTGTTATATATCATATAACATGTTAGACAATGATACATATACTTAAGCGATGATTTATAAACATAACAAATAAAATTTTCTAATTTTGGTATATTTAATATGTAACAAGGTATTTGTTAGTATTTTATCATTGAAATGAGTAACAAATCATACTACAAACATATTTCAAGAGAAACGGATCGTAAATGACCACGAAACCACAAACCCGTTGGATATCCGTCGGAAATTCCCGATGGATTTCTGACGGATATTATATATCAAATGTGTTAAATATGTTGCATATGAGTTTAATTAAAAAATTTCATTTTCCGTCGGAAAACCGTCGGAAATTTCTGACGGATTTCCGACGGACAATGAAAATTTGACCGCGTAAGTTGCCCGCGTGAATTAAATTTTTTGCTATCCGTCGGAAATTTCCGACGGATAGCAAAAAATATAGGCGCCAATGTTCTAAATATTTTCGAAAAAGACCGGCAAATATTAAATTTTTCGCCAGTTCCATCGGAATTTTGTTTTTATATATCATTTCTTCTTCTCAGCGAATTCATTTCTCATTTTAGAAGAAAAAAAATTAAAAGAAGAAGAAGAGGAAGAAGAAGAAGAAGAAGAAGAAGAAGAATTTTTTATTTTAATTTTTTATTTAAATTTAAATTTTAATTGTAATTAAAATTTTATAATTAAAATTTATTTATAATTATAATTTTAAATCTTGATTTATATTTATTCCGAATTAATTTTATATATTAATTATAATTAATTACAATTAATTAATATTAATTACAATTAATTAAATATTATTAATATTATTAATAAAATTATATATCCGTCAGAAATCTGTTGGAAAACGGTCTGAAATGTGTCCGTCGGAAATCAATTAGAAATATGTCCGTCGGAAATCCGTTTGACGATTTCTGACGGATTTGATATCCGTCGGAAATCCGTTACAATTTGTGACGGATTTCCGACGAGATAAAACAGATGGAAAAATCCATCGGAAATCCGTCGGTATTGGCCAATTCCGACGGCTTTTTGACGGATTTTTCTGCATGTTCTAGTGTGTTTTCTTGTAGTGTTAATCCTCTAGTACTTCTAAAAACCCCTGCTAATTCTTCATTGACTTGAACCAATAAATACGCTGTTGTTATACACAGAGAGATCCAATGAAGAAATGTTGTAGTCATAATGTTCTTTTCACTCCTGATATTATCAAAAAACTCATATTTGTCCATCATATCACAAAAGATAATGCTTGTTCAATAGAGTTTGACCCATTTGTTTTTTCTATTAAGGATCTTCACACCGAGTAGACACTGCTCCACAATGATAGCACATGTGATCTATATCTAGTATTTTCTTGATTCAATAATAGTCCAGGGCCTGCTTTGGCATTTCTCACTCAAAGTTTTGACATATAGCATTGGCGGTTAGCTCATTAGCAACAATACATTGAGACTTTGATTTCTGCTTTTCTATTTTAGTGTAATAAAAATACTTTTCCGTCTTCTAGTACGTAGTGCTTGTCAGCTTGGTGAACATATCAAGCTCTCTTTCTATTCATCCACATCGATTGTTTCTTCTCCCTTTGAAATGATATATTCCGATATGTGGACTTCACCAGTTCAAAGTCTGTCAGGAATTCAATATTATGTTTTTTTCCTTGATCAATTTTCTCATTTTTATGGGTTTATCCCCTGCGCATGAAAAGTGAGGTTTTTGCTAAATGTACCCAATTTCATTCATATGTAAAAACACAACCACACAAACAAACCGTCTCAAATACATCAACCACGGTCACACACTCACCTTAATATCTCAGCAAGCTTTTGATTAACCTACAGACACATAAAATCAATCAATACAAATATCTAACCAAAAACCCCAACAAACTGCATACTCACAACTAACACAAAAACCCTTACCGGTTCGGGTCCGCATGAGCTATGCTAACCAAATCCCCAAACTACTCAAGCTTCTCAAAGATCTCTGCCACATAACCACTAAACATCTTAAATAACCCAAAACTATCGGACCAGAACACTGGATTTACGATGAAATTCGCTTACCAATCGACGAACTCTCGGACGAACGGTAAAGCTCTAAGGGTTCACAAACAACTCCTCAAAAAGATCAACAACTGGCAGATTTTCTGTGATAGATCAACATTAATACCTTAATAACGAGATCTGATTGGAACAGAATCACAAAAATCACAAAGGAATCGCTTACCCCTTCATGAACCTTGATTCTCGGCCAAATTCTCCAAAACTCGAAGCTCTAGGGTTCTTAGCTCTGGCTACGCAAACTCTCTGTGTTATGCGACTCTAAAACATTCAAAACTCTTATACGAATCGTCCCTTAAGTTTAATCCACGAATTGGACCTCATACCTTAAGAAAAACCCACCAAAAAACTCACAAATAATGGCCCATCTTCATAATATGACTCGGCCCTTCACACCACCACCTTATTCCATACTTAGAATATATTTTACGAGTTTGGGACTTGACAAAACTCGATTTGACTGAACCAATCAAATTTGGGTCACAAACCACCTTAATCCGCATATTCGGTTCCATAACCAACCCAAACAATCAAAATCTCCTTAAACCGATTCCAGCTCGTTCGTTTGTCACTAATTCCCAAAATATTAGGATTGATCAAAATAGAAATTCATTTGACCGAGTAAATTGGTCCAAGCCCAACAATTTCCCCTATTTGGTCTGTAGTCCTTCTTTAATGAATCCTGGTCCAAGCAGGAATTCTAGATGGCCCAGCCAAATTCCACCTCGACCCAACTTAATCATTTTCCAAAATAATTCAACCCTGACTTCCTCAGCCTGAGCCGACCATTTTCATTTTTCGAACAAAACTTGTCCTAAATCGGACCAAACCTCATTTTTCCGACCAAACATGTCCATTTCCAGACCAAACTCCATTTTCCGACCAAACATGTTTTCCCGAACACACATGTTCGAACGATCGAATCTGTCCGAATGACAAAACCTCGGAATTTCTTCACTGACCGTAACATTGCCCGTACTGAGACTCCATTGCCCGAAACACGGGTGTTACAATTCTCCCCCACCTCAATTGGATTCGTCCTCGGATCCATCGTCTTTCTTGGTTTTTACTTGCTTACCAAACCACTTCTTAAAATGGACTTTCATAACCTCTTCCGGTTCCCACGTGACTTCTTCCTCTCCGTCACGATCCCAAACAACATTCAACATCCTAATGGACTTTTTCTTTACAACCTTTTTCTTTTTGCCTATCACCTTGACCGGCCTACCTGCATTACTCATATTCGGCTGTAAGTCCGAAGGTACACTAGGCAAAACCGTGTCCCTAGATGTTATGCACTTCTTTAGCATAGAAACATGAAACACCTTATGAAATGCAAACATTGCCGGAGGCAATTCCAACTTATAGGCAACCGGTCTGATCCTCTCCAGAATCTTATACGGTCCTATATACCTCGGTGACAACTTAGAACTCATCAATGCCGGATTTTTCCCCTTATATGTGATCATCTTTAGATACACTAGATCCCCTACGGCAAACTCCAAATCCCTACGATGCTTATCCGCATAACTCTTTTGTCTATCCTGAGACTCTTTCATTTTAGCTTTCACAACTTTGATTCTCTCGGTGGTCTCTTGAACAAAATCTCGACCCAAAATGCTACGCTCCCCCACTTGGGTCCAACATACAGGTGTACGACAAGGCCGTCCGTATAAGGCTTCGAACGGTGACATACCAATGCTTGCATGATAACTGTTGTTGTATGAAAACTCTGCCTAACTCAAATGGTCTGTCCATCTTTCACTCCAATCCAAAACACATGCCCGCAACATGTCCTCTAGCGTTTGTATGGTACGCTCGGACTGACCATCCGTCTGCGGATGATGTGCGGTACTCATGTGCACTTTTGTGCCAAACTTCTTCTGAAGCTCTCTCCAAAACTTACCAGCAAACTTAGAATCTCGATCAGACACTATACTAGCCGGTACCCCATGTAACCGTACAATATCTTTAACATACAACTCGGCTAACCTTTCCGCACTATCCTTTTTACATATTGGAAGGAAATGTGCAGCTTAAGTCAATCGATCCACGATTACCCAAATCGCATTCTTCTTGTCACACACCGGCAATCCGGTCACAAAATCCATGGTGATCCGATCCCATTCCCATTCGGGAATTGGTAAACTTCTAAACAACCCACCCAGAACTTGGTGTTCCGCCTTAACTTGCTGACAAACAGGGCAACCTGCCACCCAACCCGCAACATCCCGTTTCATACCATTCCAATGGTAATAGCGCTTAAGGTCGTGATACATCTTGGTGGTACCTGGATGTATCGACAACTTGGACTGATGTGCTTCCTTTAAAATTTCTTCCCTTAAACTCTTATCATTAGGAACACACACCCGACCATTAACCAAAATTGTACCATTGCTCGATGTTTGATACTCCGTCTTATCCATTTGTGCCACTCCTACTAAGTGAGCATCCTTCCCTTGGGAAATCCGTACCCGAGTCAATAGATCGGCTTGATCCACGGCTCCTAAACCCAATTGTTCTGTCTCATCTGTTAAGACATTCAATCTCAATGAGCCAATCATACCAATAAGACCTTCCATGTCCTTCTCGCTATCTCTCACAACTCTTTTTCTACTCAAAGCATCGGCCACTAAATTAGCCTTACCAGGATGGTAAGCTATTTCCAAGTCATAATCAGCCACAAACTCCATCCATCTCCTTTGCCTAAGATTCAACTCGGGCTGAGTGAAGATGTACTTCAAACTCTTATTGTCCGTGAATACTTGCACCTTTTCCCCATACAAATATGATCTCCAAATCTTAAGTGCAAATACCACCGCGGCCATTTCCAAATCATGGGTGGGATAGTTACCTTCATGCTTTTTCAATTGCCTACAAGCATAAGCTATCACTTTGTCCTTTTGCATCAGAACACACCCAAGCCCAATTCTAGATGCATCCGTATAAACTACATATGGTACACCCGATTCAGGTAATGCCAACACCGACGTATTGGTAAGCATCTCTTTAAGCTTACAAAATTCCAACTCGCACTCCTCGGACCAAACAAACGGTACATCCTTCCCAGTAAGCTTGGTCAACGAGTTAGCCATACGCGCAAAACCTTTCATAAACCTTCTATAATACCCAGCTAATCCTAAGAAACTTCGGATTTCGGTAGCGTTTCTTGGCCTCGGCCAATCCTCAATTGCCCTAATCTTTTCCGAGTCCACGGACACTCCTTTGTCCGAGACTACATGACCCAAAAATCCAATCTCCCTTTGCCAAAAACTACACTTACTCAATTTGGCAAACAACTTATGCTCACGGAGCTTACTCATCACAACCTTTAAGTGATGCTCGTGGTCCTCACGAGTTTTGGAATAAACCAAAATGTCATCAATGAATACTATCACAAACTCATCTAAGTATTCCCGAAACACATTGTTCATCAACTTCATAAATGCTGCTGGGGCATTTGTCAACCCAAACGGCATGACCACGAACTCAAAATGCCCATATCGCGTCTTAAATGCTGTCTTCCGCACATCCACTTCATCAATTGGAATTTGATGATAACCCGATGCCAAATCAATCTTGGAAAACCATGTGGCTCCCCGTAACTGATCCAACAATTCATCAATCCTTGGCAACGGGTACCTATTCTTCACCGTCACCCTATTCAATCCACGGTAATCAATGCAAAGTCGAAAGGTTCCATCCTTCTTCTTTACAAACAATACCGGAGCTCCCCACGGTGAACTACTAGCTCTTATGAACAACAGGTGCCATCCTATACGGCACCTTAGAAATTGGAGCTATACCGGGCTTAAGCTCAATTGTAAATGGATCCGACCTTGACGGTGGCAATCCGGTTATCTCACGAAACACATCTTTAAAATCTTGGACAACCAGAATGTCCTCCAACTCTAACTCACTACCCTCCTTCACCGTAGTGATAGTAGCCAAATACGCCTCACATCCTCTCTTTAACAAATGCTCCACTTGAATGGCCGATACAATCAAGCTTCCGGATGTCGGTCTAACACCTTGGTAAACCAACAGCCGTTTTCCCATTTCAAAGTTCACCCTTCCCCGATGACAATCCAAGTGAGCCTTGTACTTCCCGAGCCAATCCATGCCTAGGATCACATCGTATGTTTCCATCGGACAGATCACTAGGTCGGCTCGCATATCTACTCCCCCAATCCAAGTAGGCACGTCTCTGACCCTTCCTAAGGTCCTCATGAGTTGCCCACCGGCTGCCCTAACCCATCCTTGATGGCCTCCCGGTTCCTTCTGGAAACCGCCTCTACCGATCATCTCCGGTTTCACGAAACAATGCGAAGCTCCCGAGTCAAACAAAACATGGGTCTCTATTCCACCCATACTCAATATATTGTGTAGGGACAATCTGCAACCCCAAACCCCAAAGCTAAGTTCACACGAACTTAGCCAATACCACGCCAAATGGCTTCATAAACCATTCATCACAACAATTTCTCAAAATTAACAACAACCCAAAAGACTTACCGCGAGACTTGGCGTTGGAAGGATGGTTTTACCCCAATCAAATCACTAACTACACAGCCCTAGAATCAAGCATGCTCTGATACCAATTTGTAACATACTTGTTACAGATTGTATCAGATTACAACTACAATAAACTCAAGCAAATGCACAACCAAACAATCCTAGGATCCAACCATGCTCTGATACCAATTTGTAACACCCTTATCCATAAAATCTGCCCTAACAATGGTGTTAACCGGTAGACCTCAAAAAAGTTTCTCGATAATTCTCTAAGTCTCAAACGAGGTTTCCAGATTTCCTCAAATTCAAAGTTTATATGCACAGCGGAACTACAACACTTAAGTCATGCAAGCGAGTCTCAAAATTTCTCAAATAAATTCCATTCAACTAACCAAATCTCAACAAAAGAATTCCTCAATAATTCAATAACTCAAATATCTCAAATACTCGCTAACATGGATCTTAAGCAACTAAACATCAAACTCAAAGCACAAAATAATAAAATCAACTAAACTCAAACTCCCAATAAAACCATCCGTCCCATCCAACGCCTCCAGGTCCCGCGAGCTCCTCCTTAATCTTTGTTACCTGCATCACGAGTGGATGCGTAGACAACAAAAGTTGCCTAGTGAAGCGATCGTCCCGTCTAACCGGTTTAACATATCAAATAAGGTTCAATTACATGCGATTAATTATGTCAATATTATTGTAAAGCAACGGTTCCCTCAAACGCATATGCCAAAGCACACACACACAACAAACGGAACCCAAACTGTCAAGACATCAAACGCAATACCAATAACACAACAAAACAAGCACACAAACAAACCGTCTCAAATACATCAACCACGGTCACACACTCACCTTAATATCTCAGCAAGCTTTTGATTAACCTACAGACACATAAAATCAATCAATACAAATATCTAACCAAAAACCCCAACAAACTGCATACTCACAACTAACACAAAAACCCTTACCGGTTCGGGTCCGCGTGAGCTATGCTAACCAAATCCCCAAACTACTCAAGCTTCTCAAAGATCTCTGCCACATAACCACTAAACATCTTAAATAACCCAAAACTATCAGACCAGAACACTGGATTTACGATGAAATTCGCTTACCAATCGACGAACTCTCGGATGAACGGTAAAGCTCTAAGGGTTCACAAACAACTCCTCAAAAAGATCAACAACTGGCAGATTTTCTGTGATAGATCAACATTAATACCTTAATAACGAGATCTGATTGGAACAGAATCACAAAAATCACAAAGGAATCACTTACCCCTTCACGAACCTTGATTCTCGGCCAAATTCTCCAAAACTCGAAGCTCTAGGGTTCTTAGCTCTGGCTGTGCAAACTCTCTGTGTTATGCGACTCTAAAACCCTCAAAACTCTTATACGAATCATCCCTTAAGTTTAATCCACGAATTGGACCTCATACCTTAAGAAAAACTCACAAATAATGGCCCATCTTCATAATATGACTCGGCCCTTCACACCACCGCCTTATTCCATACTTAGAATATATTTTACGAGTTTGGGACTTGACAAAACTCGATTTGACTGAACCAATCAAATTTGGGTCACAAACCACCTTAATCCGCATATTCGGTTCCATAACCAACCCAAACAATCAAAATCTCCTTAAACCGATTCCAGCTTGTTCGTTTGTCACTAATTCCCAAAATATTAGGATTGATCGAAATAGAAATTCATTTGACCGAGTAAATTAGTCCAAGCCCAACAATTTCTCCTATTTGGTCCGTAGTCCTTCTTTAATGAATCCTAGTCCAAGCAGGAATTCTAGATGGCCCAGCCAAATTCCACCTCGACCCAACTTAATCATTTTCCAAAATAATTCAACCCTGACTTCCCCAGCCTGAGCCGACCATTTTCATTTTTCGGACAAAACTTGTCCTAAATCGGACCAAACCTCATTTTTCCGACCAAACATGTCCATTTCCAGACCAAACTCCATTTTCCGACCAAACATGTTTTCCCGAACACACATGTCCGAATGATCGAATCTGTCCGAATGACAAAACCTCGGAATTTCTTGACTGACCGTAACATTTCCCGTACCGAGACTCCATTGCCCGGAACACGGGTGTTACAGATCTATCCAGGGATCATGGTTCTCAACAGTTTCAGCACTTTCATACGAATTTCTCTAAGGTGAATTCAAGAACTCGCAACACTAATGTAGAAAAGAACTACTTTTTGATAGTTCAGTTAACTATGTCTAACCTACTACGAGACTCAACGTTAGCAGGCACACAACACAGAAAGGCATGCAATATGTTCTAGTGGTCTTAATTCACAACACTCTATGACTCAACGTTAACAAACCATGGAGAAATCTGCTATATCTAGCTAGTTCAGAGGATAAGAGCTGGTGTTTGTGACGGCTCGATCCTTGATTTACAATGTTTTAACCCAATTAAATACTGCAAGTGCACAGAACAATCGCAATAGTATAAAAGGAATCGAATCCACAGAGACCAAGGTTACACTATGAAATTATGAGATTTGGATTTAAAGCTAAGACAATATGGTTTTTGTGTAATTTTCAGAACAGTAAATAATTAAATAAATCGGTGTAAAACAATTAATAAAAAGCACTAGGTCAAGGTGTTTCACCGGTGATTTGGAGACGAGGCTGAGCAACTATTCAGGGCTAATTAACTACCGGTCTAGAACTCAAACACAATTAAATGTCACCCCACTCTCGTGATGTATCGACACCTTTATCTAACAACCTAGATACCGAAACTCTCGCCTGGATCTAACGAAGACGATAAGCATTAACAAACAGGTTCAATATGTTCACAATCAATCATAGCAATTAACTCTCGTTGGCTACGCACCAATTGCTCACCAATGATTTATCTAGCAACCTAGAACACTCTCGTGAATAAGTTTAACCTACAAATCATAGGCTTGGTGATCAAGCTAACCTAGGCATTACGAACCCCTATTGGCGAAGACATATAAATTCCATTCCTATTTGTGCTCAGCCATTAACAACCTAAATTACCATTGAAAACCTTAACCTAGCTATGGATCTACTCACACATAGCGAAATCAAACACAACAAAGCAAGGAGATGAATTCATGATTTATTAAAAAGAATAAGGTTCAGGAAAACAGAAAATCGTCTTTTGGCAAGGAGACGGAAAATCGTCTTTTAGCTGAAAATTGCTCCTTTTTCTCCAATGTCTTCCATCATCTTCAATCTATGCTCCAGAGCCTTAAAATACCTGAAAAGACACAAAAAGACTAGAAAAGACTCGAAAACAATATGAAAAGACTAGCTAAAATGGGAAAAAATACTAATATATCAATCCTCTGAGTTCAGTTGCAAGTGTTTAGTCAAGCAATAAGCATTAAGAATAACCCTAGAGAAGAATCCTAATCATTTGAATGTGAGAAAAATGAATCTAGCAACCTACACAAATCGAACAATGGATCCCCTTCAATTAACTCCCACTAAACCTAACTGAGAGACTACAAAGACAAGATGAAACAAAACCATAGCAATAGATATAATGGAAAGCATAATCAAATATAAGTATTAAGAGGGTTTTAGGGATCTTCTCTAAAAGTTACAGAAGATATATTATCCCAAAAGATGTAGAAAACTATGAAAGCTATGAAAGAGATGATGAACTAAGTGCTTGGATCTTCAAAGGAGGTGATGAGGCATGGCTAGCGGCTGATATTTCGTTCTATGGTCTTGAGACACGTCTTATAGGGTTTTAGGATGAGTGTTTACAGTGTTTGAGGCTTGTAAAGTCGGTTTAGGGTTGCTTTGGGCTGAAATAAATGAAGTGGTGTCGTTTTGGACCAAAGGGCTTTGAATACCCATCTGTCACACCTGTGGGGCTTCTTGGTGCGGTAGAAGAGGGTTTTGCTGCGCCACGGGCTTGTCTGAGTGCGGCCATCTGATTCAGCTCTACAGGACATGTCTTTAGTGATTTCATCGTAACTTCTGCTTGGCTGAATGGATTGGATTGATTCAAATTGGCGGTGAAAGATGACTCCTCTAGCTTTTCAGTGATATAAGAAATGTTGAATTTGGTTCATGGGAAGGAATGAAAAAGTAGCCTTAAATCTAAAGCTTTGTAACTGCCTTAAAACGTGTTTTGCTGCTTTTTGCTGCCTTTTGATCCTTATTGCTTAAAAACTTGTAATGACCTCTTGAAACTAGCAATACTTGAAATATGGAAAAGCACATTAATCATATTAAAACACTTGTTAATCATCATAGAGGGTTTTGCTGTTCCACGGGCTTGTCTGAGCGCGGCGGTGGCCAGCTGGTTCAGCTCTACAGAACATGTCTTTAGTGATTTCATCATAACTTCTTCTTGGCTGAATAGATTGGATTTATTAAAATTGGCGGTGAAAGGTGACTCTTCTAGATTTTTAATGATATAAGAAACGTTGAATTTGGTTCATGGAAAGGTATTAAAAAGTAGCCTTAAATCTAAAGCTTTGAAACTGCCTTAAAAAGTGTTTTGCTGCTTTTTGATCCTTCTTGCTTAAGAACTTGTAATGACCTCTTGAAACTAGCAATACTTGAAATATTGCAAAGCACATTAATCATATTAAAACACTTGTTAATCATCATAAAATCATAGCTAAATCGAGTCTTGTTGCGAATTAAAAGTCTCAAGAACAGGGTGTTTATTTTGATGAAACTTTCAGTTGTGTAGTGAAACCTGCAACTACAGTGCAGTTCTGAATTTTGGTGTTGAACGAGATCGGCCCATTCTTCAGTTAGATGTTCAAAACGTGTTCCTTCATGGCAATCTTACATATACTGTCTACATGTATCAATCTCCAAGTTTCGTAAGCAAGGAACATCCTTATTATGTGTGTCTCTTTAATAAAGCTCTCTATGGATTAAAGCAAGCACCTCATGCTTGGAATGCCAGATTTGCAGCTTACATTACAAAAATTGGTTTCATTCAAATGTGATGCTTCCTTATTTGTGTATAGAAACGGATCGGATATGACATATCTCTTGCTGTATGTTGACTACTTCCTCAACAACCCTTTTGCAGTCCATAATCACATCACTGAAGAATGAATTCCTTATGTCTGACCTTGGTACACTCGGTTTCTTTCTTGGTATCTCTGCTGAGTTCAATGAAAATGGACTTTTCTTGTGCCAAGAAAAATATGCTGCAGGTATTCTTATTCTTGCAGGGATGCAAGATTTTAAATCATTACCAGTTGATATCAAGTCGAAATTAGCTGAAGCCGGTCCTAAAGTCCACGATTCGACGCTGTATAAAAGCCTTGTTGGAGCATTGCAGTACTTAACTCTTACAAGGCCCGATATCTGTTATAATGTGCAAAAAATCTGCTTGTTCATGCATGATCTAAGAGAAAGTCATGTTCATGCTCTTTGTCGTATCTTAGGCTACATTCAAGGTACAAAGAAACATGGTCTCCAAATAACAAGTCGCATTCGCTTAAACTTACAGCCTACTCAGATGTCAATTGGGGTGGATGTCCTAGTATGGGGAGGTCTACATCAGGATACTGCATCTATATAGGGAATAAACTATCTCATGTTCTTCAAAACGACAAGTTACAGTCTTACGTTCAAGCGCAGAAGCAGACAACAAAGCTATCGCAACAGTGTTGCAGAAACTTGTTGGCTACGCAACATGTTTCTTGATCTACATTGTCCTCTTTCACAAGCGAATTTGGTGTTCTACGACAATATTAGTGCGGTCTACCTATCCACGAACCCAGTGCAGAATTAACAGAGAAAATATGTTGAAATAGACATTAATTTTGTTCTGGAAAAGGTTGCAAAAGGGGAAGTTCGAGTTTTTCACATCCCTGCTTCACACCAATATGCTGACATCTTCATAAAGGGTCTTCCTTCCTCGTTGTTCAATCTGTTCAAGTCCAGTCTTAGCGTCATTCCTCGACCGACGCTCAGACTGTGAGAAAGAATATTAGAATATAGAAGATTCCAAAAACGTTTGTTTAGATGCTGTAGATATTCTCAGTTACTGGGTTCCTCTCTTGGAGAGATCCCTGCAAATATGTAATTGTAAAGGCTTTATATTCAAACGTAATACAATACTTTCCTCAACGGAGATTCTCTACAACTTACAAAGAGGACATACAATTGTTTTACAGAAAAAGTTTGTGTATGTTTGCAGCCCTGGCCAAAGGAAAATAAGGGACCTTGGGCAAAAAATAATTTTTGGCCTTCTATCATTAATATGACCTTTCATGGAGGACTTCTTGAGCAACAAAATTGAATGAATTTTGCAGACAAGGTAGCCACATGTGTTAACTTTCATTTTCAATTGAACTGGCATCATTACCTATACTAGATTAAAAGTTATGATAGTTTTGGTGAAGGTCTCTGCAGCAGTTTCCAACTGCGCCTAGCCAACCTCCATCTGCGGGAAAGCCCATCATTTAGGCTTTTGTGTGTTTGGTATCTGCATCTAGACCCAGAGGCCAGATGTTCGCTTTTGTGCTAATAAGACGTGTAACCAGACGCAGTATCCATATGCATTTGTTAGACTCATCCAACAAAATAAAACTTTTGGATGCGTTTAAATTGTGCTTTCAGACGCAGATGTTGTGTCTAGAAATTGTAAATGTCTAAAATAACCGCAAAATTGCGGAATCACATTTTCAGTCAAAACCGCCACATCTCGGTTTAATAAAGAGAATTGTTTTTTAAACTCTAAAAATATGAGGTTAGGGGATTTGTGCTATATAAGAGAATTGTTTTTTAATAAAAATGCTGTATGTGGCCTAAATAAAAATGTGTGCTAAATATGGCATAAAAATTTCATTTTGTGCTATTTAAGAGAATTGCCGTAAATTTGTTCTTTGTTTTATGGGGTTTTATTTGAAATTTTAGTTATATTTGTTGTGTTTTTATTTGTTCCTCCAGAAATTTAGAAATTAAATGTTTTCAGTGTAACCTCTGTAAATTAATAATCTCGGAGCTGTAATATATATGACTAGGAAATATAATTTAAATTTTAAAACACTGTAAACATCAAAATATAATAGAGCATTATGTGAATATATATAAAATTTATATACAATCATTTTAATTCTAAAACAATAAATTATTATTATTATTTATATAATAACTATAAATACATATCTATAAGTTATAAACACTATAGATAAAAATCTTTTATTTGTTTTAAATTATTATATACACTCAACTATATTATAAACCTATATTTTATTATACACATTGATTTTTTTTCCTCATATATTTTTAGTTTAGTAATAAATTTCTTATAATCGAATAATCTAAATATTTTTAGAAAGTTATTGTAGAAAAGTTTTAGATGCACTTATAAACTAATCACTATTGTCTCAAAATAACATTCAATATTTTTAAAATCATAGAAAAAATATACTATATTTCTTTCCTTGAAACATGCTTAATCTTCTTCTTCAACAAAACTTCTTATAGCCTTGCATTAACTATTTATTTATTTTTGTTCATCCTAAATTAAAATGTCATTTTCTCATCATAGTGATAGTTTTTTTTTTAATTATACTACACAATAAATTGTTTCCTATTTTTTAGTCTATACAATTTATTAATATATTTTTGGTAACTTTTTAAACATTTTTTAACTTTTCTCAATAGTTATTAATTTTTATATGTTATTTGTTTCTTCTACCTCTTTCATTTTCTTTCATTTTAGTAAGTTTCAAACAATACATATCGAATTATAATTTCTTAAATAAAATATGTTGTTTTCTTATTTCCAATAAGACTTTTTGCAACTTTGCATTTTCTATTATAAATAAACCATTCAATGTTTTACTATCATACATAGTGTTCTATTTTAATTTTATTTTCTTGTAATCCTTAGAAAATTATCATTATTCCAACGGATTCAAAAAACAAATTGTGTACCTTTGTGATAAATATTTTTGATGCAGCAAGAAAAAAATAGAGATGAGTTTCAGCAAAAATAAAAATTTATGAATCAATAAACAACACTATAGTCATATTTCACTAAATTATCATATACATATATATATATATATATATATATATAATTGAATTCTCATTTTCAATATTTTTAACTTTTAATTTTGGTATTACCAAAACTTATATTTATTTTATATATATGAACCTAATTACAGTTTTTCGTTTATATTTTTGATCTTTGTTTAACTTTTGTTGGTTTATGAACCATACTATTTTATTATGTTATATCAAAACCTATGTCAACAAAAATATTGGGTAGTAATTAAAAGAGATAGGTCTGGTGCAAAGACTTGATTCAATAGAGCTCAATAAAGAATCTTCAAAATTTTTAAATCGTGTATCTCTTAAGATAGCTAAGATTGAAGTATTTAAACTTTCTTTTGAAAGTGGTTTAATACCAACTTGGATTAAACAAATGGGTATATATTTGAAATTCTTTTCTCTATGCCTTTGTAAAGCACTTTCGGAAAAAAAAGAGGAATTGTTTCAAAAGGTTTGGTAGGTTGAATATCTCTTTCTTCTGTTTTTATTGAAAATTTTGTTCTTAAAAAAATCATTTTTGAAATTTTATAAATTTGATCCTTATTAACTTTTGGAGTTTCCCAATTAAAAATTGACCCTTGGAAATCATCTATGCTTGCTTAAATTTCTTTTAAGAATCGATTGCAAAAATGCTAAAGATGTTTTACAAAAAGATGTTAAAAACCTTGCCTCAAAACAAATTTTTGTGAGTTGGCAAGCTATATTAAGTATTTTTAATATTCATATCGAATATATTAAAGGGGAATCAAACTCTGTTCAATCTTAGCTATCTTAAGAGATACACAATTTAAATTTTTTGAAGATTCTTTATTGAGTTCTATCGAATCAAGTCTTTGCATAGGACCAATCTCTTTTGATTGCTACCTAAATTTTACAGTCTCTTTAAATGATTAAAATATTTTAAAATATCTAGTTTTACAAGTGAAAACTCACAATTATGAAATGATTGAAGGATCAATTCCAATTGCTTTAATTTTTAGAGTTCATTATAAAGCAATGACAACTGCTTAAAATATTTTAAAATATTTTAAAATATCTAGTTTTACAAGTGAAAACTCACAATTATGGAATGATTGAAGAATCAATTCCAATTGCTTTAATTTTTAGAGTTCACTATTAAGCAATGACAACTGCTTTATCTTCAAAAGTTAAACTCTCAAGTAAAAAAGGTGAAACCTTATTACTTTAAACTGATATATCTAGATCCAACTCTGTCACTCCAAGATCCATTCAATGGAAATATATTAATCTTCCATATGAATGGGTTCTCGAAGGAGTTGTATATTGAATTTATTCACTTATATACGCTAAATAATCTAAAATAATAGATGATCAACTATGCGATAGACATAATTTGATTACCACCCGCTTAACACCTAACTCATCTTGAACATCTTATGTAACTCTACAACTATATATCAGTGTTAAAAAAGCAGTATATGCGGCAGTCTAGGTGTCGTGTAGACGCTTAACCTCTCTAAGCCTCTTTAAGTTTATAAAATAGGTATTATTAGACATATGATTATTTGATGGATTATGTGGCTATTAAATGACATAGACGGTTATTAGATCATCACTATGTAGATTAGGCGAAATTAATAAATCTGTCTAAGTGTTTTGATTATTTTTTTGTTTTCTTCAAAAATATGTCGTTTTGATAAAATAAAATAAAATCACAAAGTATAGTCGTATTTAAAATTTGATAATCTCTTTTTCTGTCTTGAGGATTTTAAAAGAAAGATGTTGAACTTTAAACTCATTCTTATTTTTTTAATTTGAAAATTTTAAGCTGTTTTACTATTATATTATATTATATTGTATTAATATATATTTGTATATTTATTTTTATTCTAAAACAATTTAAATTGTTTAAATCACCTACGTCCTGACTAGGTGTTTTAGGCGCTATGTGGAGGGTCACCGCCCTGCTTATCACTTAAATCTTTCTTGAATACTTCTATATAGATAATGAATAACATTATATAATTTTTATTGTATACAAAGATAATTTAACACTTTATCCCATTTTGTTTTCACATATACCGTTTGAAAGTGAATAATTTTAAATATTTTGGAAGATAATTAAATAAATATGTATTATATAGTCTTATGTAAAGTGCAATTGAAAAATAAAATGACAGTACTTCACCTAGTCATATTGATATGATCCTAGGTGAGGATCAACGTCCCTGAATGTCTCCAAGGGTTGTGATGAGTAGGATGATCGGGTATGAGTGCGGAAGTGATGAAAATGGCGAGAGAGTGATGATGCGGATTGAATGAGTGATGTTCCAAAGGAGGTGAATGGCCTTTGAACACTCGGGCTTGCTCCACGAGTGGGTGAAGACCGAACTCGGCAAGAGCAAGGGATGGATCGATGTGAAACGTCAATGGGCTATGAAGCAGTCCAAAGATTTCAAAAACTTGTCAAGGTGTGGATGATGATCCTTTACACCATAGAACAAGGCGATCAAACAAGAAAAGAGTTCTGAAAATAAGATGTTTGATAATGAAAATGTAGAGTTTAGATCATAATATAAAGGGGGAGAAGGAGAAGACGAGGAGGTGGTCATCAAGACATGCCTTGAAACACCACTCCTCGGAACACAACAAAAATAAATACAAAGTTTGAATAAAACATAGAATTAAAAGATAGAATTTGGGCCTGGTTTTATCAAGAGGCTGGGGTAGAGTAACTGGGCCTTACCTCATTAAAAACCTTGTTGGTAAACCCATTGGGAAAAACCCAACAAGGGAAAAAGAGTATAAGTCCGATTACCTCTCTTGATAAAAGTCTAGGTGGCTTGGATCACAACCAGGGTGGTTGGATTAGCACACACTAAACTGCCCTGGATAGTGTTGAGAAGATGTTGTAAAGATGTATTGAATTGTTGAAGTGATCCTCTTAATATTCCCGGATCAAACGTTGTTGTTGAGCTAATCCATTTCCTCTTAGCTTCCTCGGCTACAAGCTGCTCAGGTTCAAGCTGCTCTTTCATTGTGCTTGGTATGATCAGATCATCTTCTCCCACTTGAAAAGGATTTGACCTCAAATCCAAACAATCTGCAATGAAAAAAATTAAGTTAGAATTAATGAAGTTTAAAATCCGAAAACACTTATCTTGCGAGCAAGTCTTGTAGCCATTGATCTTTGTGTGGGCTGGAAAACGTCCTATTTTCATTTGAATCCACAAACTTTCACCAGGCTTAAAGATCATTCGGCATTGCTTCTTGTTTGGTTGCTGCTCTTTTCTCCATTGTTTCAACGGGTCATAATCAACTTGGACAGTAAACCGCTTTAGCCATAAGTAAAATAACCACATCTCTGGTGTATGAGTTTTCATTTCTTCAGCTTGTTTACCATGTGTACTTTTAACCAAAACTCGAAACAAGAGGTCATAGGCGCAAAAGGTATTATCCTTTGATTCAATAAGCAACTTGTTATAGACCAGAACGTCAAAACTTTCAGTGAATGGTCTCGAAACAGAAAAAACCTCTCTAGTGTTAGATATGAAGGGCAGTGTGTTATCCTAGAGAGTCTATCTATCAGCACAAGATTTATATTCGGTTCATACGTTTTATCAAACAGAAATCCTCCATGCCTAAAGAACTTCTTATGCTCAAACTCCTCACAAGATGGAAACACATTTTTAAAATTTTCATTTAAATCATAAAGCCTCTTAATGAACTTAACTTCCAATAACCTAGCTTCATGAGCAAAAAGAATCACGTACCTTGGAATTATTGCATCGGCCACAATAATTCTCTTACCTTGCTTGTCTCAGAAGTCACAAGGATTTGTCTCAATGTTTGCTTCTGGTTCAAAGGCAATAAGACGTTTTATATCACAGATTGGAAGTAGCGAGTCAATAGACTTCTCTCTAGGAATGACATTTCTGAAATCCTGCGAACGAAAAGGTATCTCACTCGGCAGCACCGGTGCAAGGTTAGATACACAAGAAAATTTATCTAAAGAGACAAATATTTTATGATCCAAATATTCAGCATCATTAACCTTACTAACCATAGCAAAAATATTAACTTTCTTACCTTGCTCTTGATTCCCTTTGAGTTTAATTTTGTCAAGGTAAAACTCAGGAGCCGGCAATGGCACAAGAGTAGTTTTCTTTTCTTGAAAAGGTTTTGAACTCAAAATTGTACAATCTGCGCCAAGAGAGAGCAAGTTAGCTTTCATTCATTTTTGAAAATCTAGATAATTACCTCGGGTTTTTATTTGTGGTGAGGCATATGGTGGTTTCGCCTTGATCACAATGATGTGTTCAGTGCTTGTTACTCTCTCTGATGGATCTATTGTTAAGCTCCGTGTGGATGTGATTCCGCCTAAGCCATTGCACACATCTAAGGTACCTGTATCTTTCTTGGTACTTAAGGGAAAAATCAAGTGCATTATACTTGAAATTTCAACATTCAATACATGTTGTTTGAAGCTACGAGTGAAAATAAAATTCTTCCAATATCGAATAAACTCGCAAGCTAAACTTACCTGAGTACCTTGTAAGATGTTACCAAACATTTCAGCTCGGCAAGCTTGTGAATGGGTTGACACCGCAGTAGGTAATTGATCGTAGACCAGAACTGCTTCAACTTGAGTGAACCCTTTTAACACACGTGTTGTTGCTTCTCTAGGTGATTCTTGGAGTTTAACTTCTTGTGGTGATCCTGGTGGTTCTTCTTTGTTCAAGATGGTGTTGATGACATCTTGACAATCTTTATTGGCTTTGGTATCAGCTTTGGTCTTCAACTGAATATGATCTTCATAAACTGCCTGAGGTGTCATCGGAACTAACACAATCTTTCTTCCTTGATGTTCAAACAAATAACGGTTTCTGAAGCCTTCATGCTGTACTCTTCTGTCTAATTGCCACGGTCTTCCAAGGAGAATATGACTTGTTTCCATAGGTAGAACGTCGCACAATACTTCATCTTCGTATTTCCCTATGGAAAGTGGCACAAGGACCTGGTTCTTGACTTCCAGTTGTCCCTCATAATTAAGCCATTGCAGCTTATAAGGCTTAGCTCTCTTAATGACCGCTAGTCCGAGTTTTTCAACCATGGTCTCACTCGCAACATTGATGCAGCTACGCCCATCGATTACTAGACTGCAAACCCTTTCCTTCACTAGACAACGGGTGTGGAATAAATCCACACTTATCTTAGTCTCTTCCGGATTTTGTTGTTGTGTTGCCAGTTTAGTCATTCCTTGACTTTCAAATGGCATGTCTTTAGTAACTTGAAACTGGGATCCATCAAATGGAATTCTAGCTTGACCAGAATCTTCTTTATGCATGGTTGGTCGAAGAAAATGTCCTCCCTCGGTTGATTTGATGATCGGGACCTTCGGTTTAGTTTTTGCAAGGTTGGCTTTGATCTTGGCTACAACATCTAGTGACGTATCTCCAAATTTGTAGCTGTGTTCTCCTCTGCCTTCCTTCACACTTCTAGGCTTTCTTTGACTGTCATGAGACGATTTACCATCAGGTCTACAGTAGTCATAGGCTGGTTCTTCTCTTTGTTGTCTTGGCTTGTCTCTCCATGGCTCTCTGCTTGGTTTTTCTTTTAGACGACCATGCCATTGTGGATTTACTTCTTCAAATCGTCGGTTCCTGGCTGTTAATCTTTCACACAACTTATGAGCCCTCTTAGCTATCATAGCCTCAAATCGTTCTTGTTCAGCATCCTTGATGGATCTTTCTAGTTTGGCTTTCATAGTGGTCATACTCTCAACCATCATAGCTTTGAAGGAGTCAATAAGTTGCCTGTTGGAGTTGGAAGACTCTTGTTCGTCATGGCTGGTTCCCACCATGGTACCTGTTCAAATCCCAACAAGTAAACCAGTAAAATGCTCAACACGACAAAGAAAAACTTGGCAAGAAACCTAAACGACAGTTTGACCTGATCAAACAGAATAAAATATCAAATCACGTTCAAAAATTCCAGAGACAATTTTAACAAATACAATACTCAATCTAGGTTTCAATGCAACAGATTTCACGATTTTAGGGTTAACCAATGATTTTAAACAATTCTAGCAAGTTAACACGAAAATAACTTTTTAAATTCCGAGAACCTCTAGTTGCGACTGTTCGACGATATCAACCTCGAAATATTATCAAAACATATTCAAAAATTCTAGAATCAATTTTAACAAATACTAGACTCGTTTTCAAAACAGATTCAACAGATCTCACGATTTTATCTAACAAAATGAATTTATGAAAATTCTAGCAATCATCAGACATAATCGATTCAAATGATCTGTAGAATATCAAAGGGTAAAACGTTTTGAATCGACACAACCTGGGTTGGAGGGAGCTTTGATACCACTTGATATGATCCTAGGTGAGGATCAACGTCCCTGAATGTCTCCAAGGGTTGTGATGAGTAGGATGATCGGGTATGAGTGCGGAAGTGATGAAAATGGCGAGAGAGTGATGATGCGGATTGAATGAGTGATGTTCCAAAGGAGGTGAATGGCCTTTGAACACTCGGGCTTGCTCCACGAGTGGGTGAAGACCGAACTCGGCAAGAGCAAGGGATGGATCGACGTGAAACGTCAATGGACTATGACGCGGTCCAAAGATTTCAAAAACTTGTCAAGGTGTGGATGATGATCCTTTACACCATAGAACAAGGCGATCAAACAAGAAAAGAGTTCTGAAAATAAGATGTTTGATAATTAAAATGTAGAGTTTAGATCAGAATATAAAGGGGGAGAAGGAGAAGACGAGGAGGTGGTCATCAAGACATGCCTCGAAACACCACTCCTCGGAACACAACAAAAATAAATACAAAGTTTAAATAAAACATAGAATTTGGACTTGGTTTTATCAAGAGGCTGGGGTAGAGTAACCGGGTCTTACCTCATTAAAAACCTTGTTGGTAAACCCATTGGGAAAAACCCAACAAGGGAAAAAGAGTATAAGTCCGATTACCTCTCTTGATAAAAGTCTAGGTGGCTTGGATCACAACCAGGGTGGTTGGATTAGCACACACTAAACTGTCCTGGATAGTGTTGAGAAGATGTTGTAAAGATGTCTTGAATTGTTGAAGTGATCCTCTTAATATTCCCGGATCAAACGTTGTTGTTGAGCTAATCCATTTCCTCTTAGCTTCCTCGGCTACAAGCTGCTCAGGTTCAAGCTGTTCTTTCATTGTGCTTGGCATGATCACATCACATATACCCCAGCAATTGTCAATCACATCACATAAACAATTTATCATGTTCTTTATATGATCATGCTCTCGCTAACAAGCTGTTTGTTGAAATTGCTACTATATATAGATTTTTAAATGTCTAAAATTCTTGGTTACTCAGGAAGAAAATGATAAGCTTCGGGAAAGAGAAAGGGGAACAGACTCAAAAAAACTTGCAAAAGCAGATGCATCAGCGATGCAGGAGAAGTCATGATGGGAACATGAACAAACCATCAAAATGATGGTAAATTTGTATTAATAAATTTTGTATATGTGAAATTTTATGCTTCACACCGAATGTAGTTAATTAACTTTTATATTCTCTGGTTATTTTTCAGTTGGAAGAAGTGCTAACACGGACTTCGGAAGCACGTGAAAGAGAAATTACTCGGCTGAAAGAGACATTTTGGCAGGGCCAACAGCACCAACTGGGACAATATATACTTCCGCCTCCCTGATTTGCTCGATTTGAATGCAACATTATGTGATTAATGTCCCGACTCTGCTAAAAACTTACTAATCAAAGTTTGACCACAGAGGTTTGGTGTGGTTGTTGCACATTTTCCAGATTTTAATCTACTTTTAATTTTTCTGATTTACCGTTTCTTTTTCGGATTGTATTTTCTTAATTCACTTTTACAGCGAGAGAGAAGGATGTCTCCGTACTTGTGCAAACCTTGTTTGCCAATAAAACGTGTTTTATTAAAGACTTTGTATTTCTTCAACAACGTTATAAAATCTTAACATCAAAAACCAAAACGTGTCCTTAAACATTCCTCTCTGAGTAAAAAAAAAAAAAGAAGAAGACATACAATTTATTTACAGAAAAAGTGTTGTGTATGTTTCCACCTCTGGCCAAATGAAAATAAGGGCCCTTGGGCAAAAAATAATTTTTGGCCTTCTATCATTAATATATATATATATATATATATATATATATATATATTTGGTTTTATCATTTATGAGTATTTTTGTTACTAAATTTTTATGGACTATTTTCTCTGATGCTCATCTCTAAAAACAATTATGCTTCGATATCGAGCGCCTTTCTGTAATGCCACAAAATAAAAAATTTTAATCTGGCGTGCCACTCTTTAATCTGAGTGTCACTCAGAATGTGATATCCCAAATCTGCCCTTAATGAAAAAAGAAAAGAAAAAATTCAAAAAAATCAGCAAAATAAAAAAACAGCTCACGACAATTCTCTCGTCGAACTGAGCTCCCTCCTTGTCGGAAACTTGAAACAGCTCGCGTCCTCCGGTGATCGGCTGTCGACTCGGGTGGCTTATTTTTTTACAACCAGTTTCTTCTCCTCTCACCTCCGCCATTGCTGAAGCTGAGTAAGATCTTTGTTCTTCTTAGAGAGGTTTAGGATTTTATAAATTTTGGGATTGATATAAAAATTGCTTGTTTGGATATGCTCCATTTGGTTGGTAATCATGTTTAATGGAAGTATATATATCAAATGTAGTTGTTGAATCGTGTTGAATCTTAGGTATTTAGCTCAATTTGGATCCCCGATTAGATTTCCGATTAACGAGATCTGCAGAAGTAGGACAAATAGTTCAATTGGGACAAATATGACAACTGGGACAAATGGTACAAATGGTATAACTGATACAATGGGACAAATGGGAGGGACAACTGGAAAAACTATACAATTCGTAATTTTGACAACCTGTGGAATTTTATTTTTAGGACGCGATGAAGAAGAACAGCAACATAAACGTACATTTCGACTATGGAGGGTACTATTCAGAAGAGCATGAGTGGATTTCAAGAAATTCTATATACGGTATATCGTTTAAGACCTCATCTTTGGAAGATATAACTTATTCTATGCTAGTAGATAAGATCTGCAGGAAGATTGCGAATGATGAAACCTCGAAGAAGCTGAAATTGAGTTACAGTCTATCTAAATATCGGAGAGAGTCATATATTGTTGATGCAAGGATGTATATGTTTTTATAACATCAGTGGATAAAGAGGGACTTAAACCAGTTTTGCATGTGGAGTTATTAAATGAGTTGGAAAACAATGAGAGAGTGGAGCAGCTTTCTTCAAGAGCAGAGCGAGCAAGTTCATATGGTGTGAATTATGGTGAAATAGCAGATGAACAGAATGAGCTGATTATTGAAGAGCTGATGCAGAATGTTGTTAATGTTAATGATCTTAACGCTGCTGATGAAGATGCTGTTAATGAAGATTGTGTTAATGAAGATTGTGAGAATGTATCATGTAAAGAAATTGTGGCTGTGGATAGCCCGATGGATAACCATGTAGATGACGCTTTGGAATCTAGGTATGAATATGTTGAGCTTCCACGATCTGTAGAAGAAAGTCAGTTAGTTATAGAATGGGAAGATGGTACGGGTCTTGAAATAGATCAAAAATTTTGTTCAAAGGAGGCAGTGCGAGATTTGGTTAACAGAACTGCAAATAAGAATAGTTTTGGTTTCATAACTATTAAGTCGGATCCAGATCGACTTATGCTACGATGCCGTCAAGCTTCAGAAGGTTGTAGATGGTATTTACGAGTTGCAAAAATAAAGAAATCTGATTTTTTTTTACTGTCAGAGTACATAGAAAGATGCACACATGCTCTCCGTCAATTGAGACTACAAGCAATAGTATACAGAGAGGCACACCACGATTAGTAGCATCAGTTTTGCATGAAGACTATCTAAGTAATTTAGAGACTCCGACTCCTAAAGATATTGTGAGTATTGTTAAAGGAAGACTTGGTTTTCATTGTTCCTACTCTACTGCTTGGAAAGGGAAAAAAACAACATGTTAGTGATGTGCGAGGGAGTCCTGAAAAAAGCTACAAGATGTTGTTTTCTTATCTTTACATGTTAGAGAAAGTCAATTGTGGGACAGTAAAAAGTGTGGAATTGGATGCAGAAAAAGGTTCAAATACCTATTCATCGCCTTGGGCGCCAGCATTGATGGGTTTAGTGCAATGAGGAAAGTGATAGTTGTGGATGTGAGACTCAGTATTTTTCTCAGGTTTCAATCGATAGATAGTATAGAGGGTGAAATGTCGAACCTAATCTAGAGCATGTCTGTAGCACTTAACATGTGGATTAAGCTAGCAAGTCAAGCAATATATTTTAGGGGTTTTTCTTACTAACAACCTAAAATACATAAAATTAAACTAGAGATGCAGAGCCTGTCACACTGTAACAAATCATGAACTAAACATGCGAAAGCAAAGACTAGTTGTGAAAACTAAAGTGGCTCGAGTGGGTCACTCGAGTGGTGCACTCGAGTGGACTAGTCGAGTGGTACAAGAAATCTAATGAAAGCAGTAAGCAAGAGATCCAAAAATGACAACTAGTTCAAATAAAAGACAAAGGGATTTTGGGGATAGACTCATAGGATCATCTACACTCTCACGCCATGGGTGCTAATTTACTAAACTCAGGGTGAATCCCTTGACGACGGATCTCACTTCCAATCCAACCCACTGTCGTGGTGAAGGGTCTCAACAAGTGACTAAGGATCGATCCGTCAAAGCCAAGAAAGACTCATAACAAGTGAGTAGTTGGGTCGTGACGTAAATCAACATCTGATGCACTAACTCGCACGCCATTGTGTCTTAATCCCTGGAAAAACTAGATCTGATGGTTCAAGGTACTTTTGATGCTCATGAAGTCATCTAAAATCATGATCCTCTTGATCAGAGAGGTACAAGCATTAAAAACGAGAACCCAAGAGGGATTTTAAAACCGAATCAGCATAAATCAACAAAAACCCATGGCAATCGAGTGAGACTACCTAATCCATCCCCGAAAATCCTAAAACGACTACTCACTCATCGAGATCATCATCGAAGCCAAAAGCCCAGAAAAGCTAAGACTTGTCATAGATGAAGGATGATCTGATGAGAAAGAAATTTAGAAAAAGGAACAGTAAATCAAAACTCGATCTTATTAAATCTCAAAGAGTCATAGAAAATCCAAATCGAAATCTAAAGATAAACTAGAGAGAGAAAACTAAGAGAGATAAACTAATTATACTAAAGCGGTGCGGAATAATTATTGTGTCAGCGCTCTCCCCGCGAGTTATGATTAACCTCGGTATTTATACATAAGAATTAGGGATAATGAGAATTCGCTATAATTTGCGGAATCTTCTAGCAGCGGTGCTCACCACTCGACCCGAACGTTAAGTGGTCTGGTCGAGTAGCCTCTTCGAGTCTATACTCGAGTAACCTTCTCGAGTAACTTGAGTTTCCTTTGCAGTCTTCAACTCTATGGTTCCATGTCACTCGAGTCATGACTCCTTGCAGAAATCCTCACGTCGCTTCATAGCCTGAGAGGTCACACAAGTGATGACTCCTTGCAGCTCCAAGTACCTGAAAGTACCACATGTATGCAAAATGCATGCAAACTAATGCAAAGAGACTAAATATCATAAATGTCAAATAAATGCAATAAGTGATAAGAGTAATGCCTAAAACCTATGCTAAGTTGCAATAAAACAATAGTAAAAACATGCCAAAATGTAATGTTATCAAACTCCCCCAAACTTATCCTTTGCTTGCCCTCAAGCAAATAGAAAGAATAAGATGAAAGGAGTAAGGTTGAAAGTGGGGACTCAGAACCTAGCAAACTAAGCAAACCTCTGAAGTCAACACCACAGTTAATAGTTCTAGCATGCAAATCACAACAGTTTTACTTAAAAGCTTTAGCCATACTCATCACATAGAATTCAACACTAAGACTCAGCCCAAGCAAGCATTCAAAGTAAACTATCTCTTTAACATTTATTAAGCACGAACTGGTGGATCATGATATGCAATAACTAAAACTCATTTGGTTGAGGGACAAGTTTTAAGAGATTAAAATGATCTCTTCTTCCTCTGGTTTAAGCGCAAGTATGAGGATCTCTCATTGAAAAGGATTGAATTTTAAGAGAATGCTAAAGGTAAAGTCAACTGATGCATACAGGAGCAGACTATCATCTACCCATGATCATCCAATGACTTCCCTAACTCTAAAACCTCGGAAACTGAACCTAGCACTACCCTTTGGTATTTAAAGACTTTCTTTCTTTTCTCTATGAATCCAAGGATCGATCTTTCTGTTTTTCTTCTAATGAGAGGATGTTTCTACATTTTTTTCTTTAACTTCTAGCGGATTTGGGAAATTTTCTATTTTTTTCTAAGACTTGACTCGACCACTTTGGTCGAGTCAGATACTCGAGTGGTATGGCTATATTTTTTTTCTTTTTATTTTCATGATTCAGACCCAACTCTTATCTTTTTCTTCCAAATCCTTTACTAGACTTATACATTTTCTTTTGAACTACCCTCTCCAAAGGCATATATTTTTTTAGCAAATTTTTTTCTTTCTTTTCTTTCCCAAACTCAAACCCAAAACCCATTCGAACCCCTTAGCCTAATCTGATTCAAAAAGTGTGAACCAGAGACTACATGAGAGGCTACTCCTGTCGGTAAAACCTAACACTTTCTCTATAATTCAATCCGAAAATAGGCCTCACTTCTCTCACAACTGATGTATTGGTCTGAAATGAAGTTTTTGGTTTGGTTTTTGTGGAACTGTCTCAATAATGGAGACAACTACTTGGATTAGCAAGAGTGGTAAAAGGTGAAAGAAAATCCAAGTAGTTTGAGGTATCCATGAGTTTTAAGTTTTAGAGCATATCATGATAATTAAGTTTTCAAATTTAAAGTTCAAATTCATAGGGATAGATTTACAAGTTACAACAAGTTTTAAACCAAGTAGGAGTGCTAAATTCAATTCCAAGCAAGGTGCAGCCTTAAGTTTCAAACTAAGGTGAATGCATAAGACAACTTATAACTATGGCACTGAAATCATATGTTTGGCTATTAAGCTTTAATTGGTTAACTCGTCATCATCCTCTATGCTAAATGCTACAATCCTAAGTAGATGCAACTACATGACACTCTGTTTTGTGAAATCATTTTCTAAAAATTTTCAAATTTTTATGGATTTTAGATGCACATAGATGAATGCAAAATTTGAATTAAGAAAACAAAGAAACATGTCAAATACATCTCTTAGACACTCCCCCAAACTTAAATTACACAGTCCCTTGTGTAATAAAAATTCAAAGGGAAGCCTAAGAGATTAAACAAAGAAAACCAAAAAGAGTTATGCAATGGTATATACAAAGGGAAGGTTGTGGTACCTCATTGGTGTGGACTGAAGTAGGCGCCAATGCTGGCTTGCATGCTCTCCTAGGTGTAGGGTGGAATGACTGAGGAGATTCCTTGCATCGGCTCAGCTCCCTCGTGCGACTCGAGTGGACCACTCGACCAAGGTTGGTCGAGTGGTGAAGTCTGCTGAAGTCTAGGATCTGACTCGAGTGGACCACTCGACCCAGATGGTTGAGTCACGTCTTCTGCGTGCTCAACTTTACTTGGTTGGTCGTGAGGAGTAGAGGCTTCTGGTGATGAATGCTCCAAATGCTCGACGGGATGGTCAGGACGTCTCTTCCTCTGCATCTGATCAACTGTTGATCTCCGTGATGGTGAAGCATTGTGGAATCTTCGTGAAAAACCCCTAAGCGAGTTGGCTCTCCTCAAGTAAGTGGAGACTAAACTTGGTTTTCTCTGCTTACTCTCAGCAACTGCCAACTTCTTGGTGAGGTTTTTCACCTTGTTCTTCAAGGCTTTGAATGCCTTGTCCTGCCACTTGTTCCACTTCTGAAGAAACTAAATCTTCTGATTAGCTTCGCGTAGAGATGTACACTCCGAGTTATCAAAATGGAAGGTTTGAGGTGGCTGAGTGCTGTCCATGAAAGATTGAAGGACTTCACCATCAGATTCTTGCACTTTAGCGTGTTGATCATAATAAGGTGGCTGAGTGCTGTCCATGATAAGGTGCGAAGTGTGTCAGCTCTCTTAGGTGAGACAAAGCTGACACTCTTCGCACCTTCTTCAATGTAGATTTTGGGCAATCCTCCATAAGGTAGGAGGATTTTTGCCCTTCCAACTCATGGATGAGTGAAGTTGAAGGCGTACTTGTCCTCTTCATGGTTTGCACAGATAGTCTACGTGTCACGCATATGCTCCAAATCCATCCAAAGTCGTGGTGTAGGGTGAGATGTGATCTCCACCCCAGCCGCGTGAAGAAAAGGAGTGACAATACCTCCCACATCAAGTTCAGCTTTATTCACCATTCTTTCATTTCTGATGGCGTTCGTTCTGTAGCTCATCAGATGTTTCACTAAAACTATGCGTTTCCAGTATCAGCCATGTCTCCTCGCATCTCCTCTCCATTGTCTCTCTTTTCCTGGGAAGAGTAGCCCAAGAACTCTTGAAGGGATTTGTCCAGCATCCTCAATTCCCCTTCATTAACTGTCCCTTCTTGCAAACATAGTGTTTGCAAGTGTCCTGTGGAGATATCTCACGGAGGGATGCCTAATCTCACTACTTTTAGCCCGGGAAGACTGATACTTGTTTTTTCCTCCCAACTCCAACCACAACTCGTTGAGCTCTTTCTTGTCAAAGTCTTGAGCTTTTCCTGACCCTCTTCTAAACCCGAACTCACTATCAACCACACTCAGAGGCAATGTGTACTCCGAGCCTCTGATCTTGAATCTGATAAACCCAAGCTCTTCATCATATCCCATGCCCGATCTCACTTCATAGAGATGAAGCTTCACCGTTGCCAAAAAGTGACAAGTTTCGTCCTGGAAACCATCAAAGGGTCTCTGAGTGAGCCCAATGATGTCAGCTGCTTGGTAAAGCTTCCCAACTTCTCTACAAATTCCCAGAGTTTGCATAGTGGGGCGGTGTGGGTATCTAGTACCAAAGATCTTCATCCACTTCAGTATTGAAACGATCTGATCCTCCTCCGAGTTATCACTCTTACTCCCATCTGAAGTTTCGGAATCATCACTGTCTTCGACATCCCTTTGCATCAATTCTTCTTCTAAAACTCTCTTCCCGCGAGCTATGTCTCTTCGGGATCTCGAGAATCCACTCTCAGCGTGTGTAGTGCTTCGAGTTGCTCGAGTGCTGGTGTTACCTGAGTACCTGAAGCAATGGCAAAAATTGTAAGTTTTAGCAAAAATTTGGACCACTCGAGTAAGTCACTCGACAAGTCAGGTCGAGTCGACAAAATATTCCAAATAATTTTTGTATCCGACTTGACTAAATCGAGTACTTAGCTCGAGCAACTAAACAAACAATCAAAGACATTGGCAATTCAAAGCAATCCATGTTTAAACACTGAAAGTTAAAGAATTTCATAAATTTTCAATGCTCATCACGAATTCTTTGAGGTTGAGTTATAAATTTCAAGATTTTGCTTAAATTTAACAATGAAAACTACTAAGGAGTTCATAAATCATTAAACAAGCAAGTGGCAATGGTGAAATTCGATGTTCTAATTCAATTCCAAATTCCGAAAATTCTTATGCACCTATTAGAACCAAATTTTCACCATTCTAAACAATTCAACAATGGGGTTCACTTCCTATGCCAAGTTCTACTCATAATCAATTCGATTTAACAACATGCAAGTGAAAAATTTGAAGAAAGTTTTCAAAAATTTCAAAAACTTCAAACCCAGATTTTCGCTACAAAATGGATCAAAAAGTTGTAAAAAACTTACAAGTTGGTGTCGGAATTAGTTGAGTGAAACGACATGATGATGATTTGATGAAAAATTTGAAAATTTTAAGAAAACTTCTAGAGAAATTTTTGAGAAAAAATTTCAAGAAATCGTGAAAATGAGAGAAGATGTCGAGTGAAATAAAGAGGATAAGTTAGATGAATCGAGTGGTTGAGAATAAAAGTTGAGATTTTTAGAAAAACCTGGACCACTCGACCAGTCAGGTCGAGTGGTGTGGTCGAGTGGAGTACTCGAGTGCTTTGGCAACTTTAAGACTTCGTCTCTTCACGCACACTTGGCTAATTTTGTAAACCTGAATTCAAAAACACTAAAGAAAAACATCAAAAATAACAAGATTCATAAAAACTTAAAAAGATATTTACAAAGATGGTCATGGGACTTTCTCCCAAGTGAGCTTGTTTATAGTCACATAGCTTGACTTCTTACTCTTTTAGGCTTGAAAAGTGTCCTTGAGAGTCGGTTTTTACCTCTCTGGACTTGGCTTGGATTGATGGTAAGATGATGATCGGATAGCATTATAGAACCTTTGACTCATCTCTGGTGGTTTAGGCTTCTTGTTGAACTCTTCTGGTGGAGTCTGAATCTGCTTAAGCTTTGAAACTTCCAGAGTCAATCTTTCCACTGAGAGTGAAAGTTCAGCAACAAAACTCTGTAGGGCAAGAAGTGTACCCTGATCTGCACGATGTTGAGTCATGGATGATGGCACAGCTACTTGAATAGGAGTGTGGTGAGAAGCATCCGAGAGAAGTATGCTGTTAGAAGCATCCGAATGACTCACTCGAGTGGATGAAGTTGAGTGGTTTGTGCGGTCACTCGAGTAGTCACTCGAGTTAGATGGTCGAGTGACCTGTGCGATTCCCTCATTCGGTGTCCCATCTTCAGCAAATGTGACAAAAGGTTGCGCTACTCCTTCAGAATGACTCCTAGTATTGACTGAATAACCCAGGAGTCGACAGTTACGCTCAAACATTTCTTCATCATCGTTTTCTTCCACGGAGTATAGCTGACCTTCAAAGGTTGAGCTCTCCAATCTGGATGAAGTGTTGAATCTCACCACTAAACCATTGCTAGCTCGAAGAAGTATCTCTCCAGTCTTTGCATTGATGACGGCTTGCGAGGATGCTAGGAAGGGTCTCCCTAGAATCAAAGGATCTTCGGGTTCTTCGTCCATCTTCATGATGATGAAATCCGTGGGTATTTCAAGTTTCCCTATCCTCACTGGAACATTTTCAAGTAGTCCATGTGGAAATCTCACCGTTCTATCTACTAAGACTAGTGATAACATGCTTGGCAAGAACTTGTGATAACCAAGCCTTTCTGCCACAGACAAAGGCATGATGCTGACAGAAGCACCCAAGTCGCAGAGAGACTTACCAAATGCTTGGTTATTGATTGAGTATGGTAAAGTGAAAGATCCTGGATCTTCTAACTTCTCTTGTACCAAAACCTCCTGCTGAGCAATTACTTGGCATTCCTGAGACTTAGCAGCTGTTGCTCTCCTATCTTGAATTCTCTTCAAGGTTCTTTCTCTCAAACCATACCCAAAAGGTCCTTGTTTCTCAACAGCTTCATCAAAGGTCATTGACTCTTCCAGCTCCAGAAGTTCTTTTTCCAACATGATCTCATATTCCTTCTTAATATCTTCGGTGAATCTTTCTAGGAAAAGACTCGTGATCATGGCGTGCAGGTCTAGAATTCGCTTCTCATTCACTGAGACGAAGTTGACTCGATCACTCACTCGAGTGGGTAGCTCGAGTGGTGTGCTCTCAGCGATCACAGCAGCAGCTTGACAGGATACCCCCACCTTGAAGATCACCGTCCCAGGTGATGTGTGAGAATCTCTTCTTGAAAGGAAGGAGATGGATAGCTGGGGCTGTGTAGACTGCATAGACATTTGTAAAGTCTTTGAGGTTTTGCACTGCTTTCCCAGGAAGTTGATATGTGGACTTAGTGGAAGTTGAGGGAGAGTTGGACTCAACATGCTTCAATCTGCTGTTCAAGATTTCGAGCTTGTGGTTCAAATCATCGTAAGAGCAATCAATGTGAGTTCGAAGCTCAGTGAACCGCTTGGTGGTATCTTGAGTTGCAGTGTTTTGACCTTGAAGAAGTTGGAGAAGTAATGCCTTAAGCTCACTATCAGACTGCGGAGCAGGTCTTGGGGCAAATCCAGGTGGATTTGTTAGAGGATTTTGAATAAAAGTCTTGTTCGGAGCAGGATGCTAAGTAGGATACACCTGGTCTTGAGGGTTTGCAACGTTGGTGTTACGGTAAGATAAGTTGGGGTTTCTCTTGTAGTTAATGAAGCCTGGGTTGAAACCAGCTTGATTCTGAATGTAGAGTATCTCTTCAACCTGATCATCTTGAACGGTTGGATCATGAGGTGAGGATGACACTCCAACAAAGTGGACTTGTTTCTGCTGAGCGAGGAGAAGCTTATCGAGCTTGTCATTCAGTGCTTGAATCTCTTTGCTGGTGGAAGTAGCAGAAGTAGAAGATCCCCTGATCGTTCTGTCGAAGTCTTCATTGTAGTTTCCATCAGAAATGGCTAGATTCTCAACTAAATCCCATCCAAAAGTGACATCTTGGTTCAGGAAGGTGCCATTTCTGGCAGTGTCCAGATGCAACCTGATCTGCGGACTTACGCCTCGATATAGTGTGCAAAGGAGTGATTCCTTGCTGAATCCATGGTGAGGGCATTGAGTGGTATACATCTTGAATCTCTCCCAAGCTTCTGAGAAGCTTTCGTTGTTCCTCTGAGTGAAGCTGGAGATGTCATTCTTCAGCTTTGCCGTTCTGGAGTTGGAAAAGAACTTCTGGAGAAACGCCTTCTTGCAATCATCCGAAGTAGTGATAGAATTTTGGGGCAAAGCTCGTTCCCATTGAGAGGCCTTGTCGCCTAGAGAGAAGGGGAATAGACGAAGCTTTAACCCGTCTTCAGATATACCGTTAATCTTCGTGAGCTCACACAAACGGTCGAATTGATCAAGATGTTCCAATGGGTTCTCCATGGGGAGACCGTGAAATTTGTGGCTTTGGACCATGCTGATGAGACCGGATTTGATCTCGAAGTTGTTGTTGGCAACAGGAGGTGCCACAATCCCTTGCCTGGTGGAGTGTGTGCTTGGTGCATCACCAGCTCCAATGACTCGAGGTGCAGGTTGCTCTGCCATTTCAACTGGTTTCTCCTTCGTGTATTGATCTAAGGGAGTCTGAGAGCGTGTTCGCATGCGGTGTAAGGACGACTCGAGAGAAACAGTCGAGTAGAGTACTCGAGTAGACTAATCGAGTAGAATGGTACCTGATGCAACACAAACAAAACTTCAACCCAAATCAGTAAGACGTTAAACAAAAGGCTAATGCAAATAGAATATCGATCCGAGAAGTCTAGTAGCAAGAATAAGCCTTGCTAGATGAAAATCTCAGATATTTTATCCAAAAGAAACTTGATCCAGTAAGCTTAAAAATGATAAATGTGCAGACAATGACTCTAAACTGGCAACAGCGCCAAATTGAAACTCGCTATTTTGGTCGGCTTCAATGGATAGATAGTATAAAGGGTGAAATATCGAACCTAATCTAGAGCATGTCTGTAGCACTTAACATGTGGATTAAGCTAGCAAGTCAAGCAATATATTTTAGTGGTTTTTCTTACTAACAACCTAAAATACATAAAATTAAACTAGAGATGCAGAGCCTGTCACACTCTAACAAATCATGAACTAAACATACGAAAGTAAAGACTAGTTGTGAAAACCAAAGTGGCTTAAGTGGTGCACTCGAGTGGACTAGTCGAGTGGTACAAGAAATCTAATGAAAGCAATAAGCAAGAGATCCAAAAAAGACAACTAGTTCAAATAAAAGACAAAGGGATTTTGGGGATAGACTCATAGGATCATCTACACTCTCACGCCATGGGTGATAATTTACTAAACTCAGGGTGAATCCCTTGACGACAGATCTCACTTCCAATCCAACCCACTGTCGTGGTGAAAGGTCTCAACAAGTGACTAAAGATTGATCCGTCAAAGCCAAGAAAGACTCATAACAAGTGAGTAGTTGGGTCGTGACGTAAATCAACATCTGATGCACCAACTCTCACGCTATTGTGTCTTAATCCCTGGAAAAACTAGAGCTGATGGTTCAAGGCACTTTTGATGCTCATGAAGTCATCTAAAATCATGATCCTCTTGATCAGAGAGGTACAAGCATTAAAAACGAGAACCCAAGAGGGATTTTAAAACCAAATCAGCATAAATCAACAAAAACCCATGGCAATCGAGTGAGACTACCAAATCCATCCCCAAAAATCCTAAAACGACTACTCACTCATTGAGATCATCATCGAAGCCAAAAGTCTAGAAAAGCTAAGACTTGTCATAGATGAAGGATGATCTGATGAGAAAGAAATTTAGAAAAAGGAACAGTAAATCAAAACTCGATCTTATTAAATTTCAAAGAGTCATAGAAAATCCAAATCGAAATCTAAAGATAACTTAGAGAGAGAAAACTAAGAGAGATAAACTAATTATACTAAAGCGGCGTGGAATAATTAATGTGTCAGCTCTCTCCCCACGAGTTATGATTAACCTCGATATTTATACATAAGAATTAGGGATAATGAGAATTCGCCATAATTTGCGGAATCTTCTAGAAGCGGTGCTCACCACTCGACCCGGACGTTAAGTGGTCTGGTCGAGTAGCCTCCTCAAGTCTTCACTCGAGTAACCTTCGCCAGTAACTTGAGTTTTCTTTGCAGTCTTCAACTATATGGCTGCATGTCACTCGAGTCATGACTCCTTGCAGAAATCCTCACGTCGCTTCATAGCCTGAGAGGTCACACAAGTGATGACTCCTTGCCGCTCCAAGTACCTGAAAGTACCACATGTATGCAAAATGCATGCAAACTAATGGAAAGAGATTAAATATCCTAAATGTCAAATAAATGCAATAAGTGATAAGAGTAATGCCTAAAACCTATGCTAAGTTGCAATAAAACAATAGTAAAAACATACCAAAATGCAATGTTATCAGGATGCTACTTTTCTTAAGACTGCATATGGCGGTATGTTAGTTTTTGCAACAGCTCAGGATGGTAATCGTCACCACTACCCCATTGCATTTGGTGTAATTGATAGTGAGAAAGATGTTAGTTGGACCTGGTTTTTCAAAAAACTGAAAACAGTTATACAAGATGTTCCTGGTTTGGTTTTTATAAGCGATAGACATGCAAGCATCATCAAGGCAGTCATTGAAGTGTACCCGAGCACATTGCATGGACATTATATCTGGCATTTGGCTTAAAATGTGAAAGGACATGTGAAGAATGAGAAGGATCAATGCGTGGAAAAATTCAGGGAATGCACTCATGCTTATACTAAGAGCGAGTTCAATAGAGAGTATGCTGAATTTAGGAGTAGGTTTCCTAAAGCCGGTGCATATTTAGATAAGAGTATAGGGCTAGAGAAATGGGCAAGAAGCCATTTTGAAGGAGACAAGTACAACTTAGACACTAGCAATTCCGCATAATCATTAAACAGTGTGTTTAAGAAAGCAAGGTTGTACGACCTGTTACCTATGATTGCTGCGATTATTTAGAAATTTTCTGAATGGTTTAACATACATAGGAATGAATCTTGGAGTGCATTGGCCACAAAGAAATTGGTTCCTTTTGTGGAGAAGGTATTGCACGAACGATGTGTTGTTGCTAATCGTTTAAAAGTGACTGAGCTCAACAGCTACCACCTTGAATACAACGTTATTGGGCTGGATGGGATATCTTATTTTGTGGACTTGAAAATGAAAATTTGTTCTTGCAGATGTTTTGATGTAGACAAGTATCTGTGTGTCCATGCAATAGCCGCAGTGAGGGAGCTCATGAAGAAAACAACTAGAACAGCGAATATCCAAGTGTATGATCTCTGCTCCAAATATTACTTGATTGAAACGTGGGCATTGGCCTATTACATGACGACTCATGTAGTGTCGCATAAGTCAAAGTGGATTATTCCTTCTGAAATTGAAGAATTGTTCGCCTTACTGCCGGATTACACAAAAAATTGGGAAGAAATCAAGAAAACCGGTTTTCATCGACCGGAGAACGTCGGTCAAAGAGGAAGAGGCGGAACAAGCATGTGGCTGGCATAGACGTGGAGAGGTGGTTGCAGCCCAAAAGTAATGATGAGGAAACTTAATTTGTTTTTGTATTTGTGTTTGTATTTGTAGAATGTTACAACCTTACAATGTGATAACCTTGTATTTATAACTTAGAATGTTACAACTTAATTTGTGTTTGTATTTGTAGAATGTTACAATGTTACAATGTGATAACCTTGTATTTACATAGGATATAAATTTAATAAAATCTTTATAAATCACCAACTATACTGGTACAACTGGTATAACTTATGCAAATTGATAAATAATGAAAAATTATAATTATGTTACAATGTTACGTTGTGTATTAAGAATGAATCAGAGGCGTTGTAAACATCAGAAATAAATGTTACAATATGTGTTAAGAAGCAAAATTACAATAATACTATATATTAAGTTGTTATGAAACAACCAACACAATATAATCCTTATACTTTTAAGGTGACTTTGTAAATAATAACCAATTAGGATATCGAAGTTACAGAAATCTAGTTTTTTTTAAATATTAATGCATAAAACACTAAGAAGTATATGTTAATCGATTTAAATCAACTGTAAAACTAGAAAAAAAAATTCAAATGTATGTAATGCTAATGAAAATGGAAAACAACAAAAGTAGAACTACTTCACAACAGTGGTACAACTACTATCTTACGTATAACTATGTAAATTGGCGGCGCACATGTAACTAAAAATGGCACACGTGTGGAAATAAGTTTGGCGCCCAATCCCAAATTTTTCTAACTTTGGCGCCCAATCCTAAATTTTTCCAATTTTTGTGCTGCAAGACAAATTTTCCCAATTTCTTTAAACTATTCTCTATTCTCACGTTATTCTTTCCCACTCCCACTCTAATCTCTCCCACACTCCTCTCAATTCTCTCTTTATTCTCCTCCCTCATCGAGGAGCCTCCTCATCGAGACATCATCTCCATCATCTCCATCATATCCTCCATCTCGATTTCGATTGCGGTAAACTTTTCTTTTATTTGTTAGGTCTATTATTTGCCATGTCTTGCAAACTCTTGCAAAATCTTGCCATTTTCCAAAACTCTTGCAAACTCTTGCCATGTCCCAAAACTCTTGCAAACTCTTGCAAACTCTTGCCATGTCCCAAAACTCTTGCAAACTCTTGCCACGTCCCAGATTATTAGATTTCAATTAAGGTCTTTAATTTGTTGTTATTTGATTTTGACTAAGGTAATCATGGATAAAATATGTGAGACGGAACCTTACTACACTGAAATGAAGAGGAACACGAAGGTAGACGACATGCGTACTTTAATAGCCGATGGTGACTATGGCCTTCCTTTAAGCTGTCCATGTTGTGGAAGGATCATCTACGAGAACTTAACCGGAGAGCCGCCCTTAGGAAAGAGATACTTTACATGCAATTAATTTAAGGTGAGAAGGTGGACATCAATTTTAGATTAATGGCATTATTGTTGAATATATGATGATATATCTCTCTCTTTATGTGCAGAATGATGGCTTACACATTCAAAAATGTTGGGAACACGCTATTGAAGAAGAGATGACTAAGTTAAGGAAAGAGTTTGATGAGAAGTCAAAGGAGGGAAGCTTCGGACTTCATGAATTGTATATAAATCAAATGCGTAGGTGATATATCATGGTTTTTACCGGTTTTATCCCATGATATATGTCTTTTATCGAGTCTTTTATATTGCTTTGAGTCTTTTTAGAGTCTTTTACAGGTTTATACACATTTGGGATCTTTTGGATGATTTGGAGCATTTCTGGAGCTTTGTAGCATATGCAGATGTAGAGTCATGCAGAGACGACAGAAGTTTGGCACTCGTTGAAGAACTTTACACCAATGGATCGAGCTAATATTTTGAGACAAGATAGATCAATGAGTTATCTTTCATCTGGAAGTGTTTTGAGATTATTCTAACGGTGAGATCAAAAGTTATGCCAGTTTTCGTGGAAGCAGTCCAGTCTGTCACGCGAATAGAGTAAGCCGAGTTCATGACCATGAGTGTTGATCGACACTAGCAATGGTGACGATCGACACTGACCAACTCTGACGCGGAATTTAACATTTAATGAATTGCAAAGTGGCCCAGAACTTCCAGAAAGTTAACAGAAGACCCCAGATCGTGTTTAGCATTATAAATTAGGTTTTTAGGTTTTATTTTATGTATGTTCTTCTTTGTGTTTATTTTGGAGAGATTTTGGGAGACAACTCTGAACCCTTTTGTTTCTTATTGATTTCTTCTATGCAATTCTATTCATCTATGATTTCTGTTTCATTGATCATGTTTGAGTAGTTTCAGAGTTAGGTTTAGGGTTTTCAAGGGTTTTTGATGAATTGTTGAATTGATTATATTATTGGGATTAATTGTTAGAGTTCTTCGCCTTAGGTTGTTCTCAAAGCTAATTCTAGGAGGCACGACAGTGCAATTGGAATTTAGATCTTAGGTTAATCGATTAGCACCTACGGCAGCAGTTGATATTCTGATCTATCTAAGGTGAGCAAAATTACTTATTCGCAAAGGAATTTGGTTTAGGGATTTTGTGAACATATCGAACCTGAACGTTCAGGCTGATTTATATTCTTAGGATTTGCAAAGAAATTTGGGATTCTAGAATTTAGATTTAAATAGTTTTCGCAATGACGGTTGGTTAATTATAGCTTAGTGAATTGAGTTCTAGAACGGTTCTTAATTATAATCCTAATAATTGATTGATTCGCAGTTCTGACGATTCCTAAGATTTCCCTATGCCTAGCGTCTTTCTCCATTGATTTACATCTCGTTTACTTATTGCTTTGTTTTCTTTAATTACAATATTTCTTATTTAGCTTAATACTTTTACTGACAATCTATTGTGTAACCAAGTCCTTGTGGATTCGGTCCCTAAGTACTACAGTGATCTCTTAATTTGAGAGAGTAGCTCAGGGTAAATTTGAGCATATCAAATTTTGGCGCCGTTGCCGGGGATTTCGAGTTTACCATTAGATTTAGGTTTAAGTTTTTGTCTAAATTGTTTTTTTATTTTGTTACTGATTTTGTTCTTTCTCTCTTTCTTGTGTGTTTCAGGAGCTAAGAGAGTTAGAACGAAGACCCCGGAGAACTCAAAATTCAGCAGTGATGTTGCGATTAATCATCAGACCCGATGAAGAGGGAGTTTTGAGGGATGCGGAAGGCCTTGCGAACAATGAGGCAGGGAAAAGGATCGACGATATTGGACGTGTGATCGTCGAGGATGTTCAGCCAGTTGGTGTCGATCGACACCAACCACAGGGTGATGCTCGACACCACCCGGCTGGTTACGCTGGACATGGTGCACCTGGTACCGTGGTTCAACGTAGGATGACATTGGCAGATTACAACCGGCCTGAGCAGTTCTATACTAACCGGTCTGCTATCCGTCCACCTCAGTTTCAGAGGAACGACTTTGAGCTAAAACCTGCATACTACATACTTGTGGGTCAGAACCCTTTCCATGGGCTATCTCACGAGCACCCTATGGATCACATTGAGAAGTTCGAAGATCTAGTCACTAGCATCAAGGCGAACGGAGTCTCCTATGACTACCTATTCTGTAAGCTCTTCCCATACTCGCTATCTGGGGAAGCAGCTTATTTGCTTAAGCAGTTGAAACCGGGATCGCTAACCACTTGGGAGGATACAAAGAACGCGTTCCTGAGTAATTTTTACGATGACGCACGGTCTGAGGAACTGAGGATGAAGATCTCAACTTTCTCTCAAGGACCGACTGAAGCTTTCAAGGCCGCTTAGAGATTCAGGCGCGACGGAGAGACTGTCCACACCATGGTTTCAGCGAGGTTCAGTTGCTAGGTATCTTCTTCAGGGGTATTGATTGGAGATATCAGATGGCTTTGGATGCTGCGAGTAACGGGAACTTCAACACCAGGTACCCTGAAGATGCTGTGGTTTTGATTGAGAATTTGGCTTCAAGTAACAGCACAAAGAACGCTGATTTCGAAAGGAAGAAGCAAGCAGGGAACTTGGAGGGAAGTCAGATAGCTGAGGTTAATGCGAAGCTAGACACGGTACACAACCTTTTAGTTAACAAAAAACAGGTTCAGTTTGCCGCAGAGGTTGAAATATTTGAGCTAAACAATGACCAAGAGCGGGATGTCAACTTTGTTGGTTATCAACGTTTTGGTAATTCACAATGTGTCGATCGACACCAACCACCAGTGTTGATCGACACCCACCACAAAAATTACAATGGAGGCAGTCCGAGAGGCACCTATTCGGGGAATCAGTCCTCATCTAACTACACTCAGAAGCCTCAGTATCAGAAGCCTTTCCAGAGCAGTGACACCTTCACGAGGAACTACGGCTCGTCTTTCTACCAGAACATTCCTCCGCCGACATCTACGAGGAAGATGGAATCCATGTTAGAGCAGATTCTGGAAGGACAGCAGAAGATTACTGTGGATTTCAATGGAAAGATCGATGCTCTGTATACTGATCTGAATGGCAAGATTGAGCAGCTGAACGTTCATGTCAAGAAGCTCGACACTCAAGTTGCACAGACTGCCAAAGCTGTGAAGAGACAAGACAATACCCTTCCGGGAAAGACAAATGCAAATCCGAGGAACGCATGCAACGCCATTATGTTGAACGGTGATATCAGTGCTGATGATTTTGAGGAAGTTGCCGAAAAGTTCTTAGCCATGCTATCGGAGGAGATCGAAGATGAAGATGATGCGTTCCCAGAACAAGTGTCAATCGACACCACTCACCAGTGTCAATCGACACCATCTACCATGATCGACACTAGCTACCTCGAGCGACACACCCACCCGTCAGCGATTCTTCACAGCAGATCACCGCCCCTACTCCCAGATTCGGATACTATTCCTACTCCTTCATTGAGGAAATTGCCTAAGATAGGAGATCCAGGGAAGTTCGTTGTTCCATGCTCTATCCTTGGAGTTGATTTTAAAGACGCATTGTGTGATTCTGGATCTACTGTGAACATTATGTCATCGGATATTGCACGCTCTTTGGGCATTACTGCATTGAAGAAATCTCTGATATCCATCCAATCTGCGGATTCTTCGTCAAAAACTACGCAAGGATGTATTGAAAACCTTGATGTACGGATTGGGGATTGCTTAATGCCAACTGACTTCCAGGTTGTAGAGATGTGCAACGGTTCATACATGCCATTAATTTTAGGAAGATCTTTCCTCGCTACAGCTGGTGCACTTGTCGATCTACCTAATAAGAGGGTATGTCTTTCTAACATCAACAAAAGCTTATTTTATGAGGCAATTCCAGAGAATGCAGATCGCCATGGATCCTATGTTGCTATTGAGGAGAGCTTCTCTGTAGTCGACACCGAGCACCTCGATGACATTGCTGCTGGGCATGTCAAATTGAAGGATGCTAAGGAAGAAGTGATGCACGTCGATGGTGTCGATCGACACCCACCACCAGTGTCGTTTGACACCCATCAGGAAACACCCACAACACCAGCCAATAAGCCAAACAAACAAACAAGGAACAAGCCGGAGAGCAACAGAGTGAACACAGGTTCTCATATAACCTTGACACCGCAGAGACGTGTTGGTGATGCCATCGAGTATAAGGTTAAGTGCAAAGGTATGTCTAAACCCTTCTCTAAGGTTAAAGCACTTATCACCCCAGAACTTAAAGCGCAGGGACAAGCAGCTCTAGATGATGCGTTGAGCAAAGTGCTGAAGCTGAACATGCACGACCTCAGGGTACGCGGACCGCGTCTCAACCCACCACCACCACTCCCTGATCCTTCCAGTGATTCTCATTACCTTTGAGCCGTCATTGCAGTCGAGCTAATAACGTTAAACAAGCGCTTAGTGGGAGGCAACCCACTGGTACGTTTACTTTAGTTTTTCTTTACCTTTGGTTATTTTTTGTTTTATTTTGCGTTTTTGTTAGTCATGAACCTTGATAACTTGATTAGTATACTATGTGTTGTTGCTTAATATTTGCTTGAGTATTCTTAATTAGATACAGGTTACGGTTTGTGTGCGTACCAAATCTACAACCTGTCTGCAAAAATCTATGTCAGCAACTCATTCAGCCGCAGTTGTTCATGCTTGGTGTCGATCGACACCCAGCCTGGGTGTCGATCGACACTAATGGCAACACATAGGTAGTTTTCTTGATTTCAACGTTCTTTTCGTTTGTTTTTCTTTTTCACCAAACTCATGCTTCTATAACATTGGGGACAGTGTTGTTTAAGTCTGAGGGAGGTAGTTACTAACGTTGTTTATTATTTTCTTAGAGTCAAAAAATTTGTTTTGTTTTATTGAGTCAAAATTTGTCCGAAACAATGATTTTACCAAGGAATTAACCACAGTGGTAGAAGCTTAAGTGACCATTGATTCAAGTCTGGCATGAATCCGAGACTAATGGAAAAATCAAAGGCCGACCAGTTGACTTGAGACTCCCATACTTCCGCAGAAATCCTTAGTTCTATGGTTTGAACTGTTAACCTCTTCGACGATTTCAGTGTTCTAAGAGCTTGACTTTCTCATCCATACCCGACATGATACAACTTTTGAGGTAATTAAATGGTATTCCTCTCCCCAGTTAGAAGATAGCGAAAAATGGTATGTACTTGATATATATAGAGAGGGGATGAACCGGGGATTCGGTGGCAAACACCATCAATACTCGCGTATCGAACCTTGATATATATAGAGAGGGTTGAATAAATTCTTATGAAAAGTCGAGATGATTCTCTTCCGTGTAAAGGGGTAGGAAAATTTCCCGTGACCTCATTATTTTACATGGATATAAAAGATGATCAGCAAAGGCCGCGGCAAAGTTAGGATTTTCCCGTGATACCATTATTTGCTTGCCCCTTTGTGCTTTTATTAAGAGAAAAAAAAAATATAATAAAAAGGGAATAAATAAAAGAATAAGTCTGGGGGAGAGAAAGAGTACCATATGTTGTGTATGTTGTCTTGTCGTGGTATTGAATGACGATAAAGTCTAGAAGCTTCTGGGCATTGAGATCTGACATGAGGAGCGCAGTGATGAAGACCTTACGGGAGATTATGTTGCAAGGTTGTGGGTATTATCAGGAAAACTGTGAATGCTTGCGATGAATTACATGGTGGTCTGGATCTTGTCAGGTAAGAGTTTTTAGTGGCTTAACTAAGGTTGATGTGATTGTGGTATTCTGATGACATTGTGAGTTTCATGTTTTCAAACTTCTTCCCTGTATTCAGTTTTCTGTTTGCTTGAGGGCAAGCAAAAGCTAAGTTTGGGGGAGTTGATATATCATGGTTTTTACCAGTTTTATGCCATTATATATGTCTTTTATCGAGTCTTTTATATTGCTTCGAGTCTTTTTAGAGTCTTTTACAGGTTTGTACACATTTGGGATCTTTTGGATGATTTGGAGCACTTCTGGAGCTTTGTAGCATATGCAGATGCAGAGTCATGCAGAGACGACAGAAGTTTGGCACTCGTTGAAGAACATTCCACCAATGGATCGAGCTAATATTTTGAGACAAGATAGATCAATGAGTTATCTTTCATCTGGAAGTGGTTTGAGATTATTCTAACGGTGCGATCAAAAGTTATGCCAGTTTTCGTGGAAGCAGTCTAGTCTGTCACGCGAATAGAGTAAGCCGAGTTCATGACCATGAGTGTTGATCGACACTAGCAATGGTGACGATCGACACTGACCAACTCTGACGCGGAATTTAACATTTAATGAATTTCAAAGTGGCCCAGAACTTCCAGAAAGTTAACAGAAGACCCCAGATCGTGTTTAGCCTTATAAATTAGGTTTTCAGGTTTTATTTTATGTATGTTCTTCTTTGTGTTTATTTTGGAGAGATTTTGGGAGACAACTCTGAACCCTTTTGTTTCTTATTGATTTCTTCTATGCAATTCTATTCATCTATGATTTCTGTTTCATTGATCATGTTTGAGTAGTTTCATAGTTAGGTTTAGGGTTTTCAAGGGTTTTTGATGAATTGTTGAATTGATTATATTATTGGGATTAATTATTAGAGTTCTTCGCCTTAGGTTGTTCTCAAAGCTAATTCTAGGAGGCACGACAGTGCAATTGGAATTTAGATCTTAGGTTAATCGATTAGGCACGACAGTGTAGTTGATATTCTGATCTATCTAAGGTGAGCAAAATTACTTATTCGCAAAAGAATTTGGTTTAGGGATTTTGTGAACATATCGAACCTGAACGTTAAGGCTGATTTATATTCTTAGGATTTGCAAAGAAATTTGGGATTCTGGAATTTAGATTTAGATAGTTTTCGCAACGGCAGTTGGTTAATTATAGCTTAGTGAATTGAGTTCTAGAATGGTTCTTAATTATAATCCCAATAATTGATTGATTCGCAGTTCTGACGATTCCTAAGATTTCCCTATGCCTAGCGTCTTTCTCCATTGATTTACATCTCGTTTACTTATTGCTTTGTTTTCTTTAATTACAATATTTCTTATTTAGCTTAATACTTTTACTGACAATCTATTGTGTAACCAAGTCCTTGTGGATTCGATCCCTAAGTACTACAGTGATCTCTTAATTTGAGAGAGTAGCTCAGGGTAAATTTGAGCATATCAGTAAGCAGGTGGAAAACAGTGCTGAAGAGATTGCTAACCTAAAGGAGTTGGTGGCTACGCTTGTGGGTCGAATTGAAAAGCTTTTTGGTCCTATGCCTTGATATAAAAAGCTTTTTGGTCCTTTGCTATGTTAGTTTCTCCTTTGATTCAAAGACTTATGCATATGTTTGTCTCTTTTGTAAGACTTTTGTTTATTTCTCATTTGATTTAAAAGACTTATGTTTTCTAGGACCAATTTCTGTTTTGTAAGATGCTTGTTCTTGAAATACCAAAAAAAATAGCATAGTTTTAAAAAGTACTACCAGTAATACGAATTCAAGTTTTAAAAACAAACCAATTCAAAGAGAAACAAACACCACAAGACATAAGAATAAGATAGTCAGATAGTAAAGCCTAAACATTTGTCCTAGACCTTGTCATTCTCTGATTTTGGGGATCGACTACTCAAGCTCGTTTAACACCTTTTCTTGCCACTGGTGGGTTGGTTGAATGAGCCGTATCCTCGTGTGATGGTTCTGTGGAACCACCATGCGCCTGCAATCGAACATAGTTATACTTTAGTATTACCATGTATTACTACCAGTTATACCCTAGTACTAGCAAGTATTACTAATTCTTAATAAGTTATACTCTAGCAATACCAAGTACGACCAACAGTTATACTATAGTACTACCAAATATTACTAATTCATACCTTAAACTTTTCAAGTAACTCATGATGTGAAGCTTCCAGCAATCCGAGTCTGTTGTTCACTACAACAAGTCCTCAATTCCCACCAACTTTGATCCCATCTCTTCTTTCATGTTGGTTACAATATCCAACAATTTAGCAAATTCCTCGAATGTCGGGTGTCCCGGGCTTACATTGGTGGGTATCTCCTCGTTCACTGGGGTTTCCTGACGTGCCTCTTCCACTCGCGTTGCTACATCTTGGGTGTACATGTTGTCTAACGAAATGGTTAATCCTTTTCGATGACACCGCATCCAACTATCAACGACAATATCATGTTTATCATCGTCGTCTTCTTCTTCCGTGATTGTAGCCATAAGAGACTTTTCCTCATCTCTAACTATGAGGATACTATCAATGTCCTGTGAACGTAAACAATGAAGAAATATTAAAAACATAACAACCCAAAATAATCCATATGCTGAAGATAACTAGGAAAACTCACCACAGTTGTACCAAGTGCTTCATATATTTTTGAAAGAGAAAACCCTTTACTTTCACCTTTCTTGAATCTTTTTCTGCACATCCTAGGACAATGCTCATCTGCCTCTGGATAATCTTCTAAGAATTTTTCTCCTAATTCAGGAATTGCCTCAAATGCTAATAGCTACACAACACACATATAGTTAAGTTAATTTCAATTTTAAGAACATAGTGACAATGACGGATACCTCAACAAATTTTTACTAACCTCCATTGGAATACAAAAACCGGGAACCGGCCATAAGCCACCTTCTTTGACGGTCCCTCCAAAATGAGTCATCGTGTGCTCAATCTCTTTCAGCATGTGGTCAAAGGAAAATCTCCCCCAAGGAAAATCCCTACAAAAATCAAAATCATCCACCGCTCGGAGAAAGAATGACTCCACGGAAATAGCATCATTTCCCACCTTTGTCTGCGCTATGACAATGATCGATATGAAGTAGAGCACCGCCATCTTCAACCTATCTAGAGAACAATCCACCGGTACCATCTTCTCTAGCTTAGCTCTCATGTCTTGATATCTAATAGTTTTCTCACCCTTAAAATGCTTCTTGACAAAGGCCTCACTCCCTGCTTTTTTGTAATTAAGGGGATAGTTGCAGCAGTTGAATCCCGATATCAAGGCGTGTTCCTTGATGCCATAGCAGATGGAAGCACTATTGACGATGAACCAAGCTTCTTTTTTCTTCTCTGTGCATGCCGTTCGAAGAAGGAGTATCCACATGCCCATTACCGTGTGGTTTTTGTCCCTTGGCATGTGGAAAATGTGTTGGAACTGTGGATGTTCCTCAAACCATTTTCTCTCAACCGTCGTGAGCGGATGAGTCAATCCATCAAGTGTCTTCAAAGCTTCATAGATAAAGCACCTCGTCAATAGCTTTATCTTCTTCTTGTACTCTGAAGGGGGGAAGTACATTCTCAGAGGTTCTAATGGTTGGCTTATTTCCTCCTGCAAGAACAAGTTTTACCAAGTAATACCAAGTTATACTTCTCATAAATTTCTCAAAACAAAACATCAATTGCAATTGGTTTTGATTAACAAAAACAATAACATCAAAAGCAAACCTATTTGACTAACTAGAACAATAACATCAAAAGCAAACCTATTTCCCTAACTAACCATTGAATCAATTCTATCAAGAGCACGAATCCAACTACTTACCATTGAATCGCTAATGGTTTGGCTTGTACTTTCCTCTTCCGTTTCTCCTTTTCTTCATTCCGGCCAACCAGAGATCGGTTGGCCTCTTCTTCACCTACATCCTCGGAAACTTCTTCGAGATGTTCTTGACTTTTGTCGCTCTCTTCTCCGAGTTCTTCAGTCACCGGAGGTTGGTTTTCTCCTTCTTTACTCCTTTCCTTTCTTTCACCGGAGATCGCGCCTTCTCCTTCCTCACTCCTTTTGTTTCCTCTCTCTTCACCCGAGCTCGCGACTTCTCTTTCTTCACTCATTTCCTTTCCTTCTCCTTCCTCACTCCTTTCGTTTCCTTTCTCTTCACCCGAGCTCACGACTTCTCCTTCTTCACCAGAGATTGTGACTTGCCCTTCTTCACCGGAGATCACGACCCTTTCGTTTTCTTCTTGACTTCTTTCGCTTTCGTTCCGAACCGGAACTTCCTTCGGAACCTCAAGCTCTTCCTTTCTCTTCTTGTTTCCCCTTCTTGTTTCAACCATCTTTGAACAGTTATCGAGCTCGCGGGTTTGATTTGAGTTTAATGAATGAGAGACAACCTCGAGCGGTTTAATTGAGCTTTGATTTTGGAAAAATAGAGACAATCTCAAATCGAAATTTGATAGTAGTTATCCGATAGTTTCGCCTAGTTTCACGAAAGAGCGGTTTTGATTTGAGATTTTTTGAGTTTGAAAAAGGAGAGAATTTAGGGATTTAATCGAATCGCGAGTTTGAAGGAGAGAATCGCGAGTTTACGATGCTAAGAGATGTGACGACCCGATTTTTTTTTTTTTTTTTTAAACAAACATAAATACTTAGTATTTAAAATGCCCATACATTTCAAATACCCTCCAAGTACTTATACAAAAATAACAATACAATACCAAGCATAGAATACGCAATTCTACAATACAGCGGAAAATACAATACAATACTGTAAAGCAAACAACCCCGGGTCCTATTCATCCTCTCCCTCCGAACCTTCGATTCCACGATCACACCTTATCTTTACCTACATCGACAAAAGTGATGCATCAACATTTGGAAAACCAAACACTGAGTGAGATTGATCCTCCCAACAACAGGTATGCGAAAACTCACAATCAAGGCATACAACCACAATCACAATTCACGCATGAACAAGATTCACCACAAAGGCCCTATCAATTCCTAACATCAACACATGCAAGGCAATCAATAGCAAAACATGTCTAGCACCATAGCAATTCAACACACACGAAAGCTAACCAGGAGACACACAAGACAACCGCATAAGGACGGCCATCGGTCAACCCTGACCGATGGACCTGACCGATAAACCCCATCGGTTTGTCCTGACTGCTGCATCTGTCCTGGCGAATTGCCGGGAAACGGTGCAACCAACCTCATCGGGCTGTCCTGACCGATGGACCTGACCGCTAGGTCCCAGCGGTCTGTCCTGACCGCTACAAGTATCCTTACGAAATGCCAGGAACACTGCAACACAACCCATCGGTCTGACCTGACCGATGGTCCTGACCGATAAACCCCATCGGTCTGCTCCAACCGCTGCAAATGTCCATGCGAAATGCCTGGAACACCGCAACACAACCCATCGGTCTGACCGATAAACCCCATCGGTCTGCTCCAACCGCTGCAAATGTCCATGCGAAATGCCTGGAACACCGCAACACAACCCATCGGTCCAACCTGACCGATGGACCTGACCGATAAACCCCATCGGTCTGCTCCAACCGCTGCAAGTGTCCTTGCGAAATGCCTGGAACACCCCAACACAACCCATCGGTCTGACCTGACCGATGGATCAAACCGCTAGGTGCCAGCGGGCACTTCCATCGGTCATGCCGGACCGATGGAACCCACGGAAACTTGTTAAACTTGGCTTAGACCAAGCTTAACAAGCACCAAGCACAATAAATAAGCTTCACAATCAATACACAAGCGTAAACACACTAGATTAAGCTTAACAACAAGACCACCAAGCCTCTAAGCAACCTAGGCACAACCTCAAACTTGTCTAAACCCCACAAGCCCCCAAACAAGGCCTAAGCCACCTTTGGTCACAACTCACCTTAGAAATGGATTGATCTAGCCTCTATGGACCTCCCCCAAGCTTTAGAAGGAACCCTCCTCCCCTCACAAGCCACGTCCAAGCTCAGCCCCAACTCCAAATCTTTTCCCAAGCTCCACAAGCTCACACACACTTGATTCTACAAGAATCAACTCAACCAAGCTCCACCAAGCTCTTCTCTCTTCTTCTCTTCTCACTCCTAGCCACGAAATTCAGCTTTCAAAAACTTAGAAAACCTTCCCCCAAATGTCATGGCTGAGAGGAAGAAGAAGATAAGCTTTTTAACTTCTGGGAAATTGCTTCTGCAGTCCCTGAACTTTCGCAGTTTTACGAATCGACCCCAAACTTTCGATTCGATTTAAATCACCCATCGAAACTTTCCAAAATAATCAATTTAACCCAATCAATTATTCTCTATGGATTATTTCCGTGATTTAACCCCACTGCGAAATTCCGAAATACGCATATTTCAGAACACGGACGTTACAATTCTCCCCCACTAACATAGATTCGACCTCGAATCTACGTTACCGTTCATCTCCAATGAACCCAAATCGTCGCAACAATTACGCGAACCTTGGCCAACCCGGCCAACACTCACACACATGTACACACGAGGCCTATAACTAACCTCCGAGGTTTCCCACTCAGTCTCTCTATGCTTATGACACCGCAACATCATATGTACTTATTGCTCATCCCAGGGTTCAAGACACCGCAGCATCTCCGAACTCTAGGCTCTAACATACCCCGCAGGATATCCTCTATAGCTCGCAAGGTATAACCCATACCACAGCACCCAAGACACCGCAGCATCTCCGAGTTCTGGGTATCTGCCATACCACTCTCCTCGGGGTAATATAACCCTCATGAGTCTCCGATATCCCATACCTCTCAATTCTAGGCCATATAACCTTCCTGAGTCTCCGATATAGTTTTACCCCTCAATTCTGGGCAATATAACCTACGTCTAGGTTATACACCTTACGAATCCACGGCATCGTATATCACTCTTGGTTATATACCCTCCGAATCCACGGTATCTCATATCACTCTAGGCTATACTCCACACGAGTCTGGATACATTGCCAGTTACACTCTTAGGCCTGCAGTCCCTCGAGTTAACGGCACTAGAGGAACTAGTCCTCTCACTGAGCAATATGCTATATATGTATAAGCATCTCCGACTGATCTACCTCCCGTGATCCGTGTATCCTCGCAAGGTAACACCGGTATCACCCATATTCCACACCCGGAATATCTACCGTGCATAACCAACCAAGGCTATAACACCGGTACCCAACACTTCGGGCACCCCATAATCTTTTCCCGATTATGTACCAAGCTTTTAACTCTCTTAAAAACTTTTCCATGGCACTCGTGCCATTACCAATAAGAACCACCGTCTTATTACTCCCATGCTTTAACGCTTTTTAACACTAAAACGAAAGCAATCCAAGACTCGCAAGTCAAATAATAATAAGGAAAACTCACATCTTATTATTAAACATCATAATGTAACATCGTCATACATAACGGCAATACAAAATGAAAATACACACAGCATACAGGTACAAACCAAAACTGGAACCACTCGATGGAACTCAAGCCGCAGCCTGCTTCTGGAACCACTTCCGGAACTGCACTTCCATCCGAGCCTCTGGCTCCCAAGTTTCCTCCTGCACCCCGTCACAGTCCCACAGAACTCGCATCATCGGAATCTTCTTCCGACAAAGCTCCTTGACCCTCCGCTCGAGAACTCTCAAAGGTCTCGCCTCAACGGTCATATTGGGCTGGAGATCTAACGGAATCTCACCCAATACCTCGTCAATCCTATGCAAACATTTCTTTAGCATCGACACATGGAAGACCTTATGAAATGCATGCATAATCTCGGGTAACTCCAACCGATACGCTACCGGTCCAACACGCTCTACAATCCAGAACGGCCCCATATACCTCGGACTCAACTTAGTTGCAGTAATGGACCTGTTCAGACCTCTCAGCAAAGCCATCTTGAGATACACTCTATCTCCCACCTCAAACACAAGCTCTTTCCGCCTCTTATCAGCATAACTCTTTTGCCGATCCTGGGCCTCTTTCATGTTCAGCTTCAAAACCCGGATCCTCTCCGTGGTTTCCTGAACAAAACTCGCACCCAATGTGCTCCTCTCCCCCACTTGAGTCCAACACAAAGGTGTACGACATGGCCTCCCATACAGAGCCTCGTATGGAGCCATCCCAATACTCGCCTGGCAGCTATTGTTATACGCAAACTCTACCAAGCTTAAGTGATCCACCCAATGACCACCCCAATCCAGCACGCACATCCTCAACAAATCCTCCAGAGTCTGGATGGTCCTCTCGGACTGCCCAGCTGTCTGAGGATGATAAGCCGTACTCATGTGCACCCTCGTGCCCATCTCCGTCTGAAACGTATTCCAGAACTCAGATGTGAACTTAGGATCCCGGTCCGAGACAATGCTCACCGGTACTCCATACAGTCTCACAATTTCCTGCACATACTTCCTAGCCAAAACTGCAGCCTTATCGGTCTTCTTAATGGCCAGAAAACGTGCACACTTAGTCAATCGATCAACGATGACCCAGATGGCATCCTTGGTCCGAGAAACTGGTAATCCCACCACGAAATCCATCGTGATCATATCCCACTTCCACTCTAGAATGGGTAAACTCCGCAACAAACCACTCGGAACCTGATGCTCTGCCTTCACTAACTGGCACACGTTGCACGCCGTAACCCAGTTAGCAACATCCTTCTTCATCCCGACCCAATGATAATACCGCTTAAGATCCCGGTACATCTTAGTCGCTCCTGGATGAATCGAAAATATACTCGCATGAGCCTCACTCAGGATCTCACGTCTCAAATCCTCATCCAAAGGTACGCATACCTCCCACTCACAAGGATAGTGCCATTCGGAGATACCTGATACTCAGAACCCGATACTCTCGAAGCCTTAACCAAGCCCTCATCTTTTTCCTGAGCCAGCCGAACTTTGCTCAAAAGATCCGCCTGATTAGCTGCCTCTCAGCCCAACGGTTCCTGAGATACAACACACAAACACAATGTGCTAATCTCGCTCACCAAAGACTCAACCTCATGCTTCCGAGCCAAAGCCACCCGCTTCTGACTCAACGCATCCGCAACCATATTAGCCTTACCAGGATGGTAAGCTATCTCCAGATCATAATCGGCCACTAGCTCCATCCAGCGCCTCTGCCTCAAATTCAACTCAGGCTGAGTGAAAATGTACTTTAGGCTGAGTGAAAATGTACTTCAGGCTCTTATGATCTGTGAAAACCTGCACCTTTTCGCCATAAAGATAAGATCTCCAAATCTTTAAAGCGAAAACCACCGCAGCCATCTCAAGATCATGGGTAGGATAGTTGCACTCATGCTTCCGCAGCTGCCGCGAAGCATAGGCAATAACCTTCCTCCGCTGCATCAACACACAACCAAGACCAACTCCCGACGCATCGGTATACACCACGTACGGCTCACCTGGATCAGGCAACGCCAATACTGGAGTACTAGTCAGCAAGGCCTTCAGTTTCACAAAACTCTCCTCACACTCCGAGGACCAAATGAAAGGAACATCCTTTCCCGTCAGCTTCGTCATAGACTTAGCCAAACTCGCGAAACCCTTAACAAACCGCCGGTAATAACCTACCAACCCAAGAAAACTCCTAATCTCGGTGGCATTCCTCGGCCTCGGCCAAGCGCTAATGGCCCGAACCTTCTCTAGATCCACCGAAACCCCCTCCGCCGAGATAACATGACCTAGAAAACGATCTCTCGCTGCCAAAAGTTGCACTTGCTCAACTTAGCAAACAAATTCTGCTCTCGCAGCTTCGCAAGAACCACACGAAGATGCACCTCGTGCTCCTCCACGCTCTTCGAAAACACCAAGATGTCATCGATAAAGATGATAACAAACTCATCCAAATACTCTTGGAAAACGCTGTTCATCAATCTCATAAAAGCAGCAGGTGCATTTGTCAACCCAAATGGCATCACCACAAACTCAAAGTGGCCATAACGAGATCTGAAAGCCGTCTTCCGGATATCTACCTCATCGATAGGAATCTGATGATATCCCGACGCCAAGTCAATCTTGGAGAACCAAGTAGCCCCTCTCAACTGATCCAACAACTCATCAATCCGAGGAAGAGGATACCTGTTCTTCACTGTGACTCGGTTAAGTTCTCGGTAGTCAACGCACAACCGAAAACTCCCGTCCCTTTTCTTCACAAACAACACCGGTGCTCCCCACGGTGAAGTACTCGAGCGAATAAACCCTTTACTCAGCATCTCCTCCAGCTGCTTCTTCAGCTCTGCCATCTCTGCGGGAGCCATCCTATAAGGTGCCCTGGATATCGGTGCCATCCCTGGTTCCAACTCAATCGTGAAAGGATCCGACCTAGACGGTGGTAACCCTTGCAACGACTGGAACACATCCGGAAACTCCCAAACCACTCGAATATCCCCTACCTTAACCTCTCCAACAGCCTCCGGCAAAGAAATGGTAGCCAAAAACTCCTCACAACCTCTCTCGATCATACGCTCAGCCTGCATAACCGAGATCACGAGACTCCCGGAAGTCGATCTCACCCCCTGATACACCAACCTCCCCTTGCCTCTGTCGAACTCGACACGCCCTCGGTGACAATCCAGATGTGCTATGAACTTCCCGAGCCAATCCATGCCCAAAATGACATCATACAGCTCCACATAGCAGATAATCCAACCGCTGCAAGTGTCCTTGCGAAATGCCTGAAACACCGCAACACAACCCATCGGTCTGACCTGACCGATGGATCAAACCGCTAGGTGCCAGTGGGCACTTCCATCGGTCATGCCGGACCGATGGAACCCGCAGAAACCACTAAACATGGCTTAGACCAAGCTTAACAAGCACCAAGCACAATAAACAAGCTTCACAATCAATACACAAGCTTAAACACACTAGATTAAGCTTAACAACAAGACCACCAAGCCTCTAAGCAACCTAGGCACAACCTCAAATTTGTCTAAACCCCACAAGCCCCCAAACAAGGCCTAAGCCACCTTTGGTCACAACTCACCTTAGAAATGGATTGATCTAGCCTCTATGGACCTCCCCCAAGCTTTAGAAGGAACCCTCCTCCCCTCACAAGCCACGTCCAAGCTCAGCCCCAACTCCAAATCTTTTCCCAAGCTCCACAAGCTCACACACACTTGATTCTACTAGAATCAACTCAACCAAGCTCCACCAAGCTCTTCTCTCTTCTTCTCTTCTCACTCCTAGCCACGAAATTCAGCTTTCAAAAACTTAGAAAACCTTCCCCCAAATGTCGTGGCTGAGAGGAAGAAGAAGATAAGCTTTTTAACTTTTGGGAAATTGCTTCTGCAGTCCCTGAACTTTTGTAGTTTTACGAATCGACCCCAAACTTTTGATTCGATTTAAATCACCCCTCGAAACTTTCCAAAATAATCAATTTAACCCAATCAATTATTCTCTATGGATTATTTCCGTGATTTAACCCCACTGCGAAATTCCGAAATACGCATATTTCAGAACACGGACGTTACAAGAGACAAAAGAGAATAGAAGAAATTGGGTCAGATCCATTAGTTTATTGGGATTGGGTCGGATATTTAGGTTCGATTGGTAGTTTTATGTTTTTGGTTAGGTTTTTTTAGACTTTTACCTCATTTTCGATTTAAAAGAAATTGTTAAAATAAAATAAAAACATAAAGGTGGCATTAGAGAAAAGTTTTTCTGAACTTGTGGCATTTGAGCCATTGATTCTCTTCGATATGCCTCTTATGTTTTTTTATTTAGTTTATAATTAAATTTAAATCAAAAACTCGTTAAATGTCTTAAAAACCAAGATAAGTTACTTAAATTACAAGAAAACCGTGAGCCTCAAACAAACAATTGGGCCTTAACCTCCTAACCCATTAACACTGAGCCTAATAACAAGAATGAAGAGAAAATCTGAATTAAATCAGATCTATTCGCCTCCTTCCTCCTTTTTCGTTTATTCTTCCCATGTTCTTCCTTTTCTCTTCACCATAACCTTCACTTTCTGACTCTCCGTTCAACCACAGGAAACCACCTCGAAAACCCTCGTTTCTCATCTCGAAATCTCTGTTACTCCCCCGCCTTTGCTTCTCTCGGATCGCTGTTGAGTCTTTATCTCGGAATGAAGGTCGAGACTGTGTCTCTTTGGTGACAGTTTTTGTTCCCATTCTCCTCTGTTCTTCATCAGCTGCCATTAATCATCCCCTCTGGAAGATCAGTCTCTTGAGCCGTTATCTCTCAATTTCAAAAACCTAGGGTTTACAGTAATTGATTTATTGGGAATCTGTTTAGGGTTTTACGGGTCTGTCCGAAATGGATTCATTCACAATCTTGGATAAAAGATTGTGAATGAAGGTGGTGTTTTTTATTAATTGATGTGATGTGTGTGAGAAATGTAGAATAGGGGTTTACAGAAATCTTGTTTGAGTTAATTGATGTTGTTGTGTATGTTTTTGTCTTGCATTGCACATATGGCTAGAGCAAAAAAATAGTAGTTTGAAGCAGGACTGAGTCATCAGCAGAAGATGTAGATGAGTTGGAGTCATCATCAACCGGAGAGGAAGATAAGATCTCAGACAACCCAGAAAGATCATCCTCAAAAATTCCAGAAGCAGAAAAGGAGTCCTCAGATAATTCCATGGATGAACCATCAAATCAGATAAAACTAGTACGACTGAGTAAACCTAGTAGAGAAATGATTAATTGTATATCAAGTTTGGATTTCTCGCATATTTGATGAAGTTTGAATTTGGTAAAACTATAATCGTTATGAATAAGTAATCTTGGTACAACTACTAATAGGTATGACTTGGTAATCTTGGTACAATTACTAAGTGAATTGTTTTGGTTGTAGGAGGATAATGACGAAGAGGAGGAGGAGCAGCAGCCTCAGCAACCTGCCAGCTGCTACCATGTCCTAGAGAATTACAAGAAAGCTGACAAAATCAGTACTAGATGTTGGATCTCCAAGGCAGTGGAGAAGTTGAGGAAGACCCTTGGTGATTTGGAGATGGATCGGTTTAAGGATGATCAGAACCAGTTCAAGCATATTATTCACATGCCCAAGGAGAGGACGAGGAAGTGTATGGGCTTGTGGATGCTTTCTTTTTGGATTGCGCGTCCAGCAAGCGTAAAGTCTGGTGGTTTATCGTCAACGGGGTTCTTGTCCACTACTCTTTGTGGGAGCATGGACTGATATCCGGCCTAAACTACCGTGAGTACCCCAAAGATCATGAGAATCTTGGGAGCCTCGAGAGAATGGGATCTACCTGTCAGAGGTAGAACATAAATTGACCTCCATGATAGCTTGTGAAGATCTGTTAAGGATAGTCGTGCTTTGCTTCCTCGGCTCAATGATGAAAACGAAGTCAAAGTCACTGCAAGTTGATCTTGAACGGTAGCAACAATTAGATCTCCATCGTGTATATACTTAAGGTGTGTTCCATCCATAATTATCACTTTTCTCATGTCTTTGTACCCTTCAATGGAAGCTCCCAACACGAAGAATAGGTACGTAAACATGTGCTCCTCATCTATTTCCATGCGTGTTACGGTACCAGGGTTCATAAATCCTAACATGTGCATATAAGAATACACCATCTTATAACTATCCTCTGCACTACCCCGCACGTCACAAACAACTCTTTTTCCTCTATATGCAGTAGAATACGACACTTCAACACCAATTTTTCTATGAACCAAACCCATGAGAACTTTATGATATGGGGTTTTAAGTAGACCTGGATAATCTTCATGCAAAACTGATGCTACTAACCGTTGTGTGCCTTTCCTTTTATTTGTGCTTGTACTACTAGTATGAGAGCATCTATGCATCTTGTTGTGAGTTCTTATAGAGAAAATTTTGGAATTCTTAAGTACCGCAGCCTGTAACATCCACTTGCAACCACTTTCTGCTTCACAACACTTGACCATGTATCTCCTTGGTTCTGATTTGATAGTATCAAACTCGAAACAGTTCAGATGTGCAGTTTTTTCTACAATATCTGGCACTTTCGCCTTAGTATCAAAATCTTGATCTATAAATACATCAATACCATCTTCCTATGCAACATTTACATGCTCATTTATTCCTCTTTCTCGTTCAGCTTCTCCTCCTCCTTCTCCTACTTCTCTTTCTCCTCCTTCCCCTTCTCCTCCTTCTCTTTTTCCTCCTTCTCCTCCTTCTCCTTCTTCTACAACATGTGCGAGCTGATTGTATTCATACATACATGAGTTATCCACGTTAACAAATCCATCATCATGTGAAACGCCGTCACCATTGTTCACCAACCCATATTCTGGTGGTTCCTCTTCGTAAAGACTAATTATACCATCATTAACATTTGCTCCACTGCCGAGATCCTCTCTTAAAACTTGCTCACACTCCTGATTTTGTACAACATCTTCCCAACTGCAAAATACTCCCAGATTTATCATTAAGAAATGCCATCAAATAGCCAAAACATTCTTCATCATTCGAGATAAAATGATGGTCTTCGCTTAGGATACGCTTGCGGAACCTAACTCTTTTGCAGCTTCATAGTAGCTTCATCTATCATCAGCTTCATGCATATGCTATGAAACAACTCAGAATAAGTGACCTCCTCTATAGATTTCTTAATCACTAAATTGTAAATCCGATCTTCGCTTTGAATCCATTCAATATAACCTCCGTTATTTGAGTAATATCCTCCATAATCAAAATGTATAATTATGCATCGAATATTATTCATTTTATCCTGAAAATAAATTAAAAATTAACATTAGACATTTGTTTTGTTGTTGTCTCAGTAGTACGATAGTTGTACCAGTATTACTAGTTATACACAGTCGTACCAGTTTTACTAAATGGTCACAGTTGTATCGGTTGTACTAGTTCTAGGTAATTTCATGTTTACCAACGATTTTGATTACTAACTACTTACGATTCACTATGATTTCACCATCAGAATCCATAAATTACCAACTATAAACAATGTAAGATACTAATCGATTAAGAAAACAAGTTTAATAACCTAATGTGCACACAAAAATATAAAAAATTGAAATACACAATATATTCAAATTTCAATACCCATGAACATTGCAATTTTAATATCCCAAATAGCTTCAAACCCACACAAAACAACAACAAATCGTTAAAATCACAACAATAGGTAAAGAAAAGAAAACAAAATACCTCAAATGAAGAAAGAAGAAGAAAGAAGAAGATGGTTTCTTCTTTTCTTGCGGCAAGCAACAAGAAGAAAGAAGAAGATGAATTCTTCTTTACACATGCTCAATCCCTATTGGTCAATTAATTCTTTCCATTAATTTTCACCAATCTAAACCAACCACCTCTTCTTCTCTCACCCGATTTCTCTTCTTTTTTTCAGTTAAAATTTATTTAAAATATTGATTAGTTAATTGTGGGAAGGAAGATTAGTTTAGGAATATCACTTAAGGAGGGGGGTGGGAGGTTAATTAGGGGTAGAAAGAAAAAGTGTTTGGTTGGAGGGATATTACAGACAAAAATCTAAATTTTATGGTGTTTAATTAAAAAGAATGTTTTAAAAAAAGATTTGGTATCGTTTCCCAGCATTATGCTCCAGATCATCATATGAGTCTGAATCATCATTGTCTGATGCAACAGAGCCTCTTGCCTTAAAGGCTACGAAGTTCAACATCTCTTCTTCTTCTTTTTCATCTTCTGAATCTGACTCACTGAAGCTAAGGAATGATTTTTCTATTCCTTTCTGCTGCTTTGGACACTCAGTTACACAGTACACTCAAGACACTTGAGATCTCTTCTTTTGGTGAGAGGATAGCCTGTCTTGACATGCCGAAAACCATTGCATTCGTAGCACTATATCTCACGCCGCCTTACTGGTCTTTCCCCATCAGACCTGTATGGCCTGTTACCAGTCCTGTCTGCATCATTTCTGGTCCATCTCCATGAATCCCTGCCTTGTCCCTCTTCAGCAACTCTCTTTAAAGCTTTACTGAAATTCTCGGCAAAGAGGTCGATGTTGTCTTTTATCTCCTGCAGTTGATCCTTCTGTACATCTGCCTTGAAGGCAATTCCTACTTTATTTGACATTCTGTCATCAGCAGCCTCCATTCCTCTGATTTCAACATCCCAACCAAGTCCTCAACCTTAGTGCTCTCAATATTTCCAATTACTCTCATTACTGCTTTGTGTGCATCAAACTTTGGAGGTAAACACCGCAACAATGTTTTAACCAGCTTTCGATCTTTGTACGTTTTACCCAACACTTAGGCTTCCCCACCAATTGAACTCAACTTAGAACTAAACTGTAGAATAGTTTCATTCGAATCCATATTAGGATTTTCAAAAAGAGAGGCAAGTTGGTCTAACCTTTTTTTCTTGACATTCATATTTTCTTCACGTAATTTTTGCAAAATATTCCAAACAGCTTTGGCAGATTTGCATCCTTTAATAAGCTTCAACTCATTCTCATCCACTTCAGTAAAAATGGCATTTAGTGTCGTTGTGTTATACTTGGATAAACTCTTTTAATCATCTGTCCAGCGAGGTTCTGGTTTTGGAACCCTACGGTTGAAAATTCTAACCTCTAAGTTCAAAAATTGTAATTGTTCAAGAGTGTACCTTCTAATGGTCGGAACCCTACGGTTGTTACGACTACAGAAATTATAAAAACCAATAAGGTGGCTCAACTGATAATGGTTTTTCCGTTTCTCCATTTTAAGTGTCAAACAAATTTTAGACTCAAAACATTGCATAAAACTTGAAAATAATATTTTTTTGAAAAATCTACGTGGCATCTGGCTCAGCAAAAAAATATGTCACGTGACATATGTCTTAGTAGGAATATGCCAAGTGGCATCTGACTCACCGGTTTGACTAACACTGTTTCGGTTAAAGTTGATTCCTGCACACATATTAAAGTTCATGTAGATTTTTTGGAAATTTACAAAGTTGAAGTTGAAAAACGCATTGCATTTTAGTTCACGTATGAAAATGTATTGTAAAAATAGTTGACATTGAAATTGGTTATTTTCCCAATCTTAACATGTATTGTGACAAATCACGAGTCGGTTTTTTGCTCTGATACCAAATAAAATAATAGAGTAGAGACACATCAGACAAACCACGATATAAAAAATTATCGATTTCATATTAGGAATACTTTCATAAATGTATTACAGAAAATTTCCAAATCAGTTTAACAAGACGAACACTCTTGAAACTGATTGTTCCTATCTACCCAAAACGCACAACAACTAATCACTTAATGACTATTGGTGGATCATTCGAGACTCTCACAAAGAAACCTAAAGCTACTTCTCTCTCTAGTTTCTTAGGAACACTCTTTCTCTCGATGGTTGTAGAACATGTCACCCATCCCTCACCATTTTATAGTGTCTTCAACTTCCAAAATCGAATATTCATGTTTCCTTATCTTCATATCTTCGAATCTTCTCTTGACTTGTCTCGAAGATATCTTCCTTACTCAGTTGGTCACACCAACGATCCTCTGAATATTCACCATTGCTCCAGTTTTCGATCCAATGGATAGATGCCATGTCATCTTCACTTCCAAGTTCACTTCTGTTGGTACCGGGTTTAGCACCCTATACCAGACCCGACCCAGATTCAGGTCGACCAATCGGCCCAGACCAGTTTGGCCCAATGAGCTCAGAGGCCCATAAAGTAGAAGCTTCTGGGGCAAGGTAAGTCAGCGGAAACCCTAGAAAGCCCGAAGAAACCGACCAACAAAGAGATATAAATAGGGAGAGCCACGAAGGGAAGGAGCTATCCAAAAAAAACAGAGGAAGATTCAAGACCTAGATTTCATATAGTTCTTGTCTTCTTGATAAACCCTAATTGCTCTTGTTACTTTCTGAAGAATCATCAATAAAATCATCCATTAGATCATAATCTTTGCATACTCTTCTTCGTTCATATCCCTATTGAACTTTTACGGTTCAACAGTTGGCGCCGCCTGTGGGGAAGTTCTTTATCTGTTTAGATAATCACCATGGACGGAGAAGACAGCCCTCGCATCGACGATCAGAACACAGATCGGACGATTAAGAACATACCTACTGACGATCCACCTGCTGTGGATCCTCCTCAGAACGGCAGCATCGCAACAATTAGAGTTGCCGCACTCGGCACGGATCTGTCCTCGTTGATCCAGTTACTGAAGGAAAGGTTTTCAAGAGAAGACAACGACCGAGCAAATCCTCGAAACCAACAGAACCCGGAGTCCCATGAGTTTCACACACCATCTTCCGATTTCTGAGCTCGAAATATTCTCCCTACGTTAAACCAAGCCGCCACACCACAAATGCTAATGCCGCAAGCGCTCTACAACGAACTCGCCGGGACAAAAGAACGCGAAGCAGAGTTTGTGCAAACCATCAAGAACATGAAATCACAGATGCACAAAGTGATCAGCTCAGCACCGGACATAGATCGAGTACTAGAATAGGCTCAGAAGACCCCGTTTACGCAGAGAATATCTGGCATCGATTTGAGTCACGTCTATAAAATAAAGATACCTAATTACGATGGTACAACACCTGGCACCACTTATCCAATAAGCCACATGATCGCCTTTACCATCGCCACAGGCCAAGCTCGTATATCCGCAGATGAAAAAGACGCAGTACTTTGTCAACTATTCATGGAAAAGCTCAGTGGACACGCATTACAATGGTTTCCTAAGTTGAAACCCTGCTCTATCGACTCCTTCAACGACTTATCCCAAGCGTTCATGAAGCAATACTCCATACTTATCCCACATGGGCAATCAAGTGCGGACCTATGGAACGTAGTCCAAGGAAAGGACGAGAGTTTACGAAAATAGATAGATCGATTCAACGCTGTCGCATCCCGAGTAACAATGGACGACGAAGCTTCGATTGAAGCCTTGCGAAAAGGTCTGTGGTTCGAAGGTCGCTTCCGAGAAACCCTGAGTTCAAACAAACCAACGTCACTAGAAGATGCATTGCACCGAGCTACCGTCTACATCAACATCGAGGAGGAGCGAAACTCCATGCAGAAGCAGCACGCCTCGCGCGTCACAATAAAGGAGAAACCTAAAGAAGTCTACCGAGATGAGCAACCAAAGAATAACCGACCAAAGAATGATTGTTACTAACTAGATGTCGGAGAGTCTAGTCGACGCACCAAATACCAACGCAACAATGGGTCTACCCCTTACTGTGATTTTCACGAAATGTCAGGGCACTCAACTTCAAACTGGCGCCAACTTCAGGATAAGCTGTTCAAAAAATATGCTAGAGGAGAGGTCTCGAACGTAGTACAAAAGCCATATGAAAGCAGAAGGAGGGAGTACAGGCAATTTAGACCTGCAAACACATCAAAAAGAAACGATCAGTACCAACAACCCCAGCGAGATCGAACAGAAAGAACGGAAGACCAAACGGACTATCACCGAAAGGATAAGCCAAAATAAAGGAACACCAAAGGAAGGCCGAGACAGAAGCTCAATGGAAGCAATATGCGGACACTACAAGAAAAATACCGCAAAACTGACGGCCAATTCCATCAGAAATCCGTCAGATTTGGCAAAATCCATCGGAAATCCGTTGGTTTTTGCCGTCGCTTCTATCTTGTCGGAAATAAAAGCTCATCGGAAATCCGTCGGAATTTCCGATGGAATACCGAAATCAGAATTCCGTCGGAAATCCGTCGGTTTTTAAGCCGTCAGTTTTCCGTCCATTTAAAACCGACGGATTTCTGACGGATTTCCGACGGATCTAAAACCAACGGAATTCCGACGGCTTTAAAACCGTCGGATTTCAGATGGATTTCTGATATTTAAATACCGATGGAATTCTGACGGATATAAAACTGACGGAATTCTGACGGTTGAAAAACCGACGGATTTCCGACGGAATTGTTTATTTTTTTTTAATTATATAATCGAATTTTAAAAAATAAATTTATTAATTTAAAAATTTTGTTTTCTTATATAAATTAAAATTAAAGAAATAATAATTATAAAATAATGCAATAATTCAAATAAAAATTCAATAGTAATAAAATAATTCTAATAAAAAACAAAACAAACTAAAACAAACTAAAACTACGATGGCGGGAATCAGGAAAAGAATTCCTCCATGCGTTGCTGCAATGCCAGGTGATCCGCCTCCAATTTGCGGGTTCTCTCATGTTCCGCTTCTTGTTGGAGGCGATCCGCTTCTCGTTGGAGGCGATCCGCTTCTCGATCTTCTGCGAGGTGTTGCAGCTGCGTCTTCATGGGGTCCATCTCAGCGTCTCGTTCTGCGAGCTGTGCTCTAAGATCGGGAGAATCGCTGTAGAAATGCAAAGTTGCAGAAGAAGATCCGTCATCCGGAAGACCAAATACACGACCTTTGGTCTTCGGAGTACACTGCGGTAAGAAACGAAAACTTTGTTAAAAATTAGAAATTACAAAAAATATGATTTAAATATATATTTTACTTACCTCATAGATGGATTCGTTAAACTTCTCGAACGGAACTTCGGTCATTGGAGGCGTTCCTTCGGTGAGTGGCTGAGAAAGGAGGAAGTCTTCACTCATCTTCGTGACGTTGTCAATGATCTCCCAAGCCAGCGGATCTTGGATTTCATGGTTCTTCCTGCTGGTATGCGCATCCTTGAGCAATATGAGAGCGGAAGGTTGGACACCGTCTTCCCGAAACTACAAAAATGAAAATTTAGTCAAATATAAAATTATAAAACTAAAATAACAATATTTTAATTAAATAAGAAACTTACCAGTTGTTTGGCCCGTGTGACCAAACTAACCGCTCCTAGATTGTGCGTCGCCTTGCCTCTTCCTCTGCGATCGCTGTTTTGGCACGCAGAATGAGTTGTGGAGCTTGTCTTGGTCGGTTCTTCACTCCAATAAGTGCATAACCCGCTCCATAGGCTCGGGTTGGAAACCAACTCCCTTGGGACATCATTCTTGTGCCACTTCTCCTTCCACTCGTTCAGCTTCCATGAATACATTCTCGATGCTTTTCTATCGAAGCATCGTCTAACCGTGGCGGTCATGTGGCTGTCCCAATTAAATTCTTGCTGTAAATCAAAAATTAAATTAAAATAAACTATATTAAATAAAAGTAAAACAATTTAAAATATGAGGTACTTACCGCAAATTGGAGAAACCACAATTCCTGATCCACCATCGGCATTTGGCTGTACGTCGGGTATGGATGCCGAAACATTCCATTGAGCATCCGGTTAATGGACTTGGAAATCCCATTTCCGGAATCATCAAACCTACAAAACAAATTATTGCAAATAATTTGAATTGTAACTAAAGTAATAATAGTAAATAAATATTAAAATTCTTAAAATTAAAAAAAAACTGACCATGTGTCTCTGCCTTCGCAAGTCGGATGGAGACGAGGCAATCTATCTCGTCCTGGTTGAGCGACAAAGTCCTTGACGCTCATCTGTCTCCGGGATATGTGTCTCCGGTGTAGGAGAACTCCTCGAACCGGAACTACCTCTCCGTCGACTACTACGTCCGCCGCCGCGTGAATGGTCGTACCGACCGTAATCCCTAGAAAATTTTAAAAAGAAATCAAACATTATATGAAAAAAATTATACATTATCAAAATAATAAAAAATTATAAAAAAATATTTTAAATTCATTATTAGTCCAAAACAATTATACATTTATAAAAGAATGAATAATTTATGGAAATAATTATAAATTACTAAAATCATCATAAATTTATATTTATAAGTATTAATTCCAAAACAATTATAAATTTGTAAATCCATGATTATTACATGAAAAAATTATACATTATCAAAATAATAAAAATTTATCAAAAAAATATTTTAAATTCATTATTATTCCAAAACAATCCATGAATAATTCATCGAAATAATTATAAATTACTAACATGATTAAAAATTATCAAAACAAAAATTTTAATTTTCTAAAAATAATAATTCATACCAAAATTAAGAAAATAATGCATACCAAAATTTTAATGTATGAAAATAATTATAAATAAGTTAAATAAATAAATAAATTAACAAAACAAATAATTTCAATAAACATAACAAAACTTAATACTAATTAACATAATAATTCAACCACAAATTCTAACAAATCTAAAATTCTAAATCAAAATCATTTATCTAACAATCCATGTTATAAAGTAGGCAAATCCTAAAACTAACAAACCAAATCCTAAATCTAACATTACAAACCTAATTCTAACAATTCTAATTTTCTAAACCAATCAATCTAACTCAAAACCTAACAATCCATAATATAAACTTAAGAACTTACAAGTTTGGGGGATTTTGAGCCATTGGGATGAAGGATCGGACTTACTAATGGAGATTTGGCGATTTTAGGGTTTTAAGGTTGTTGGAAACGTTCTGCGAAAGTGAGGAGGAAGAAGACGAAGTCGGAATATATTATGCACGTTCTCGATAAGGTTTCGGGAACGTTCGCGCCTAAATTTCTGACGGATTCGCGAAAATTTAGGCATTGCGGGAAACGAAAAGATATTCGTGGTTACATTTTCATTATCCGTCGGAAATCCGTCAGAAATTTCCGACAGATTTCCGACGAGTTTGTGGTTTTAGTGGTTATTTACGCACCGTTTCAGTAAACATATGTTTTTAGTTTTATAAATTCATGATTGCAAACACAAAAAACTTATACAAATCTTTCATTTGTCAAATTTCAAAAGTTTAGAAGATTATTTCGTTTTTGGTAAACTTGTATGTTAACTATACGTTTATCTATCAAACACTTTCGGTCGAACCATGTCGACCAACGAAAGCTTTTGAAAATATGTTATATATCACATAATTTAGTTTATTTTGTCAAAGTTTGTTGTTAACATTGTCTTGATGTACAAGAAATTACAAATTAACCATGTAACCCCAAAACCGTCGGAAATCCGTCTGAAAAACCGATGGATTTCCGACGGTTTTAGGGTTACATGTGTCAATAACAATTAAATTAAAAAAATACCCATATCCGTCGGAAATTCCGACGGATTTCCGATGGATATGGGTATTTTTTTACGAAAACACGTGTCCGTGTTTTGGGTTTTAAATTATCTTTCCGTCGGAAATCCGTCAGATTTTCGACAGATATGGGTTTATTTGTAGTTTAATGGTTATTGTGTATATTTGGTTTAATGGTTATTGTGTATATTTGGTTTAATGGTTATTATGTATATTTTGTTTAATTGTTATTGTGTATATTTGGTTTAATGGTTTATTTACTTCTGTGGTTTAATGGTTATTTACTTCTAACAATAAAAAAATATAAATATATATTTTATTTTGGTGACTCTTCATAAATCATAACTCTTTCACTCTCGGGCTCTTCATCTTCTTCTTCTCAGTTTTATCTCAGATTCGTTTCTTCTTAGCCTTTAGTGAGTTAATTACTCGACAAGAGTTAAATCTGTAAATTTAAGGTACCTGAAATTAATTTCACTGCCAAACTTTAAGAATTGTTCATCTGAAGTTTTTTATACTTCCATTAATGTTTATAAGTGGTTTAATGAGTTTTGTGGGTTTGTTAAGGTGTTTGTTTAGGGAATATATATTTCTGGAAAAATCTTATTTTATTAAAACTTGTAAAAATATACAAAGCTCAAGTTGAGCTTATAAAATGCTCGTCAGCTGTGGTCTTCGAGGACCTATGGTTTACACCGTAATGTCAAAAATAAATAAAATACAAAAAAAAAAACAAATTTACACCTTTCATTAAAAATAAAAAATAATACAAAACACACATATAACTAATCTTCATCAGATGATGATGCTGATCTCTCAGATGGAATTGAGTCTGAATCCTCATAAAATTCACCGTGTTCTTCTTCTGATTCGGAAAAAACTAAACCAAATTGTGTGAAATCAACAACAAGGATCAACAACAACAAGAAGGCTCAACTGGATCCATTGGAACAACTGCTGCTGCTGTAAAACATCGTGATTTGCAACTCCATAAATTCTTCCTCTCGGGGTCACTGTAGTAACTGTGCGCCAAGGATCTGTCCGCCGTGTAACTCGAGGGTAACGAATATAGCACACCTAAAAAAACATATAAATTTTGTAATTATTATAACAAAATAATGAATTGAGTATCAATTACACTAATATTTGTACCCTACCTGCTCAGCTTGTGATCCTAGAATGAATGGGTCATACGTTTCTAGTCTCCGACTTGAATTAACAGACGTAACACCAAATTGGTCCACATGAAGCCCACGACCGAGTGTTGAATCATACCAATCACACTTGAAAACAATGCACCTCAAGTCTAACATTCCTGGGTACCGCACTTCCAATATTTCCTGAAGAACGCTGTAGTAAATATCATTACCAGATTTCACTGAAATACCAGAATCTGATGTTTGCCTTGTCCTTCTCTCATCATGAACCCTAAACCCATATCCCCGACTGCAGTATCTAGGATAAGAAGTTGCAATGTAGTTTGGACCATTAACAAATTCCAATAACCATGTGGGAAATGTCTGTCCACTTCTTACTCCTTCAGAAACCTACAAAAATAAGTTACAAATTAGTATTAAAAATAAATATTTATTAAATGATTTAGCATTTTTAAACACTTACGTAAAACTGCAACCAAGGCATAAAATCCTCCTCCTTATGGACTTGAAGCTCGTCTTCTATCTTATCCATATAGTACCCACGTATTAATGCCATGTAAATCCTGTACGAAAACCAAATTTGTTTACAAGTTAATAATAACATTTAAAATAATCAATTATACATTAAATGACACAAACGAATTTTTGTTTACCTTTCGTATTCCGTAATTTCTTCACAATTGGTTAGGATATACGTATGCAATTGTTGAAACTCCTCTTGAGATAATTTACGCCTTTTTCCTTTGCCACTGACTCGCCCAACTTTGGAAAATAACTCTGGAACAACGACGGGGTAAATCGCTCTCTCATTACGATCATCATGGGAGGTGGATCGGAAGATGTTCCATCACATCAAAGAAAGATGGTGGAAATATCTTCTCCAAATTACAAAGGATCACCGGGATATTGGCCTGTAAATTTTGGATTCCCTCAACAGTAAGTGTTCTTGTGCATAAATCGCGAAAGAGGCACACGTAGTCGTCTGGACAATCCCAAGGCCTAGCTCGGAGGCCTGGGATGATGATCCGAACCTTGTCTGGAATACCGCATTTCAATCGCATCATCCTCATCGACTCTTTGGTGCACCACGAGGGAAGAATGCCGGCATCATTATCACAGACCAGATACTTGGCGCCCCGCTCGCTCTTTCTAGCTCGGGAGCTCTTGCGCTTTATGGAGGGCCGAGCAGGAGAGCTCGGGGCCGGGTCTTCCCTTTCAGGAGAACACTCCAGGTGGCCTCATCGACCAAACTGGGAGTTGTCCTTTGATCGACAGCCTCAGCTCGACTGCAGCGAGAAATCCCATGATCGATTGGCGCCGAGCTACTAGACGAACTGGACGCCTGCTCGACTGGCGTGGCTTTTCGGCTATTCTTTCTCACTAATCTCCCAGAAATAATAGATAGGACGATAACCAAGTTTGAGATTTTCTCGGAAAACTTGGCAACTTACGACGGAGCAATGTCGGAAACTTTAAAGATGTGACAGTAAAATAAGTTACTCAAGATCAGAGCAAAAAAGTTACCTTCTTATCTGCGGATGAAGAAATGGGTAAATGACAACACGCGAGTCATATTTATAACCGAAAGACGACTCTTCGGTGCCCAACCTCGATGACGCCTCGACTTTTGACCTAAAAAATCACGTACGAGACGCATAATCCCGAAATTCAAGGAAAAGAAATATTCTCAATGATTCACTTTTTTCTCAAACTCCACGTCACCGCACGCGTCGGATATAAGACAAGTTACATCTAACGGACCAATTAAACTGCGCGGGCATAAGCCGGACACAAAGTCTGCATCGTAAGCCGCTATAATACATTGCGACAGGTCGACCTCAATACTGAATCGGGACTTTTCTTTTTGAAATTTCGTTGAACTCAACTGCGCGATCTTCAAACGAACTGGGGGGGACTAACTGTTGGTACCGGGTTTAGCACCCTATACCAGACCCGACCCAGATTCAGGTCGACCAATCGGCCCTGACCAGTTCGGCCCAATGAGCTCGGAGGCCCATAAAGTAGAAGCTTCTGGGCCAAGGTAAGTCGGCGGAAACCCTAGAAAGCCCGAAGAAACCGACCAACAAAGAGATATAAATAGGGAGAGCCACGAAGGGAAGGAGCTATCCAAAAAAACCTGAGGAAGATTCAAGACCTAGATTTCATATAGTTCTTGTCTTCTTGATAAACCCTAATTGTTCTTGTTACTTTTTGAAGAATCATCAATAAAATCATCCATTAGATCATAATCTTTGCATACTCTTCTTCGTCCATATCCCTATTGAACTTTTACGGTTCAACAACTTCGTACAACATTCAGTTTCTCTGTGTCACACAGCTCTGTTCTGTTCAGCTACCTTTCTTGGTACTAACAAACAGTTTAATGATAGTATATTTCAGACTTCAGATGTTAAACACAAAAAAAAGGCCAAAACCCCCAAAGTTTAGCCTTGTTTGATAAACAAACATATTGCTTTGCTATTTCTTCGCTTCTTTTTTTTTTATGTTTGCTTTAAATCTTAATTCTTTAAATCACTCATTGAGAATTAAACCACCAAAACGTTTAAGCTTTAGCTTAATTCTAAACTCCCATGTATTTATTTTGTGATATCTTGGTCCACAATAACCATGCATTTGCGGTTATTGTATCATTGTCCTACCAAAATTTGATATTCCAAGGATCAGATTTTTGGGATAACCATGTCTTTTATTTGTTCATGAAAGAAAAGATGCTTGTACAAGTACGGATCTCCAACATACAAGGAAGTTGGAAAAATGCAATGAGACAGGAAAAATTAAGCACACAAAATAAAACTGAAAGTCAATTTGGTAGATGTGCAGAGAACAGGCAAAATAACATCTTCGGTCCATCTTTATTTATAATTTATAATCTCTAAGCGGAATTAGGCACATCAATCATATAATGTTGCATTTTGGTGGTGGTGCTCTAAATTGGGGTAATGGACGATGCACCGGAACATTCTAAGGAGGCCTTACGGGCAGAGATTCTCTCAGTGCACGAATCTTTCTTTCATGTGCTTCAGAATCCTGTTTTAGCCGTCTCTGCAACTGAAAGATAACCAGAGAACATTAAATCAAAGCAAACCTTGAAAATATAATTATTCTTGCCTATATAATTCAAAGTTTACAAATGTGAATTTACAATTTGGGCCATCCGTCTCAATTTTTCGTCATACTCCAGTTTTAAATCTGCTTCTGCTGCAAGCTTCTTAGACTCCTGAAAACCCGAGTTTCAAATTTAAAAGTTACTATCTAAAGGCACATTGACTACAAAAAACAGCATTTTATTTTATGCACCAATGGACTAGAAAATTCAAAGGCCATATCATATTGGCCAGCCTATACAATTTTCGAACGAGAGATCAATTCATATTGGATGCATATCAATCAAACAATTTTTACCTTTATCTGACGGTGCATCTGGTCAGTATACGGTTTCCCACCAGTTTTCCTTGCAACATCTGCGACATGGGCCAAAAGCTGCTTAAGTTGCTCGGCCTTTTTGTTTTTATTCGTAGTCCTGTTATTAAACAGGACCTTTCGTCCACCACAGAGGCTGAAAATTCTCTGAAATTTCATAAATAATCCAACTATAAAACAAATGTGCAGAAAATTTATATATTATTGTTTTTTCTTTTTCCAAAAATAAGACGAGAATACTTACCACTATACTACAACGACTTTGTTAATTTATATATTCTTGTAGCACTAATAAAAAAGTGTAGATCGTAATGAAAGCAATATACCGTCAAAAATTCAGGGCAACCTTCAGACAAATAATCGTCCAACGTCTGCCCGTCTTCTTCTAACTCGTCTCCGCCCGTGAACACAACAATGAAATAGTCAAGGATTTTGCTCTCAAATATGCTCATCAAGGTTTTAAGTGTGGACTCTTCCTCCTGTGAAATCCGTTTCCTCGCAGATAGAACAAACAAAACAGCATGTATTCCTTCTTCCGCCATAGTTAGACAATTGATTATTTCAGTACTAATATATTCTTCGGACACAGCCGAGTCGAACAAACCTGTATCACGTACCATGGATATTAATTTTAAGTATATTCTCTATTAATGGCAGGCTCTTAGAGTTCTTCTATGCCAAGACTCATATCCTTGCAGATATTACCTCAATGAAGATATTTTAGATCCAGCATTAGAAGGAATAAGTGAGTAACTCACTAACTAATATCAATAAAAAAGGTTTATCAAGTGTTTGTAGGCCCAAACCTATCACCTAGCTAATTCAGCAACTTTCATGAATTTATATCCTTAAATTTTACGTATTTAAGATAGCCTAAGGAGGCACAGCCAGCAAAAGCCTTCTTTTCTTTAAGGGTAGGCACGTACTTGTTTATGCTTGGACATTTGGGATCTAGTTAAGTATATTAATTAAGCTTAAACTGGTGTTAAAGGAGTGAACATACCAGGAGTGTCAATCACATTGACTATTGGGCCGTCTTGTATCACAGCTCTATACATCTCACATTCCATGGTAACACCTCCTGCCTGTAGTTTGGAGAAAAAAAGTTTGTGACCGAGGATCGTGTTCCCAGTTGCGCTTTTCCCATTCCCTGTACGTCCTACCAGAACAAGATTTGTAATTGGCTCTGACATGTTGAAGAAAGGAAAAACTTAATTGGCTCTGACGTTTCTTTAGTTAAGAACAAAAGGAAGGATAAATGGACAAGTTAACCGACGTGGCGACGACACAGTTGATGTTGAAAAGATTGCTTGCCAACATTGTGCTACATGTAGTTAATTTATTATTATTTGTATTTGTGCCATTTGAATTTGTCATCCTTTTGACTTTTTTTGTTAGTTTGTATATATATATATATACCTCCATTTGTTATGTTGACCGTTTCCAATATCATATATAAAGGTTTTGTCACGTTTTATAACTCTGTACATTTGGCGGTCGCTAGCCATTAGTAACTAGTAACAATGATCAACTACCAGTGACCGAAATTGGCGGCAGATTTTGTTTTTCATTTCGTAGCTGTTAAGTTGTTATTTTTACTTAAATATCCAATTAATTAGTCAAACTTAGTAATAGTAATTAGTATCCATATTTAGCACATTTTGTAGAATTTAAATTTTGTTTCAAACACAAATGTATTTTGTATTTTCAATACAGGTTTTTGGAAATATATATATATATATATATATATATATATATATATATATTTGTTGAAAGATTTTATTTTATTTTTATTAATTAGAGGACGTTAGTCATTTGTTTAATATGTGTGAAATGAAACGAATGGAATAAAATCTTCGGAGTAGCCCGATAAAAGTATTGTCTCTTCAATCCATCTAAGTATTTGGTTTGATGGTAACGAACTCAAATTCAAAAACACAAAAAGTAATTATAGAAACTAGTTATTAGTAAGGTTTACTCTCTCCGTTTCTTAAAGATGAATGTTTTAGAAAAAATATTTGTTTTATAAAGATAAATGTTTTGTGTTTTCTATGCAAAAGTTATGTAACATTTTTTGTTTTGTCTCTATTAATTAAAAATAAAGTAAATAAAATAATAATATTTAATTATTAAATAGGAGTATTTTAAGTTTTGTCAAAAAAATTCATAATGTATAAGTATAACCTTAAAAAATCATCTTTGTGGAACGGAGGGAGTATTAATATTATCGTAACTTTCTTTTTTTGATATTATTATTACACGTCTATCTGTTGATTAATATTGAAGGAAAGTAGGAGAGTACTTTTTGGAAGACAAAAATGCAACATACAATGTGAATTTCTAGATATATATTTGTTTCTCGAGGGGAAACAAAGTATAATAACGTTTAACGATTTTTAAATAAAATTTCTTTTAAATTATGTTGTTGTTTTGCTTTGGGAACAACTATGTTGTTGTTTTTATGTGCCATTTGAATTTTTTATGATTTTATGCTAGTGTGAATATTATTTACAACGTGTAACAGGAAACCGTAAACGAAACAGAAAGGCCAAGATGACTTTTAGAGGAGTGAGACGACTTTTGAGTATTGACTTTTTTTCCAATAAAGATTATGTAATTTTCGGCCTAATAAGCGATTCCACATTTTTTTCATCTAGCTCTAAATATTCTGGCCAAAAACACAATTCCACAAAATTTTATCAAAACGCGATTCAACAATTTTCTGGCAAAAATGTGATTGAGCCATTTTCTAGCAAAATTGTGATTCAACAAATTTTTAAAAAAACGTGATTGTGCAACTTCCCATAAAAAAAACGTTTGTGCAATTTATGTTTTAAAACATGATTCCATAATTTTTGGCCAAAACATCTTTCCACATGTGTTAAAGCTTCCGTTAGCAGCTTCCGTTTAATCAAAACGAGGTAGCTTCGCTCTTTTCTAAAAAATTATCAACTTTCAAATTGTGCACGTTTAAATCTTCTACTCGCAAAATATTGTTTAAATGTCTATGTTTTTGTTGACTTCATTATTAAATGGCTAACTTATGTTGACTATGCTATTTGAAATGCGATATTAGATCGAGAGACGGAGAACATTTACGGGGTTAAAGTTTTGACATTGTTTTATCGGTTATTTAAATTTCCAATGAATATTAAAAAAATATTTAATCGATTATCGCCAACGCTTAACGCTTAAACTGGTAACCAATAAAAGAATGTTAAAGCTATTAAATATTTTCTTAATAATCGATTTGATGGATGCGGATGAAATTAGTTATCGCCAACGCTTAAAAAACTCAATTCTTGAGGATTTTTGGGGAATTTCATGAGAAATTTTCGGAGATTCCAGGTGCAGGTTACAAGGACGTCGTTGGATTCTGTTTCTCCAAAGGCATATTTCAAATTGAGAATATTTTTTACTTCTTGATTATGGTGGGATCTCCATAAAGTGACCGGAAGTAGAAAAAGAAGACGAACGATAAAAAGTTGCTGGAACATTAGTCGATTTGATTAAACGGAAACTGTTAATGGAAGTTTTAACCCTGTAAACTTGCCTTATTTCTTGATTTAACATCGTGCCTCTAATGACATAGTCAACATAAATTAACCATTTTATCATGAAGTCAACAAAAATTTAGGTATTTATATGATATTTTAAAAGTTCTGGATTTAAACGTGCACAATTTAAAAGTTGAGGTTTTTTTAGCAAGAGATCAAAAATGTTGTTTTGATTAAATGGAAGCTACTAACTGAAGCTTTAACCCCGTAAATGTGCTCTGTCTTTCGATATAACTTCATGCCTCAAATGGTATATTGAACACAAATTAACTATTTAATCATGAAGTCAACGAAAACTTAGGCTTTTATACGACTTTTTGAAAGTTGAAGATTTAAACGATCACAATTTGAAAGTTGATGCTTTTTTAGAAAATTTTCCCAAATGGAAACTATCAGCTTTCTTATATTTTTGTTAGTGAAGAATAAACGAAATCTATATATGTAAAGGAAAATATACTCTCTTCTCAAAAGGCTACATCAGCTTCTCAAACTCTAATATTGTAACATATCACCAATTGTGTTTATTAACTTTAAATTGCTTTCTTGGTTTATTTATTATGTTATTTACACTTTATTTCTCATAATAACTCTCATTCTTTAATAAAATTATTTAGAAAAGAATTTGAAAAGTCAGTTTCTTAGAATATGATCTAAAATGAGCGAAGAAGGATACAGTGGAATACTCACGAGGGCTTCTAGAAGGTTTAATGACAAATCCAAAATTTTAAAAGGCATCTGAGAATGCACGTTATGAGAGATAAGCTCTGGTATCTTAATACGTTAACATGTTCAAATCAATCTTTGAGAAAAAAAAGGAGTACAGTTTTATAAAAAAATTTACAACGCTCAAGTCAATGACCATACATCAAAATACACAGAGAAATGGAAAACATGAGGAAGATAGTGAAGAATAAGTTTAAAAGGGATGAAGATGTTGTATGTGGTTCAATTTTTTGCATCAATGAGTGGAACTTAGAAACAAATAAGGTGTTTATGGAAAAAAGTTGATTTTGTTGTTGATTTATGTAATGTTGTCCAGGGTTCAATTTTATCGCGTTGATGAGGAGAAAAAAAGAAGAGAATGAGTGCATTTTAAAAACACACTAGACGTTTATGGATATAGATCAATTAATATTTGATGAATGAACATCCAAGTCAGTTTTGGAAAAAAAAAGCATTGGTTGTTCTCTAACGTAAGTTTTAAATCTTTTTGAAAGTTTCATCACTTTATATTATGCGATATTCAAAAACATACATAGGAATATCGATTTGACCGGAGATTGAACGTATGGACGGTTGGATTGGGTTGAGTTGTGTGTATTTGTGAGCATCCAATATGGCCAGTTGTAGGGTGTTTTTGGATGAAGTGATTTAAATGCTTAAAATTTTTGAATAGGCCGAGTAGCATCTATGGCACATTTCATCAATCGGCAGAATGCATGTCTACTACTATCGAATGATTGAACGCATTTGTTTAATTACAGTATTCAATATAATTGTTTTGATCCAAAGGTAACAACTGCGATCAATATTTCATATTTAACTATGTAAAATTTTGTATGTGTATGAATATACAAAAATCGAGTACCTAAAAAAGTTTATGAACTCAAAATAAAATATTTGAATTTTGATAGATATAATTTTTTATTATATTGTCGATAAATTTTATTTTATCAAATACATATAAAACCGTAAAAGACGAGATATACTAATATTTATATTGATAAAAAATTTTATAACTATAACATTAAATAATCATATAAAGTTCTACGTGAAGTGCAGTTCACCTACTAATAATGTATAATAAATAAACGAAATAATTATAGACTGAATAGAAGATTACCTTCCCAACATCATGTGTTGATTTTGCTTTGGTATCAACTATGTTGTTATTTTTATGTGCCATTTGAATTTGTTTATGATTTTATTCTAGGGTGATTATTAATTACAACGTGGAACAGGAAACGGTAAACGAAACAGAAAGGCCAAGACAACTTCTAGAGGAGTGAGACGACTTTTGAGCATTGACTTTAGTGGTAGTTATAACCTATAGCTGTCTAAGCCTAAAGTGGGAGAGTAATTTAGGTGTAATTGCGATCTAAATGTTTGTTAAAATTTGGAATGATAACGTGATTCAGAAGCAATGTAATTATCCATATTTTTAATGGCAAATAAATTTCGAACTGATTAAGAAGACATGTGAAAAGAAAATTATTATAATGGAAGAACATATTGCTATACTTTGAACTATAGTATTCATACACAAAGAAACACTATATTGCAAGAGAAGTATAGAGTAATAAGGAAGAAAGAGATATCTTATTTTTTCCTTTCATTCTTCTTTGTAACTTCTTTTTCATTTTCATCTTCTTCTTTGTGTAGTCTTGAGTGTAGTACCTGCAAGGACAAGAGACATCATAAGTAGTAATTGCGAGTCCAAGTACTCACAGGAGATGTACCCTTAGATAGGGTAACTCATCATCTAAGTGTTTTGTGTTCTTAGGCAGGACCGGCGCTTAGGCCAAGCAAACCAAGCCCATGCTTGTGGTGGTCTATTATTACTTATTTTCGGCCTTTAATTTTGTAAAATCTGATTTAGTCTTAGGTAGTATGAAAATTCTTTCCGAGGTTTGTTTCCCATTTCAGAAACGTTTTGGAAACGCAAACTCTCGGAAACGGGATGAAAACGTGGTTTCCACCATACTTCCTGAAAACCGCAATTTGGAAACGCAATGAAAACTTATTTTTTTATTTGGAGATTACAACTAATTTAAGTGCCATTTGATTTGATTATGTTTTGTACTATTAGAAAAAGTCTTCTAATTGGATTATGAAATAACTTCAGAAAGTTTCAACCCAATTAGAAACCATTTCCTAAAAATATAAAATTCAACTATGTGTTAGATTATGTATCGAATTGGTTGTTCGCTTATTAAACTTGTTAAAAAGTGTTTTCACCAAGTATAATCCGTTATACCGATGGTTATACTTGCCAGCTAAATTAATATATCCCTATCCACTTCAAAAATAAGAAATCCATAGTGATATGTACCAATAAACATATGTTATGTTACCATCACCATAATTACTAATTTTGTTTCTTTTGTATCTACTATAGGAAAACATATATGGTTTAAAATAAATTATAAGAAAAATTAAACTCGAACCAACTCAATAATAAACCCGACCTCATCCAGCATCATTCGGAGCAGAAATTGGGGTGTTTTAGAAGTTTTTTATATATATACTTCCCTATTTACTCAGTCATAATTTTTACTTTTGAGTACCTTTAGTCTGTCACGGTTATGCGGAAATATTGTTGTTGCATTGTACACCTACATGTGGAGGATTCTTGTTTCTCAGGAAGAGCTCCCTCAGTCGGTCTCGTCTGCAACATGTGTTTAGTTATGTTGTAACTGGCAGTCGACATGCATCTCCATCTGGTTTGCCAGAATCGAACAAGGTAACATAAAAAACTGAATTGTTCGTGTGAGGAAAAATAATCACCAACTATACTAAGTATCAGCCACAGTATGGTTACACATCCGGATTTAACTAATATGTTGGTACTTACATTAACAATTTGCATGGTAACATTCACGAACAAATATAGGATATGTTGCCAACATCATAACCATCGTTTTCACTCTTTTATACCTTCTTGTGTTACCGGCACGACATAATCCGATACCGCCCGACCATAATTGTACATCATGACCATCGCTTTGTTATTTTTTCTTAATAGCAACACATCTTAACTAAGTTCGGTTCTTCTTCCTCTTTTTCCTTGGTGTCGTGTCAAGCAACACAGGTTGATAAATCTACAAGCTTCTTAGAGAGATCATGGTATCTTCCCTTGATTTCAAAGTCGATCTCTTTTACCAAGTTTTGGCTTTCAATCACGTTCTCGAACTCATTAGATAAGACTCCTTCGAACCTTTTCTGTTGATAAACAATTCTTCTTAGTTCTTCGTCAATGCATTGGAACTTTCTATCAATAGTTGCAGCATCCCTAGCAATTTGATCTTCAAATTTCTGCACAAAAGTTGAAATACCTTCAGTTTTTCCACAAAGAGTACCGTTGATCTTGTCAATTTTCTCAAGGGCTGTCTTCTCAATCATCATTTGGTAGTCTAGGTACTGCTCCATAATTATCTTAAGATATTCCACTTGATTTCTTTGTTGAGAAAAATCATCAACTTGGTCTTGAAACACTTGGTGTGGAAGGCAACGAAAAATGCGGTTTCTATCAAACCGGTTTGGGGCTGAGGACGCCTACAGTGAGGTGTTGACACTGATTCCCCACAATAGTAAGGTAGTGGAGGAGGTCGTGGTCTAAAGTTAGCTTGCTCATTGACTTCGCTTCGGCCTTGAAATCGCCTAAAACTAGGGTTTTCGGAAATTTCTTCTTGTGGAACCTGAGAAATCATACAAGAGTAGAATTCTTTGAATTCTTTTTCATCCTATCCTTCTTGAGAGTCTTCGTGCATCCTACACTCTGATCCTTTGATCTCCATCACATTTTCTTCCTTGTCTCTTTTAAATTCTTCTTCTTTGAAACCTTCTTTGAGTTTTTGTTTGAAATTCCCTTTGAGTTTGAAATTCCCTTTGAAATTTCTTCTAAGGTCTTGGAGATATAACAAGACGTAATGGAATTAGACGTTCTTATATACCAAGGGGTTTCTTTTTCTTGAGTACTTTGAAGAATTTTTCCTTTTTCATCAAGGATTTCCCATTTTTCGCCTTTTCCTTTTCCTAGTTGGAGTAGGATTTCCTTTTGAGCATCAATCTTCACTCTTTTGTGTTCTTTTTCCTGCTCTTCTATGTGCCCTGTAGCTATCACAATGATTAGATTCTCCAACCTATCAATGCGTTTAGACAGACGCACATTTCTCTCAAGTGCAGTCCTAAAGGTGAATTCATAGTGATCACATAAGTTGTCTAATCTTTGATCCCATTCTTTCTTGTCATTGGCGACTTCTTGTACTAGCCTAGATAGGTCTGGAGCTTCTTTATCTTCAATAGAGAGGCTAGAACACTCAGCACTTTCTTGAAAGAATTTCAAAAAATTTCTCACTAGCTTCTTCTTCTTCTTCTTCTTCTAGATGAGCTTCTTCTTCTTTTTCTAGATGAGCTTCTTCTTCTTCTTCTAGATGAGCTTCTTCTTAAGACTTACTATTTTCTTCCTAGGGTTCTTCTATGTGATCTTTTTGCATATGCTGTGATGGTCGTGATGCTATATGATCTTCCAAAGAATTCTGTTGAGAAGGAGATAAAGTAATTACTTGGTATTCATTAAACAAAGAGGGACGCCTAGTAGTGATTGGTGAAACTGATAGACAAGAACATTCGAAACCGGTTAAGCACAATCCAGAGTAATTGAGATTCGAATTATGCAAGCGGTATTCAACTGTGGTTTTCTCAAGCTTCTTCTCTAGGTGAGAAGTGGGTGGCATAGGTGCCTCATAAGCTTCAAACGAATAGTCTTCATTTGTGTCTATCCTAATTGATTCATGATGATCAACACCTTGATCAACCGAATAACAAAAAATTGAACAGTTGGCTCTTAGAGGTGGGCAAGCAGTTCTCACAAACAAGTCTTCATGGAGATGACATGGTCAGCGATAAGGATGCCTAGGAGGTGATGCATAGGCTGGTCTTGGTGACAAATATGAGAGCCATGCATACAGTGAGACATCGGTTCAAAAAGGCCTTGATCCAATGCTCGTTGGAGCGCTATATCCTCATCAATAGTGCGCTCCCAAGGGTCTTTTTTTTGGATAACTTCAAAGTGCGTCTTCAAGTTCTCCTGAAACAATGTATAAAACAAAACTAAAATTAAAATGCAAGTATCCTATACTAGGCTCTAATCTTAGACACGTGAGCAACAATCAGTACTACCCGGTAACAGCGCCAAAAAGCTTGATGTGTGTGGTTTTTAACTCCAAACTTTTACCTATAAAACCAACACGAAAGTTGCAACTGCACAACTAATTGTATGTAGTATTTTAGGATTGAATCCCACAGAGAGTGATGTTACTAAGACGAGTTGAATAAGACTAAAATGAGAAAAGGACGAATATAAACATGGGGATTTTTGGTGGGCAATGGCAACGTAAATAGCAAGTAAATAACTAAAGAAATCAATAAAAAGCAAGCGTTGGGCGTTAGGGATGTCGCAGGGGATTCATCTAGAGAGGTTCATTCAAGAGTTCTAGGGTTGAAGATTCTTTGCAAACATGTTCTTGAACTATAATACATTGGTTATGTAATAAGCCTATGTTGTAGGTCATACTTCTTATCTCTAACTACTCCATGACTCAACTTTCACAGGCACACAACGCAGCAAGACATGAATTATCTGTTTAGGTTCAATTCTAGTTCGCAAATCTCCATGACTGGGCCAACTGACTAGTCATGATGATAAGCTTTGTTAAGCCTAGGTAATGACTAATAAACAAGACTTTTGGCGAGTCTATTCTCCTACGATCAGTTCCAGTTCATGATGTTTTCACATGAATTAAGATTAAGCTTAATTCCTAGAACTTTTCTTAGAAAAACTTCCCTAAGAACTACCACTCAAATTAGACAATCATAGAATCCCCTTTGAATCACCCCTTTTCATTGAGAGGATGTCATTCAGGGTAGATGGCGCTTCGTATAAGAGATGGCTTTTTTTTGGTATTTAGTGGTGGAGTTTAGAGTGTTTAGGGTAATGGATGGTGAGATGGGTGCGAAGTATTATGCAAAACATTAAGAGGAAATAGACATGATGATGTCCACAGTCTCAAACAACTTCGTTGTCTTGTTCCTTCTTTTTTTACTTTGGTTTCCCCCAGACTTAGATTTATGCGGGGATTCCTCGATAACTGACTCCTTTCTTCTAGAGAATTGATCCATGCCTCTCCTTGGGATTTTCCTGTGCTATGAGAGTTTTACAGATTGTAACAGTTTCCTTTCCTTTTGGTTTTCACGGTTTTTGTGTATTTTCTCCTTTTTGAAAGAGGAAACGGTTCCTTATATGAAATAGTGTCTCATAAGCACGAAATTTATACCTTATTTTGTGAATCCCATAGGTAGAATATGTAATGAAATCTGATCTTAATACTCCGTCTCGTCTTTATGAAATTCTTCTTCTAAGTAGTGAGAGGACTGTGTGGTCTCTTTCTCTCCAACATTTTTGCACATACCTGCAGGTGATAAAGAAGAAAAATATGGCATGAGTTTGAAAGAAAGGGTTATGGTTAAGGGTGGGGAACCACTTTAGATGAGTGGCCATTCAGGATAACCAAGAGGGTGGTAAAAAGAGTAAAGATGATCCTAAATGTTTTTGCTCGTTTCCCTGATATAACACCTTCAATGAGAAAAATTAAGTCATGTTAGGTGGTCCAAATAAAATAGAGTTGGCTTTCGATCTAACAGAAATCTCTACTAGTTTTGACTCAACAAAAACTTTTGACTCGATAAAACCATATTGATGTAAAAGATGGAAAAAGGTCTCAAGTAACCAAAATAGAAAGTAGCATTAGTATAGGATGGAAGATCCTTCCGTCTAGACTTAAATCACACCGTCCTTGGTGGGATAAAAGAAAGAGAAAAAGAATGAAATAGATAGATGGAAAAGAAAGATTTGGGTTTAATAACAATGTAACCTTGTTTGGGGATGAGATGGGACGATGTTGGTCTGTTTGGGATGGATATGGTGGTACACGATGGTGATGATAGGTGATGGATGGTGAAGACAAGGTGATCCAGTGTTGGCTGTTTCTTCTTATTGCTTGACATCGATTGAAATAGACAAGTTCCAATAGAATTAGAATGTTTAAGTTTCTAAATTGCATCCTTCCTGAGACAAAAAACCTAAAATCATCAATATTAAAATGAAATAAAAACTAATTAAAACATACCTAACATATTTGCAGTGATGCTGCAATGGATGATTCATGTAGGATGTAGTGGAGATGGATGAGTGATGGACGAATGATGTAGAATGCAAATAGGAGCTGGAGGCTGTGTTGGCGCGGCTAGAGCTCCTGCTGGAGCGCTTGAATGTGGTTCTGGCACGGCACGGACTCCTCCTGAAGTGCTGGTTTAGTTGTTGTCTCCTTTTCCTTTTTCTCGATCAACCATGCTAGCATACTTGTATCCCATGGTTGTGTTTCATGAAAAAGTCATGTTTGTGGTGACCAATTCATCAAGATTTGTCTTGCCGTCACAGTTCTCCTAACCGTCATTCCTTCCTTCATTCTTTCTTTTTTCTTTTCTTATTTTCTAATGTTTTTGTGTTTTTGTGTTTTTCCGGAAGCAATAAACTAAAACTATTAGTAATAACTGAATATAAACATGAGTAAAGCTAACCTAATGCAGTGTATGATGCTTTTATGCAGTTTAGAGCTGGCTGGGATGGAAAGTGGTGCTGGCGTGGCTGGAAGCCCCGCTGCAGCGCTGGGAGGCCTCCTTGGCGCAGCACGGGCCGGTCCTGCAGCTCCAGTGCCTTCCTCCTTGTTTCAGCTCCGGTTTAACTATTTTCTTTGCTATTTATTTTGTTTTCTATTTTATTATGCAAAACCTGAAACTAAAACAAGAAAACTTCAAAGTAAGTTGAAATAAATCTAATCTAAATGCTTACTAATGGGTTGCCTCCCATTAAGCATTTTTGGTTTAAGTTGTTAGCTCGACTTGGATGTGCTTCTTTTTGGAAGTGTGGTGGAGATTTTGTCTTTAGACAAGCTCTGTTTGGTCGTCCCTTGTTGTAGCTTTGGACTTGTTTCTTCATATACTCGTCCAATGGTTCCCCATCTTCCTTCCCACGTCTAGTACATGGTGTGAAGGGGACGATTTTGTTAGAAAATGTCTTTGTCTATGGTGGCGAAGAACATACCTTGGTTGCACGAATTCATGACTGCTCCTACCGTTGCTAAGAATGATCCTCCAAGTATTAGATTTGAGGATCCCTTTCCATTCAACTCCACTATGTGGAAGTCGGTTGGAACTTTGCAGTTCCCAATCCTTGTATAGAGGTTCGAGACCATGCCTTTAGGAGTTGTAAATGGAGATCGGCAAGTCCAATTCAAATCTTTGATGCTTGGAGCTCCTTTATACCAATCTTCTTGGCAATATCCACGTACATTAGGTTGATGCACGAGCCTGAGTTGAAAAGTTCATCCTTGAATTCAATCCCTCGTATGGAAAGATCAATGAGAAATCTCCTGAGCTATCCACTTTGCATAATGTTTGGGACAGCCTTGGGTGCTGCAGTGCTTAATTGAATAGCTCTTGTATCTCTTTCCTTGTTTCACAACTTTCAAGAAAGAAACAATTAATATCATAATTTGAACAATCTTTAGTAAAAGAGATACCTTGAGGTAGTTCGGCCAAAGCCCTATTGAACGCTCCTAGTTCTCTTAGGCGTATTACACGTGGATAACACTTGTTAGTCAAGAGGCTGAGTCAATTGGGTTCTGTTGGGACATAGTGCTAAGTGGTGTAATACAATTACACATCTTAATTAAGTCCGGTTCTTCTTCCTATTTTTCCTTGGCGTCATGTCCAGCAACACAGATTGATAAATCTTCAAGCTTCTTAGAGAAATCATGGTATCTTCCCATGATTTCAAAGACGAACTCTTTTACCAAGTTGTGGCTTTCAATCACGTTCCCGAACGCATTAGATAAGAATCCTTTGAACTTTTCTGTTGATAAACAATGCTTATTCAATCCGTTGGCACTTCCTATCAATGGTTGCAGCACCCCTAGCAAATTGATCTTCAAATTTCTTCACAAAAGTCGAAATACCTTCAATGTTTCCACAACGAGTACCGTTGATCTTGTCAATCTTCTCATGGGTTGTACTCTCAATCATCATTGGTAGTCTAGGTATTGCCCCATGATGATCTTAAGGTCTTCCACTTGATTCCTTTGTCGAAAAAAATCATCAACATGGTCTTGAAAAATTTGGTGTAGAAGGCAACAAAAAATACGGTTTCTAATCAACTGATTTGGATTTCTCCTTGATAAGGGGGCTGAGGACGTCTGCAGTGAGGTGTAGACACTGATTCCCCACTATAGTAAGGTAGTGGAGGAGGTCGTGGTCTAAAGTTAGCTTGCTCATTGACTTTTCTTTGGCCTTGAAATCGCCTAAAACTAGGGTTTTCGGGACTTTTTCTTGTGGAATATTAGAAATCATACACGAGTAGAATTATTTGAATTCTTCTTCATCACTCTGATCCTTTGATATGCATCACGTTTTCTTCCTTGTCTTTTTCAAATTCTTCTTCTTTGAAACCTTCTGTGAGTTTTTCTTTGAAATTCCCTTTGACTTTCTCTTCTCGTCCAACGATTACTCCTTCAATTTTTTCTAAGGTCTTGGAGATATAACGAGATATAATGGCATTAGACGTTCTTATATACCAAGGGTTTTCTTTCCCTTTATTACTTTGAAGAAGTCGCTTTGACTAAACCCGAGGGTGAGCATGGTTTTCTGAGTGAAGACACCCATGGATTTGCTAAGTTTCTGGATTCTAACATCAGAGTGGAGGAAGACGACGATTTTCTGAGTCTGGGAGAAGACACAAAAATTGAGTTACAGGGAGCGCCTGCTCTAGAAAGAGCACCTGCTCCAGAAATTTCAACCTTCGGAGGTTCTTGGAGCGAGTTGAAAGCTCCAAAGCTTGAGTTGAAGACCCTCCCAGCAGGGCTCAGGTACGTTTTTCTTGGTCCGAACTCCACATATCCCATTATAGTGAATGCGAATTTGAATAATGTAGAGATTACCTTGCTTTTGTATGAATTGAGGAAGTATATGAAGGCTCTAGGATATTCACTAGATGATATCAACTGTATATCTCCTGACTTATGCATGCACAGAATACACCTAGAGGATGAATCTATGACTTCTTTCGAGCATCAGAGACGGTTAAACCCGAATCTCAAGGATTTCGTCAAGAAAGAGATAATGAAACTTCTAGAGGCTGGTGTTATCTATGCGATATCTGACAGTAAATGGGTCAGTCATGTGCATGTAGTTCCTTAGAAAGGAGGTATCACAGTGATTAGAAATGATAGGAGCGAACTGATACCGACTAGGACAGTAACCGGACATAGAATGTGTATAGATTATCGGAAATTGAATGCTGCTACGCGCAAGGATCATTTTCTGTTACCATTTATTGACCAGATGCTAGAGCGTCTAGCTAACCATCCATATTACTGTTTCTTAGACGGTTTTTCAGGATTTTTCCAGATTCTTATCCACCCGGACGATCAGGAGAAGACGACATTCACATGCCCTTATGGCATTTTCGCGTACTGCCGCATGCCTTTCGGTTTGTGTAATGCTCCAGTAACTTTTCAACGTTGTACGATGTCTATATTTACTGACCTTATCGAGGATATTATGGAAGTATTTATGGACAATTTCTCTGTGTATGGGAGTTCGTTTTCTGTTTGTTTGTCTAATCTATGCAGGGTATTGCAAAGGTGCGAGGAGAAACATCTTGTTCTCAACTGGGAGAAGTGTCACTTCATGGTCCGAGATGGGATAGTGCTTGGGCCCAAGGTATCTAAGAAGGGTATTAAAGTTGACAAAGCTAAGATAGAAGTCATGATGAGTTTGCAACCGCCTAATTCGGTTAAGGGGATCCACAGTTTTTTGGGACATGCTGGATTCTACCGTCGTTTCATCAAGAATTTTTCTATGATTGCTAGGCCTCTTACGAGATTGTTGTGTAAGAAGGTGAAGTTTGAGTTTGATAGTGACTGTTTGGCGGCTTTTCATACCATTAAGGGAGCCTTGGTTAGCGTACTGATAGTACAACCGCCAGACTGGGAGCTACCTTTTGAGATTATGACTAACGCGAGTGATTTTGCTGTTGGAGCTGTTCTGGGTCAGAGGAGAGACAAGAAGCTCCATGTGATATATTATGCTAGTCGGACGATGGACGACGCTCAGTGTCGGTACGCCGCTACCGAGAAAGAGTTATTAGCGATTGTTTTTGCTTTTGAGAAGTTCAGATCATACCTCGTTGGATCGAAGGTAATTGTTCATACAGATCACGCTGCACTGAAGTACTTACTTACGAAGAAAGATGCAAAACCAAGGCTCTTAAGATAGATACTTTTGCTAAAAGAGTTTGATTTGGAAATCAAGGACAAGAAAGGGATCGAAAACGGAATTGCAGATCATTTGTCCAGAATTAAGGTTGATGATGAGGTACCTTTAGATGATAGCCTTCCGGATGAACATGTTTACTTGGTTTATTCTTGTGAAGTGTTTGAGCACCCGCTCACATCGGAGCAACTGCTCAGCGTGGAGCACCTGCTCGACACCGAAGCACCTACTTCAGGTCGACTTTGTGGTTTGGTTTCTACAAGGGGGAACACAACTTTACCGTGGTTTGCAGAGATAGCCAACTACTTGGCTGCTGAGATAGAACCTGAGCACTTCTTCGGAAATAAGAAGAGGAAGTTTTTGCGCGAAATAAGGCGATATTTTTGGGATGAGCCGTTTCTTTACAAGCATTGCTCAGATGGAATTTTCAGGCGATGTGTTTCTAATGAGGAAATCTCTAGGGTTTTGTTCCATTGTCACGGATCGAGTTACGCTGGGCACTTCGCCACCTTTAAAACTGTATCTAAGGTCTTACAAGCGGGTCTTTGGTGGCCCACAATGTTCAAAGATGCACACACTTTTATCTCTAAGTGTGATACATGCCAAAAGGAAACATCTCAAGACGGAACGAAATGCCACAGAACTTCATATTAGAAGTGGAGGTTTTTGATGTATGGGGGATCGACTTTATGGGTCCATTTTCGTCGTCTTATGGAAACCAATATATCTTGGTGGCAGTTGACTACGTGTCTAAGTGGGTTGAAGCGCTGGCTACGCCTACAAACGATGCTAGGGTCGTGGTGAAGATGTTCAAATCGGTGATATTCCCCAGATTTGGTGTGCCTCGTGTGGTGATAAGTGATGGAGGTTCCCATTTTATCAACAAAGTCTTTGACAATCTCTTGAAGAAGAATGGTGTTAAGCACAAGGTCGCGACGCCCTATCATCCCCAAACGAGTGGGCAGATCGAGATTTCAAATAGGGAGATCAAGAGTATCTTGCAAAAGACCGTGAGCACTACAAGGAAAGATTGGGCTTCAAAGCTAGATGACGCTCTTTGGGCGTATAGAACAGCGTACAAGACGCCTTTGGGTACAACACCGTTTCACTTGGTGTATGGAAAAGCATGCCACCTACCTGTGGAGCTTGAGTACAAAGCGGCGTGGGCTGTGAAGCAGCTGAACTTTGATGCCAAATCTGCTTTTAATAGGCGGACCATGCAGCTTCACGAGTTAGAAGAAATTAGGCACATGGCCTATGAGAATTCAAAAATCTACAAAGAACGGACAAAAGCTTATCATGACAAAAGGATCATCACCAGGAACTTTGCACCGAATGATCAAGTGCTACTGTACAACTCCCGGTTGAACCTGTTTCCCGGTAAATTAAGATCAAGGTGATCCGGCCCTTTTGTAATAAAAGAAGTTTGCCCCTACGGAGCTGTAGTGTTGCTCCCAATTCACAAACCATTCATCTCTTCCGATTTTCAAACTCTCCCCCAAATCACCAATTCTTCAAATCTCAACCGTTTTTAATACTCCTTGGGTCTATACCGATCGGATTTTCATCCTCTTTAAGATTATCCAATCGATTTCCGCAACAAGGCTAGGTAAGCTTTCGAAAATCCTCTTTTCCAACTCGCGCCATTTTCGGTTTCGTTGAGTTTAAGATTGATTATTGGCAAATTTTTATACCTAGGGTTGTTCTACGCTACCCTTATGATGTTCCTTTGCTATGTGTGTTTGGAATTGTTGAGAAATTAAGGCATGCAATATTTGAGAATCCCAATTTTATTCGGTCGATAGTGAGACAGTGAAATCCTCTTGATTTGGTCTTGATCATTGATACGTGCCTAATTTGTCATGTTTTCCCTGCAAATTTTGCAGACGTCTCAGAGCCCAAATACCAAATATGCGAACAAAAGACAAAGAAGCACAATCGAATCTTCGAACTCAGCAACCCGATACTCAGCTTGGCCACGCGACGAGGGGACTAGATTTGAACTGCTGGACAACAATCTGCTGGAACAGTCCCAAGACGAATGGAGTCAGAAACACGCGTACTACTACAACAAGCTCCTAGAATTTTTGATCGAGCCAACTCGATTTTTGCGCAGCTCGACACTGAAAGGGCTAAAGCTGAGTAGTGTTGTTGATCTGGCGATCAATTTTACCCAAATCTATGACATGGCGGGGACACCCGAGTTGCTCTATCCCGACCTAGTGCGGCAGTGCCTAGCCTCTGCTTTGCTCACCTACACCAACCCTACCGACCCGAAGTTCGCTGAAGCTACTTTTTCCTTCTTTGCTGGAGGAAGGAAATACTCGCTGAGCCTCCATGATTTCTACGAAGTGTATGGTTTCAGTGTAAGAAGAACTGCTCTCTCGCTCCCCAAGTTCACCATTGCGTCTCCGTTCTGGGACATCATAGCTGCTGGGAGTTTCAAAGCGAACACCGCCAGCCAATCAGCAATAAGAAACCCGGCCTTACGCATCGCCGCGAAAGTCCTGAGCAACATCCTATATGCAAAGGAGGACACGGCAAAGATGAAAACAGATGAACTCCAATTCCTCTATTACGGTGTCAGGGGCTGTTTGCGGGATTCAAAAGCTCTTCATTTCCCTAATGCCAATGTCAACATGGGAATTATTTTTGCATCAGTCATTGTGGGCAAGAAGATGCGTACTTCTTCAAAGGGATCGCATAAGAAAAAACGGATAGGGAGTCTTCTCACGCCATTGTTCAGACACTTTGACATCGATCTCTCATCCACAACCTGTGTGGAGAAGCTGGAGCACATCGATGTTACCTACCTCATTCACTGTGAGATTCTAAGGGATGAGACCACCGACCGTTTCAGCGATAGGGACAGGAACACGTTATTCTGCAGGCTCCCGAACATAACAATCACAAGTGTCCGAACCCCGGAAAACCTGAGTTTCCAACCAGCAACAGAGCACTTGTGCCCAGACCCGTGCGCCAGCTCCTCCCGCACTCCTAATCTAAGACAAGGAACCTCTTCAAAAGCCTCTCAACTTCACCTGGAGGACGAAGAGATGCCAGACTTCCGGACTCCACAACCGGCTACCCCGCACTATGACCAGAGTGAGTTCACATTGCCACATCTAGATGAAAATGCGGATCCGGACCAAAAGTTGCAGTGGATAGTGGAGTCACAAAGGAAGAACAACAAGCTCATGCACCGGATACTAGCATTGGTTTCACGGGGATGTTTTACACCGTGGTTGAGCAGGAGGCAAGGAAGAGAGAAGACACCTGTTCAAAGCGACGATGAAGAGGAACGACCCGATACTCCCACTACCTCTGAAAGTGATTGAGAGTAACACATTTCTTTTACTTTCCCTATCATTGTATAATCTGTACTATCTTTCTTCTTTTTGTTTTATTTTTCTCACCCAACTCTAAATTTATTTTCACACCGAGACGGTGTGAACTAAGTCTGGGGGAGGGTGTTGCTACTAGTATATTTTTCTCTCTTTTGTTTTATTTCTTTTGCTTTCTTTGAGTCAATTTCATGTTTTCATTGAGTTAGTTTGTTTTATTGAGTCAAAACTTGTTGGAGATTATGATCTATTTCTTGAATATATTGTTCTAACCTTGCTTCAAAGTGACCATTGTTACAGAACCACCTCTAGATCGGACTAATGAAAAATCCAAAGGCTAACCAGCTAACTAGAGGACACCATGTTTCCAGCGGAGTTCATCCGAGCCTAAGCCAAATTTTTGCACTTCGTCGATGTGGTCGATTTCCATAGGGCTTGACTCATCATTCGTATCTGACATATGAACCCACCAGTATAAAGTAATGGTACTCCTCCCCCCTATTAGAAGTTTAGCTAGCAATAAGGCTATGTATGTGAGTTGCATAGAGAGGGGATGAACTGGGGATTCGGTGGCAAACACCATCAATACTCGCGTCTCGGAACCTTGATATGTACATGCTTTATATTGATAGGGATGAACCGGGGACTCAGTGGCAAACACCATCAGTACTCGCATCTCGGAACTTGATATATGCAGTAAGGAATGAACCAGGGACTCGGTGGCAAACACCATCAGTACTCACGTCTCGGACCTTAGTAAAAAAAAAAATGAAAAATGAGCTAGCTTAGAAATAAGTCTGGGGGAGAGAGGAAAAATACCAAAAAGTGTGTGAAATTTAAGTGGTTCTTGTCAAGATATTGTATGTGAAAGAGTCTAGAAGGTCCTTGGTAATTGACTGCAGAGATGAAACTGGCGATGAAGGCTTTGATGGATAAGGTTGTGAATTTATGTGTGGAGTATAGTGAGCTGCGAAGGTCTAAGGAGAAGTACATGGTGGTTAGGTTTGGAGCTGGCTATGTGATATGTGGAGTACTAATTCAAAAGGGTCATTGCAATGTTTCAAGAACAGGTGAGTCTCCGTATTTTTCAAACCTTTCCCTTATGTTTAGTTCTGAGTTTTGTTTGAGGACAAACAAGGATCTAAGTCTGGGGAAATTGATGTTTTGCGTTTTTGGCGCATTCTAACAGTTGTTTTCGAGTCTTTATCAAGTCTTTTAGTTTTATTTTGAGTCATTACAGGTCAAAAGATGGCTAAGGATGAAGATTGGAGCTTCTGGGAGGAACTTAGCAGAAATTGGAGAAAAGTTAAAGTTTCACCCGCTGAGCACCCGCTCAGCCTTGAGCGACCGCTCACGACGACCTGACGAAGCAAACAAGGGAAAATCCCTACTTTCCTATTTTTTCGCCAAGAACGCCCTAATCTTCACCCAGCCGCCTCCATACCTGTATATATCGTTTTTCTTCTATTTTTCAACACACTTACGCTTTTGCTAAGAACATCACGTGGAGATTTATATTTCTTTGAGAGATTTGAAGAAAAAGAGACCACAACTTTGTTTTGAGAAGAATTCTGAACCCTAATCTCTTTAATAATATCATGAATTCATTCTATTGCTTTGTTGTGTTTGATTTCGCCATGTGTGAGTAGATCCTTAGCTAGGTTAAGGTTTTCAATGGTGATTTAGGATGATTAATGGCTGAGCACAAATAGGTATTGGAATTTATAATGTCTTCGCCAATAGGGATTCTTAATGCTTAGATTAGCTTGATCACCTAGTCTATGATTTTAGGTTAAACTTATTCACGACAGTGCTTTAGATTGCTAGATAAATCATTGGTGAGCAATTGGTGCGTGACTAACGACAGTTGATTGTTGTGATTGATTGTGAACAGATTAAACCAGCTCGTTAATGCTTATCAACCTCGCTAGGTCCAAACGACAGTTTCGGTGTCTAGGTTGTTAGATAAAGTTGTCGATACATCACGACAGTGGGGCAATATTAATTTTATGTTTGAGTTCTAGACCGGTAGTTACTTAGCCCCTGAATAGTTGCTCAGCCTTGTCTCCGAATCACCGGCGAAACGCCTTAACCTAGTGCTTGTTTTTATTATTTTTACACCAATTATTTACTTGCTTTTGTTCCGAAAATTACAACCCTTTTTATTTTGTCTTAGCTTTAAATTAAAATCTATAATTTCATAGTGTAGCCTTGGTCTCTGTGGATTCGATACCCTATATACTACTGCGATTGTCTGTGCACTTGCAGAATTATTTTGGGTTAAAATTTTGTGTATCAGATTCTAATCGGAGGCGAAAGATGACTCTTCTAGCTTTCCAATGGAATATTAAACTTCGAATATGGTCCACAGTAAGATCTTCAAAGGTGGCGTTTAATCTGAAGTTCATAAACTGTAGAAAACGTGTTTTGTTTCCTTTTTGATCATTTATGCCTAAAAACATGTAATGACTCCTTAAAACTAGAAACACTCGAAATGTTGCTTAAAACACTTAAATCACGATAAAATACTTGTTAATCATATCTAAATCATAGCTAAACACGGTAACATAACGATGTTATCAAGGGGAGTTTTGTAATTTTGGTCTTCAATGTTTCTGCATCTTTCGCTTGTGGGTCGGATTTCTCAAGTGCCTCTATTTTTTATATTTTCCTATAAAAGCAGGGGAGGCTGAAGCTATTTTTTCAAATCACACAACTTTTTGCTTTTATGATTTTCTGAAGCGTAGCCACTTCTGTATTGACCATGGGTAACAATCGATATATAGGTTTAGGAAATCGAGTTGGTCCAATTTTTTCTGCAGGGCAACGACGGTGTTAGCGACCAAGAGACAAAATTCTTTATTTCTCTTCTTCAGAATTCTTCGGTTTTCCTCTCGAAAATCCCAACTTCCTATTAACCTAAAAAGACTTGACATATGCTTATAAGAGATGTTTAGACACTAAAAACTAGATATAAACATGAGTTAAAAGTTGTGAAGACTATGACATATCACCCCCATCATTTTCAATGTAGCAGTCCTTTTTCCGTCTTAAAGAGGGTTCTTGTAATACCCTGTCTAGTTCCTAAGTTGCCCAGTAGGGTATTTACATATCATTCATTGCTAAATGGTAGTAAAACTCATTTTCTATTTCTTGAAAAGTATTACATAAATATTAAGAAAGAAATAGTACAACAAAACTCTTTGAAAGTCGTGATGGACTTGATGACACACTCTAAGGTGGTGTGGTCGCAAGCCTACACGTATTTCATATGAATGAAAACCGATCCAACCCGACCATCCTTCTACACATGTCTTCTACTGGTGAATTTCGTAGTCCATATCATATGGGGTTTCATACATGTACAACCTGGAAAGGGTCATTTTTCACACAATAAGATGGTTGCTGCCAACAATGGGACCTAACCAATCTCATTAGACAACACAAGCATTTAGGAAAATTTTTGACACAAGAATCAACTATTTAAACATCGATTATATCGTCGATTAAGTTGTCGATTCATTTTGAGTTTGTTGTTGGTGTTCTGTTCAATCTGTTGGCAAGTAAGTACTGAAAGAAAAAATCTTTTAAAAGTCGTGATTTCCGTATTGAGCTACTTTAGTTTCTAGTTTCTTTGGATTCTATGAATTTTAGGTCTTGTCACTTAAGTTTTCTCAACTGATTCAGTTTCCCGCATATGTATAAGGGATTATTACTTGACGTTTTCTTTATTCACCTTTTGCTTCCTTCCCCAAACTAGCAAGTGTATATTATATACATACTCAAAATCGAAGCTTCTACGGCAATCCGTTTCCCTATTATAGGTAAGATAGATTAGACTTTTCGTTTGGTCAACAAGCTAAGAGACTTAAATAGTTTTATGCGACATGGGTGCAAAAAGGTTTTGCAGATGGCTGGAGTTGAGAACACGACTGATCTGGCGTTGCCTTCAACATCGGAAGCAGTCGTCAAAAACATAGTTTTGGTGGGGCGTACCGGAAATGGAAAAAGCGCCACTGGAAACTCCCTCATCGGAAAACAAGTGTTCGTCTCAGAAACGAAAGCAACAGGTGTTACCATGAAATGTCAGACACATAGAGCGGTGACACCATGTGGCTCGAAAATCAATGTGATTGATACTCCTGGTATGAAATCGCTTAAGACTTTGAATGTAACCTATTGCTCACGTGATCTATGTGGCTTATTTCCTACATAGTTTTGATGTTACTAATGTTAGGTAGTTGAAAATTCGTTTGCATACAGCTAGTGGCGGACCAAAAAAATATTTTTACCTGGTCATATATATTAGATATAATTTTGAGTTTTGCGTATTGGTTTTAAGCAGTTTCAGCGCAGTAAGATAATGAAAACGTGACTAGGAAAAACTTTACCTTTAATAATTTAAAACTCCCTCCACCAATCAGGCAATCGCCGCTTAATTATGTTCATATACTGTTGATAGATATGCTACTTAAGATAAACAGTAACTTTAAGGCTATGTACTGTGTGGTGAAATTTCTATCCACCAAGTTAAGGTAATTCTCAATCAACAATCCTACATTTGGAAAATCATCTAAGTTGCTATGGTTGTTGATACAGGTCTGTTCGATCTGTCTGTGTCCGCTGAGTATCTCAGTAAGGAAATCATCAATTGTCTTGCTCTCACGGAAGAAGGACTACATGCTGTGGTGCTAGTTCTGTCTGTGAGGACTCGAATTTCGCAAGAGGAAGAGTCCACACTTAATTCGTTACAGGCAATTTTCGGGAGTCAAATCATTGACTATTTAGTAGTTCTATTCACTGGCGGTGATGAGTTGGAAGTAAACAAGATGACACTGGATGATTACTTGACCAATGGTTGCCCTGAATTTCTGAAGGTCTTATCCCTTTGATTTAGTCTTCAAAACTTGGATACTGGCAACAGAGGTTCACGCATCACTTTTATGTTTTGTTTTGTTTATAATATTGGAGTAGTGTGCAATTTCTGACAGTTCTTAGGTTGTGTGGCGGCAGAAGGATCCTGTTTGATAACAGGACTACAGACGAAAGCAAAAAGGTCAAGCAAGTCCAGGACCTTCTCGCCCATGTTGCAGCCATTGAAAAGAGCAATGGTGGGAATCCATTTACGGGCGAAATGCACCATAAGATTCAGGTTAAACTGTAGTTGATATGCTTACTATCTACATCCATGTCTTGTCTGGTTTGCCGCTAGCTAGAATCATTGTTGGTCATATGTTTAAATTTACGGTTTTTCAGAAAGAGGCGGATATGCTAAGGCTGCAGCAAAAAGAAGTCGAGTCTAAGAACCTTGCTGATGCAGAGATGGAAGCGTTGAAGAAGCATTTACAAAAGAAACACGACCAAAATATGAACATGATGGCAGAGATGGTAATTATTTTATTTTCCCCCTAATCTATTTTCTATATATTGGCGACAATTCTTGATTAACTCAATTCTTTCAAGTTGAGGAGCCTTTTGGAGTGTTACGAAGTTTGAGAACCTCGTACCATATCCAGTTTCGAAGTCCATAGAGTATCATCCTAACTAATATGTTATTGTTTCTCTTTCAGGTAATGAATAAGCTAAAATCAGATTCCGCAAGACAGGAGACAATGATGCTGTCGCTGAGAGATAACCTTGTGAATTCACACAGAGAAAAGGAATCTATGGAGACGATGGACATTGAGCCTGCTCAGATACATTATGTCTCACACAGAATTCCAAATCCATGCACCATGTTATGATTGGGTGTATACAAGTCAGGTTAAGATGGACTTGCCAAAGATCCAAAAGACACAGTTTACATAATTTCGTTCAAATGGGTCTCGTCATTGTTTCTTTCCTATTTCGTTTGTGTTACATTTTCTTTGTGTTTTCTTTTTTCCTTTTTTTCCTTTTCCCCATTCCGTTGCAAATGTACACATTCTATTTTTTCCCTTTTTCCCATTCTATTTCAATTGTACACCATTCTCTTTTTTCCTTTTCTCCGTTCCGTTGCAATTGTACACGTACCAACCATGTTGCCAATAAGTATTTTGTTTGGTTGGTTAATTGTGGAGTTATGGGCCGAAGTCCTAACATCGCTATCAAAAATGCGATAGCCCCTTCCAAGCGAGAATTGAAATTGTGATATAGGAAACAAGGGAGTGATATATCATAAAGATACGCGGCGATAGATGAGTGGAAATGATAACTTCCTTACTTTACCTATTTTATCAATGATTTTGAGATTATTAACAAGTGTTTTCATATGATTTAAGTGCTTTTAAGCCACATTTTGAGTATTTCTAGTTTTAAAGAGCCATTACTGGTTTTTAGGCATAAAAGATCAAAAATTGAGCAAAACAAGTTTTTCTACAGTTTCTGAACATTAGATTGAAGGCTACCTTTAAAGACCTTCCCTTTGACCTAATTCATCATACAATATTTCATTGGCAAGCTAGAAGAGTCATCTATCACCTCCAATTAGAATCAATCAAATCAATTTAGCCAATCAGCAGTTATAATGAATACATTGATAACATGTTCTGCAAAGAAACCCAGAAACAAGCACCTGCGCGGCAACAGAAGCAATGGAGCGCTGGGAGGCCTCATTGGTGAGGTTTGAAGACCAGTACCCACGCCAGATCACACCCGAATCTCCTTTGGTCCAAAACAATGACACTTCACTTATTCCAACACTAAACCGACTTAAGACGCCTCAACCACTAAAAATATTCATCCCCAACCCCGAGAAGGGTATGAACTATTATGTTTAACCAGCCAAATCTTGGAGAAGACAAAGAGCCACCTCAAGAAGCCCTCTGAAGATCGAAGCTAAAACAAAAGTAAATAAAGCGGGAAAAGAGTAAAACCTGTTTTGAAATCAAATAGAGAAAAGTGACAACTCAAGAGAATGACAATGATTTAGCTGAGATGATGAATGTTTGATGTTGCTAAGAACATATTATGAACACTATCTTTGGTTATGGATCACTAATCAAGATTAATCCACTTCCATGGTACTAATATCTTCACTAATCATCTAATCATCAACAACTTCTGTTCGCAATTAAATAACTAATGAGCATTAAGAATCAAGTCTAATTCAACCACTAATCACCTTAATCAACTATTTTCATAGGCTAAGGACGAAAAACTCATTTAAGTTTTTTCAAGCATTTCATCGAACACCTTCCGGACATGAAATATTAATGATCTAGATTCTCAATTACCTTCTACCATTACTATCAACCTAAATGAAAGATAACCTAAGATATAGTCCAAAACATCATAATCAACCCATCAAATCATCACAATCAACCAAACTATAACTCATCTAAAAGACTACTCAATCTACCATGATAACACAAATCAATTTGTTTAATCTTTGCATAATCATGATATAGAGATAAGTAGTGAAATGTTTAAGAAGAAAACCAAATTTGATAACTTCAATAGAGAATTTCATACAAAGTCTTAGCAAAAGTTTAAAGAGGCTAAGAGAAACAACTCTAAAACAAAGCATAAAAGGTTTCTAATTAGGTTTAGAGTATTTATAGGGAGAGATAAAAAGGTTTGGTCAACATAAAATTAATTTGGGTCAGACCTGTTAAGAAGCAAAATTGGAGAGTTTGGTCCGGTCCAACGGTCACACAAAACCGCTAGGTGAAACTGCTGGGAGCTAGCGGTGTGCTTCCAATGCTGAGCTCGGCCACTGGGATATAATGGTGGCGTCTTACCTCTGGGTAATCCCTCTGCCCTCCATTGGTGGCATCTCCCCGCGTGCACGAACTTGCCAGTTCTCCAGGTATGTTTCTTCATCTCGCCAACGGGGAGCTTATACTGGTGCAAGTAGCCGCTGAGCCCCGCCTGTGTCTTCATGCATTGCATGTGCCCGGTGGAGCTCTCCGGCCACAAGAAGCCACTGAACACAGCTGCTACATGCTCTGTTCTTGATCAAGTCTTATCCTTTGTGTCATTTTCACTTCATTTGATCCATCTTTAACCCATTGTTGCACATCCTAACTTCAAAACCTACAAGTAAACAATGCATATACAAAGATATATCTAAACTCGTAAATGTGAAAACAAAATGCAAGAAACTCATGAAAAATGCAAGCAAAAAAAGTGTAAAAACCCAACTTATCACCAGCACCTTGGATGAGTCACGAAAGAGATTAGACATAGGTAGCTTGATTATCAAAAGTAGTCATGTTATAGAGGAATCCCCTTAGTGTTGTGAGTTCTATAATATATTAGAGAAAAATGTACGAAAATGCCAAAACTATTGAGAACCAAAGTCCCTGGATAGTTTCCCATCGCCCAACGCCTGCTCTATATTGATTTACTTTTGTTTTTTACTTGATATTTATGTTACCATAGCTCTCAAAAACCACCCCAACCATTTATTCGTCCTATTCTCGTTTTAGTCTTATTAAACCTGTCTTAGTAACATCACTCTCTTTGGGATCGATCCTAAAATACTACATATTGTTGGTTGAGCACTTGAACTTTCATGTTGGTTTTATAGGTAAAAATTTGGAGTACAAAATTACACACATCATGAACACAATAGCTGTGAGACGTGGCAAGAGTGGATTGATTGATGGAAGTTTGTCAGAGGAAGAATCGAGAAGAGGAGATATATAACGATTGAAGATTATTTTGTAGATTTTAACCATGAAAATCAGTTGTAATTTTCTTCTCCTTCTTCGATTCTCTCTGTAAATCCTTTAGGGTTTGATATTTCATAATTGGTAGAGATGTTTCTAAATTTTAAGGTCTAACACATGACATTTAGATCCACGTTTTATGAATGTTGATTCAATTTATTGGTTGATTCATTTCCAATTGAGGATCGATGGTGTTTCAAGGTCTGAAAAGGAGTTGGGAGTTATGAGAAGCCAAAAGTTCTCAATATCAATCTTGTTGCCTGCCAAATTTTCAAAAGAATGCTTCAGAGAGAACATAGTTTATAACATCAGAGGAAGATGGGAAAGGTCTCAAAGTCCCAAAAGTTTAAATTCAAAGCTGCAAAAGATCGGACATAAAGCAATATCACTATTGAAACTCGTTTTGTAACAACAAAGTAATTTGTATTTTTGTGGGAAATCGGAAACTATTGTTATTAATGAAGCTTTAGCTCAAAGATTAGAAGAAATAACTAGTCGTCGAATTGACAAGCTAACTCAAAAAGAGAGGGATAAAGATGTTATAGATGTGCCTTGAGAAAGGCTGCCTACTTACACGATCTTGATTTTTGGGATCAAACCATGCAGCCTTAGACCCTTTTACCTCGTGTAAAATGGCTAAGTAAGTCTTAAAGAAATGAAACCGGACCTTTAGAGAGAGAAATAACTCAAAACTAAGAGAGAGAAACAAGCAATGTTTTTTTATTAAGAATTGGTGGATGATTTGGTATGAGGGATCCCACCTCTATTTATACAAAACATCTCCAAAATGGACGGTGTCGATCAAAACAATCTGACGGTAGAGATTAAAAACAAAAATGGAAAAAGAAAAGTGCAATAAGTGTGTGGTGGATTTACCTTGATTGAGTATTAATCTAATTGATTAAAGCAGATTACTTGGGATATTCCTTGGAGTAATCCTTGAGAAAGATCCTAGATATCCTCCAAAACCTTCTAGAAAGATACCACCATAAATCCGACCCACTAAGAGAAATAGAATGCCCATAATGGAAAAGTAAGAAAAATACTAAGAAAAATAGAAATCCACCATGCTGGACTTGGTTAAATAATTGGGCCAAAAACGGGCCGTGACACTACATACCCTTGAGAAGGGATCAAGCCATTTCTAGTTCATATTACAAAAGAGTGATTAAGAAGAATTCGGGTTTCTTGAGGTGTTTATGGATCTTCCGTAGAGATTTTTGTATGTGTCTCTATCCCTTATATATTATTTGAGAGACACATTTTTAAGATTAACCTTGCAGTGGATTGTGATATACGGCCATGCAACTGCTGATGTGTCATCACTACATCGATTCTTATATTAGTTTTAAAACAAAACAACCATTACTAGAATAATTACAATATTTGCCATTGGACATATATAATTTGTCACATTGTTAAATAAACATTAATGATTTTGATTTAATTTAAATACCATTTTTTCTCTAACATTTTCAAAAAATTATGATGGCCTTATCATAATGGTTTAAATAAATTTAATAATATTTTATATTTACATAAAAGATAAATCATTATATTATTCATAATATATTGTTGTCACAGTTAAAAACATGTTAATTCAAATATGTGAATATTATATATTTAAATACATGATAATACCCATGGTTAATAATGTTAATTCAAGTATTTTATAAAAATTGAATTAACTACGTACATATATATAATATATATATATATATATATATATATTATATATATATATGCAATATATACAATATATATTATATACAATATATTATAAATATTATATTTATATGCAATATATACAATATATATTATATACAATATATTATAAACTCAAACGCTTAGTAAACTAAATAATAGTTGAAAATCTAAAATTTAAGTACCTCAATTAACTAATTATTTGTAATTACATACATGTTATATTTATATATAACGAAAATTAAATGAACCATTATTTATTCATGACATAATTTAAAAATGTAAACATACTTAAATTAAATTCAAAACTTTTTAAAAATTCAAATTCGAATTTGTTATATATATATATATTGTTTCTGGATTTAATGAGTAGCAATATGCCATTTTTATCCATTAATTAATTAGAAAATCAATAAGTAGGATATTCAAACTCTTTTCATATATAGAAACTAAATTGATTCTCTTAATTGATTAATTATCATATACGTATTCATTTATCAATTGTAACAAATGATATATTATTGTTAACAATTTATATATCTTTTTAAATTGAATTTTGCATAATTTATATATATATATAATAAAAATGAAAAAGATTATTCACTAAAATTAAATATCTAGAATCATACTCCCATTAATTTAGGTATTATATATTATATATTCACTCTTAAATTTTTTTAATCTTTTAAACTTTTCAAATTAAAGATTTCAATAAATTATTTGCAGATTTTGTGTTTCAAAAACTATCATAATTTTAAAAATTCCGTTAATTTAGTAAAGATTTACACCATAAAGCTATGAAAACTGTATTTTCGTCTGTAAGACTTGTTATCTACATATCTTTTTTTCTACAGGTAAGGCATCTTATTTATACAGACAAAAAAAACCCTAGAATTGGAAAAATTGAAACTTCGGAGTTTGCGCACCGATTGGTCACAAGTTATGTACCGATCGGTAGGGATGGTCTTTGGCACTGATTGGTTACAAGCCAGGACCGATCAGAACTCCTTCCCGAGCATACTCCAACTGCGAGGCAGTTTGTCCTGTCTTCAGTGAATTGGCCATTACTCTTGATCTCACCTTTATATTTCCCTCAAACCACTTGGAAATGAAGGCTAACATCCTCCTCTACCTTATGTCAAAATATGAGAAAGTTCTAACAGTGGGAAGTCTTCCATCGGAGGGTCCAAACGTTTGACGCTTTTGCGAAGTCATGCATCTATAATCATCCAAAATGATCCATTTATACTCTAAAACCTTTTTTTGACTCTAGCAAGTGTACAAACTTATAAATACATAAAAATACCAAAAACTATCTTGTTCTTATTGAAAAGACACAAGATTCGTTAATAAAACGACTCTAACAATCGGTAAAAAATAGTGTTATCACATTCTCCCAGACTTGAGTCCTTGCTTGTCCTCAATTAAGAACAATAAAAATCCAAATCCAAAGAGAAAGTTTGAAAACGGTGTTTTAATAAAAAAGTTTAAAAATCACAAATATGAGGGTTATCACATTAAAAATTGATAAAGACAAGAGTTATACCACCACCCCTAGACTTGAATCTTTGCTTATCCTCAAGCAAGAACAAACAAATGATATCAAATACGGAAGAAAAGTTTGAAAACAGGAACTTACACACTCATTTAGAATCCACCGCGCTGAACTTCCAATCCTTGAAAACTTATAACAAATCAAAGAACCAGTTAATACTACATGCATGTACTTTACCATAAGCATAGCAAGCATTATTGTACTCTAGCTCCCAAAATCCTAAGGAATCTTCAAGATCTCCATTGTCGACCCTTTAACATTTATTAGTTTCTTCTAAAGTTTAGTCTCACAAAAAGAGTATCAATCGCATCATGGGCTTGGAATGGAAGGCTAGTTTGATGGTGGCTGAAGTGTTAGGCTCTGATGATGAAGATGAATGCATGTTATGGTGCAAAATCACAGTGAGACGAAGATCAAATGTTGATACACAACCTCACGAAATTTGGAATCTCTGTAAAGCTCTGTAGATGTCCTAACTGAGTTGTAATTGTGCCTAAGATAACACATTAGACACATAAAAGACTTTATTCTGGTTTTTTCTTTGTCTGCTTTCCTTTCTCGACGTTTTTTTTTACCGAAAAGGAAAAGCTGGAACCAGTTCTAGTCATACATTTTCTATACCAAAGACAACTCAAACACGTATAATCTAAGCAGCAAAGAGCATAAGTCTTACCAGAGATCCTTAGAACAGAAAGCTGTGTCGATCTGCATACTCCATAGTTTTTGCACTTGATTGCACATGATAATGATGAAACAGAAGGCTTGTGGTTTGAATGAATGGATATTGTGAAGGTGTGGTACAAGCTAAACGTGAGCTTGACCATTTAGAGTTCTGAAAAGGGTTGTAGAAAAGGTGGATTTGAACTCCGAATGTAGTGATCATTTGTGTGATATCAAGCCCTTGAGTAAGAAGTTAAATCAGTGTTTAAAAGTCATGTAAAGATAGAGTCAACGTTAGATTATTCATATTTCTAAAGGATAGGGAACTTCTTGTAATGTTGATCTACTGATGGTGTTTCCAATCTTCATATTCTGAAAACAATCAATGTTAGAAGTCTTTTAGAAAGTTAGTCAACACCAGATGAAATTCAAGAACAGCATAAAATTTTCAAGTTTTAACTCAATAAAACTGAAAAATGACTCAACGAAAAATAAAATCACCAAAAAAAAAAAAAATGTTAGTAACCTTGACAATCCTCCCCTAGACTTAGTTTACACCATCACAGTATAAAAAGAAATAAAAAAGATAAAGACTACTCTAACAATAAAAATATAAACAGCTAAATGAAAAAGAAAAAGAAAGAAGACCGATAATCACGCATCTGTGTCGGAGTCGATACCGATCGGTTGACCGTGTGTACTTATCGGTTGTGAAGGAGAACTCTACCGATCGGTGTTGCAAGGGTACCGATCAATACTCAGTCTAGGAAACATCTATGTCATTCGCATTTTCTGCGTTTAGCACCTGTTCCTGAAATCACTTAACAATAGACGTGATTTCACCGTAAAAATTAAAAGAAAATACAACTCAGTGGGTTGCCTCCCATTGTTTAAGGTCACTAGTTTGATTGTGGTTTTAAGCGTTAGCTGGAATGAGAATGTTAACTTACTTCAGAACAAGCTTTTCAATCAGACCAAAAATAGGCCAGAAATAAAAAATAAATGAAATATTTTGCAATACTCGAATTTTCAAGTGACGTATTCTAACAATGATGGACAATGTTACCCCTGACGTAAAACCACGACAAACGAATAAACCTTAAGTTCATTAAACTACTCGAAAATGTACTCTTTGAGAATCAAATCCTATAGAAATATTTAAACTGACGATTCTCTCTTTAATCTTTAAATCTTTAATCTACTCGAATTTTCAACTGACAATTTCACCTCTAACACTGTGAAAACACGCATGACAAACGAATTAACCTTGAATTCATTAACCTATACGAAAAAGTACTCCTTGAGAATCATTAAAAATCTTTAAATTTGGACCGACAAGGAGCTTCCACTATATTTTTTTAATATAGAGGATTTAGGCTAGTTGAAACTTCTGAAACTATTCTAATTATATATTTCCAAAAGACTTCGTCAGTTATTTGAAATAAAAAAAAAGCACGAAAAAACAAAAAACTCAAATGGCCCACAAAAATATAGTAAAATCTAAACTTAAATCTTAAAAATTTCAACATGACATAGCATACAAGAAAAGATCACACACCGATCAAGAAAACGCGTTGAGTAATCGATCCTCTATTTAAACTTTGGTTGTTTAGTTGATTCATATTGAGTTTTTCCTTTTTAATTTATTCTGTTACGTCTAATTTTGTCCTTCGTCTTGTAATATTTGAAAAGTTCTTCTCAGTTATTTGAGCTTCCCCTGGGTATGTATGCATAGTTTTTAGTCACGGTCGTTCCTTTTCTTGATATAGGCTACCTGAAAATTGGTTATCTAAGATTTACATTTGTATGTCAAAGCAGCTAAATATGAATTATTGGGAACAGCCTTCAGCGTCACAGGCAGTCAAAAACATAGTTTTGGTGGGGCGTACGGGGAACGGAAAAAGCGCCACTGGAAACTTCCTCATTGGGAAACAAGTGTTCATCTCAGAAACAAAATCAACAGGTGTTACCAAGACATGTCAGACATATAAAGCGATGACACCAGGTGGCTCGAGGATCAACGTGATTGACACCCCTGGTATGTTTTTTGTTTAGACTCAGCGATCCTTATGCTTTGGTCATACTATTACTAATCATGTGTATAGAGTTCATCAAAGTCAGGGTTTCCATGTGTTACAGGTCTGTATCTGCTGAATTTATCAGTAAAGAAATCATCAACTGCCTTAGGCTGGCAGAAGGAGGATTACATGTTGTAGTGTTAGTTCTATCTGTTAGAACTCGGATTACTCAAGAAGAAGAGAATACACTTAGTACCTTGCAGGTCCTTTTTGGGAATGAAATCCTTGACTATTTGATCGTTCTATTCACCGGCGGTGATGAGTTGGAAGCAAACAACCAAACACTGGACGATTACTTTCGTCAAGGTTGCCCCGAATTTCTGAAGGTAGGTGATTTGATAATGGTTTTTAAATTTAGGATTATTTTCTGCCTATTTATGTTTGAATTTGAATTGTGCAATTTCAGACGGTTCTCAGTATGTGTGGCGGTAGAAAGGTCATATTTAATAATATGACTACAGATAAAGGCAAGAAGGTCGAGCAAGTCAGGCAGTTTCTTACCCTTGTCACACAGATTGAAGAGGTCAATGGTGGAAACCCATTTAGAGGGTCGATGCAACGTGAAATAAAGGTGAAAATGTGGTTGATACACGGTTTATGGGTTTCCGAATAATAAACAACTGACAATTGAAATTCATTCGCATCTGCATAGCTCTATAAGGTATTTATTAATGTTTGAATCTACCCTTTTTTCAGGAAGTGACTGAAAGGCTTAGGAAACAGCAGAGGGAAGTTGAAGCTAGGAACCTTGGAAAAGAAGAGTTGGCAGAAATGAAGAAACAACTACAAATGTCCTATGAGGATAGGATAAGCCAAATGGAAAATACGGTAAATATGTACTCATAAATTCAAGGACTTGATATTATTCTCGATCCAACAATGTCAAGGGTTGACGGGATCTAGCTCTCTTTCAGGTGAAAAATATGCTAAAAGAGACTTCTGCTGAGCACCAAAGAATCGTTTTTATGCTAAACTGGAATCTCGAGAAGGCACAGAGAGAAAACATAAATCTGCGCAATGAGCATGATTATGAGAACAAGAAGCGGATGATGATTCAGCTTGGGCTTGCGGTACCGGGAGCGCTGGGAATGATGGGAGTGTGTAGCATCTTGTGATCGATGTACCCAATTCAGCCAGCCAAGGATGATAAAAGTAAAAGTCAACATCAATTCGCTCAGTTCCTGCACGTCGTTAACACTTCATGTACTTTTTTTCATGTGTGCTTTCTTGTTACTTTTTTTTTCTGTTTTTATATTCCCATTCCGTCTCAACCACACAAGTATCAAGCTTGTCCCTAACGTGTGTGCAAACGCCATTCTGTCAGATAAAACTGTAATAATACCGCATTAATGAAAAGTTTTACAAAGTATAATTATTTTAGCCCAATGAGCTTTATTTAATTAAATGCAAGAAAATAAAGAAACGAAAAAACTTTTAGAATGATCACCAAGCCATTATAAAGATTCTTTGATCAAAATAGAAATAAGAAGAAAGAGAGTTGCACAAAGTGGCAACCCTCAAAGTTACTTAATCGAATTTGTGACACTGCATATGCTGAGATAGACAAATACCAGTAGAGCTGATGGTTTTTTTTTGTAAAAAAATGGCCCTTAAAATTATTAAATTCACCAGTGGCTCCAAACAAGTGCTTGGTCAGGGCCAGTAGAGCTGATGCTGAGATAGACAAATACCAGTAGACCTGATGGTTTTTTTTGTTAAAAAATGGCCCTTAAATTTATTAAATTCACCAGTGGCTCCAAACAAGTACTTGGTCAGTGCCAGCTTTGGCTAATGTATCTCATGACGAAAAGAATTCTCTTCCCACAACTACTTAAATCTTACTAGCTAGCTTCTCATCCATATGCCACCAAAAATCTGCATTTTAACACTCTGTTTTACTCTTTCGCAATTTAACAAAGTTATGGGGTTCCTAAAGTGGGAGATAGGCAACAGTTATGGAGTTCCTAAAGTGGAAGATAGGTAACAAGGAGATAGTGAAGCTCTGGTGGGATGATTAGGCTCCACAGGGCGGGCTGTATTAGGCTGTGGGCGATGCCGGTCCTTGCATTCTGGGGCTGGATCTTAACATCTCGGTTTCTGTGGCACTCAAGGTCACAAATTGGTGTCATCGCAGGTGCACATATTCTCGAATCCGGGATATAGTTACATTGCTAGGCTTATTGCCAGACCTGAGCCTTGACCTGACAAGCCACTTTGGTGTCACGTTTTATAGCTCTGTTCATTTGGCGGTCGCTAGCCATTAGTGAGTAGTAACAATGATCAACTACTAGTGACAGAAATCGGCGGCACATTTTTTTTTTGTTTTGTAACTGTTAAGTTGTTATTTTTACATGTTATTCATCTCGCAGTCATGGTGACCGATCGTTACGTTGTTCATTTTGTAATTAATGTGATTCATCGCTATATATTTTTTTAAAAAAAGTTTATGAAAATTTTGTTTAAAATATGTATTTTTATATTTTAAGATAAAAGCATGTAAAAATCTATATACTTTTATTTTTTTAAATAAAATCTAAACTTAATGTAATTTGATTTAATTTATGTTAATTTAATTTAATTTATATTATTTTAATTTAATTATATTTATTTGTGTGCCATGTGTGTGAAGTTTTTACATGTTCAAAAGGATGAGTTACTAGAGTATCAAACCAAGTTAAGGAGGGGGAGATTCAAGACGCAGATTCGTGGTGTCCAAGTCTGAAGCTGCATCAAAGGATATATCATGAGATTGATCAAGCTGCCATGGCCGCGGGAATAGATGACGAGACAAAATGGAATAACTGAAGAAAGGAAGGTTGGGATATGGAGAATGTTTTGTAACTGCATTTGGCAAAAGATAATCACAAGAAACAAGATTATGCTTTGGTAAAGATTTACTCGAGATTCTGGAGTTAGGATCAAGAGCGGAATAAGTACGTCTAAGGTCTGAAAGGTTCGGGTAACACTTAAAGCCATACTTGAGAGATTGTAACATCAATCTTAACAAAAAATGAAGTTTGAAGGTGAGTGTTCATACTTCGTTTCCTTAGATTGCTTAGAGCAGCATCAACGGTTGAGAAACTAGTCTGAGTCTCTTAAAATTAAAATGTTATTATTTTAACTTTTAAAATGAACTGACCACTAAGAATAAAACATATGTGGGAAGGAGTTAAAAAACCGTCTCTCAAGTATCTCATTTGAGATACGTCTCTTATTCTTTCTCCTACTTTTTTCTTTTTGTTTTTTTTTATGTTTAGAAACTCTCATAGAGATATCATTGGAGCTGCTCTTAATACCTTGTTAAGGAGCTGAAGTAGTTATAGGGATTGGTCAGGGACAAATTAGTAGGTAGCTAGGGTTGTGTAAAACCAATTAAATGTAATCTTTTAAAAAATTAGCTTAAAACAATTTCTAGTGAAAAAACAAAAATCAAAAAAATTTCTAGTGAAAGTGTTTAACTTACCGTGTTCCAAGTTATATCTGTGTCTTTGGAGTTCTCTGAATCAACAATAAAACCCAAGTGAGAATCCCCACGAAATTCAGGTGGGATTATTTAGGCTTTACATAACTGAAATAGGTAATCAAATAATAAACAATTAAGCATGCATGTCCATCAGCTGGAAATGATAGATTTCAGACATTCATACATGCCTTAATTTTTGGGACGAATTTCAACACCTTTGACAAAGATCCCGCGCTTCCAAGAGCCTGATTTGGTCTCATACATGGAGAAACTAATCTCTCCGGCATTATCCCGTGACGTTATGAACTCACCGGCTGGTATATCTACCCACCGTTTCCCTATATGCTCTTTCAAGATCACACTCCGCTCTTGTGGTCTTGCCTTACTGTCCGGCAACGTCAACTTCAGGTTTATTGGTATCTCCCATCCAGAAGCTGTATCTTCTAACTTCACCACATACACAACCTCATACAATTTCTCTGGGGTCAGTACTCTCGTGTCGAATTTTCCATTCACATCAAACCAACAAACTGCTTCTAGGACCGCAGCGTCAACGAGTGTCTCGCTTGAAAGAAAAAAAAAAAAAACATTTTGGAAAAATACTTAAATAGCAACTTATCCGTACACTATTTATTTTCGGTTTACTCGTTTTATTTTATTTTTGTTTTTAATCTAAGAATAAACTAACTTGTTTGATAAAAACATCTCCAATTTAGCTTTTTTGGATGCTTGTTTCTAATCTAAGAATAAATAAACTTATTTGAAATATCTGTTCTAACGTCATTAATTTTCGTATATATGCTAAAATTTCTCCAAATTATAGGCATGTCTTTTTTTCTAGGGGTTATTAATATGCTAATTTTCCCTCGTAAGAATCCATAGAAATTTACATCTTCTAAATCCATTAATTTATTTGGGTTTTGGATTCAGATTTTTTTTTTTTAGGTAACTAAAGTTTAGGAGACTTTCAGATAAATCAAGATTAATTTTAGTTGATGTAGTTTCCTTTCTGTTTGATTCAGAACTTTCTATACAGTATATTTTTTTTGTTTCGAACGGTTAAGCAACACAGGACACTCATTCCTCGATATCTAGATTTTAAAGTTTATAAAATATTTGAATATAAATCAAAATTATAGAACGCTTTACCTTGATATATCATACCGGAGAGGAAGCCATGACCAATACTCGCTGTTGTCCGACCATGCGATGCTAAGATCCCTTGCGTAGACCATTCGTTTCTGTCCATCAATTATCAACCTCATTTCATGTTACATGATACATGATACATATTTATAAATTTAAATGACCACAAATCAAACAGTAAATAGGAGGCATATATTTGATCAATCTGCTGTGTAGACCGAGTATTTGATACGTATGGCCGATTAATCTTTCCCACAAATAGAAAGAAAATATGTACACAAGTAGACCACTGCAGCTACCTGAACAAAGTACGGATTCGCCATCGTGAAGGACGCTCTCAAAACGATCTTTTGTTAGTGTTTAGTTGATGAATGAGAAGGATTTGAGGCTCGGTCGTTCAAAACTAGTTTTCTGAGACAGGCTTATACAGATGTCTATATAAGTAATAAAAGAACTTAATCACAAAGAAAAAAAATAAAATGTAATCTTTGTTTGGCAACTTGATCCATAGATTTTAGAATTGACTTTGGCTTGAAATCTTATTGTACTTTGTTGATTAGTTCAAGTTAATGTTAAAGTATAATCTTTCGTTGAATGATTTTTTTTATTGATAAAGGGTTTTCAATCTTTTGTTGAATGTTTCTTTATTTGTTTACATCAATTGGACGAATAACTCAGTAAGACATACTCTGGATTCAGAAGCTAAAAGGATTTAGATCAAGTTATATCAAATCCTATAGGGAAAATTCCACAAAAATACACCAACTATTTATCGATTTCCATAAAAATACACAAACTTTGTGGGTATCCAAGAGAATACATGAATTATTTTTTCCTTCCATTATAATACACAAACTTTTAAATTGTATCCATTTAACATTTAGGGTTTTACAAAAAGTAAAAACTGTTTATTCTTAATTAAAATAAAAATATTATGATAAAAAACTATTTTCTAAAATCCAAAAAACTCAATAAAATTCTAAAAATTTGTAATAAACCTAAAATAAGTCTTAAAATAAAGTTGACAAAAAAAAGTCTTAAATAAAAATTAAGCTTGTAAATTTTTAAATTAATAAATAAAAAATTGAAAAACAGATAAAACTTTTAATACTTTAAAAAAATTAAACTTACACTTTATCTCTTTAAATTCATAAAATTTCAATAATAAAGTTACCCTATTTTTTGAAAATAACATCATGAAATTGTGTGTAATAATAATAATAATGGTTACTTTTATTTGTGATTTGAGTAATTTCTGATGTAAATAATATAATATATATATAAATATATGATTTTAAAATTTTGATATATGTTGTTTTATCTTATATATGGTAATAAAAAATTTTAAGTACTTAAATATTTAATGAGTTAATATTTTCACAAAATGTATACTATATGAAAATATTTATTATCTATAATATAAATGTTAAATTTTAGACTTATTTAAAGATTTAAATAATTTAACGAAATATTTTGATTTTTTTTGAATTTGATAATTTAGTATTTTAATTTCTGGAATTTTACAGATTTTTTAAAGATTTGAAAAGAATTTTAGGAATTATTTTCGAGTTTAATAAAATAATTTATTATTTAAATATTATTTTTACTGCAGAAAAACTAAGAAACCTTTATCAAAATTCGTTATACACACATTACTTCTTTTAAGTCATATTATGATTATATGTAATTGACCTTAAATTCTTTTTATTAGTCATAAGGATGGTTTTACAATTTCTCAAGCCATTTCCAGTCACTTGTGAATATTTTTGCATCTGACTCAGTGTTTTTAAGCATTTTTAGCAATTCTCATGTTTTGCAAATTCGTATAAATCTGGTTAATACCTATTAATTGAAGTTTGTTTATGAATATTACTATACTTTATGATGGTTTTCTTTAGTTTTATTAATGTTGTGTTCTCTAATATAGCAAGTAGCAAAACGTTATGTAAAAAGAAAAAGTCACAAAGAGGAATCGTGTGTACATGTTTGATACTAGAAACATAAAAGTCTAATTTAGAAAAAAATAAAACGAATTAGTCTTGCACATAACATGTAAACCTAGTTATAAATCTAAATGTTTTGAATGAGCAATATGACATAATTTAAATGCTGCGACTGTATAAAGAACACGCTAATTTATTTATGATGCATCGTCGGGGGACCCAATTTCATATTCACACGCTAGTTTAATATTTACTTACACTTTTGTTTTGCAGACTAATGAATATAAGGCTTATCAGAAGTTACATAGTGATTCATGTAAAGTTGTTCATGGCGGCTTCGTGTGTTAGCCTTTTAGGTATAAACTTATTCATTGTGGGTACACATATAGAATCGTCAATCGTAGAACCATTCATCATATATCATATGTGTTGCAAGTAGTTAGATTATATAGATTAATCATCATTTATCATAAGATTAGCTCAAATTCTTATTTAAATCAACAGTTGTTCAGATTTGAAATTTTACTCCTAATTCTAAAACAATATTCTTATTTAACTTACAGCAAGAAGAATTTCTTCTTATCTTAAGTTTACTAAATATATAACTTTTTCTCATAAAAATTATTAATACAAAATATTTAGCTGACAATTCATCTGCTAAAAATATTAGTTGACTTCAACTTCTGAAATTATTACATATTCCCACAAAACTTTGTTTATTTCAAAGCAAAATAAACTCAAATGGCACACACAAAATAATAATATCTAAACTTAATTAAATCTTCAAAAAATTTCAACATGGCAAACAAGAAAAGATTGCGCAACAATCCATAAACGTGTGGAGGAAGTAATCTTTTTTATATAAACTTTGGCTGTTGAGTCGATTCATTTAAAAAAAATTCTAATTTACTCTTGTATTTCATTGTTCTTGCAATAATTGAAGAAAGGTATGTAAAACTAATACAGTTGTTACTTTTCTTGATCAAGGCTTTTACGTTCACCAGACTAACTAATTTGTATGTCAAACAGCCAACACTACAAGAAAATAGCCAGAATCAGACGGAAAAATTCGTCGGAAATCCGTCGGAAAACGGGAATTCCGTCGGAAAACGGGAATTCCGTCGGAAATCCGTCGGTTTTTGCCGTCTGAACTATGTCGTCGGAATTTAAAACCGCATCGGAAATCCGTCTGAATTTCCGACGGATTTCCGACGGAATCTAGTTTCTGGACATCCATCGCCAATCCGTCGGAATATATTACGTCGGGTGTCCGTCGGGAATCCGTCGGAATATTCCGACGGAATTTCGATGTTTTTAACCGACGGTGACCGATAGATTACCGACGTTTGTCCGACGGACAAAAACCGACAGATTTCCGACGGATATGAACTCCGACAGATTTTCGACGGAATTCCGATGTTTTTGAACTGAAAAAGACCGACAGATTCCCGACGTAGTACCGACGGATACAAACCGACGGATCTAAAAACCGATGGATTTCCGACGGAATGCGAAGTTTTTTTTTTTAATATAATATTTTGAAAATCAATTAATTTAAAGAAAATTAAAATTTTAAAAAAGAAATGAAAAATATAATTTAATAGTATTGAAAATTAAAATTGAATATTATTGTAATTTTTTAATAATTCAAAAATAAAAAAAACATAAAATTGTTTATAATCTGAAAATGAAACTAAATGCCCGGTGGACGTGGTGAATATTGCGAAAAGAATTCGTTCATCCGTTGGATCATCGCTTGTTGATCAGCTTCATATTTCGCCTGTTGCGCTTCTCCGGCCTTTTTAAGGCGTTGCATATCCGCCTTCAGCTCCTCCATTTCAGCGTCTCTTTCTGCGAGCTTCGCTCTAAGATGGATCATTGCAATTAAGTATGGATCATTCGGAACTGCCTCCAGCGCCAAAGCCAGTCAAAAACATAGTTTTGGTGGGGCGTACCGGAAACGGGAAAAGCGCCACCGGAAACTCTCTCATCGGAAAACAAGTGTTCATCTCAGAGGCGCAAGCAACAGGTGTTACCACGACATGTCAAACATCTATAGCTGTGACACCAGATGGTCTGGTAATCAACGTGATTGACACGCCTGGTATATTAATACTCAATATTATTATTATTTAATGTTAATGCCGTTATGTAGTTTTTTGGAATCAAGCATGTCACATTCAGGGTTTGATGTGAAACAGGCCTGTTTGATTTGGCTGTGTCTGCTGAATATATCAGTAAAGAAATCATTAATTGCCTTATGCTCGCGGAAGGAGGATTAGATGTTGTGGTGTTAGTTTTGTCTGTGAAGAATCGGATTACACAAGAGGAAGAGAACACACTTAGCACCTTGCAAGTCCTTTTCGGGAGTGAGATCATAAAATATTTGATCGTTTTATTCACGGGCGGTGATGAGTTGGAAGCGAACAACCAAACATTGGAAGATTATTTTCTTCAAGGTTGTCCTGAATTTCTGAAGGTTAGTAATTTGATAATAGTGTTAAAAATTTGCATTATTTTACATAGGATCAATGGGGTAACGCTGCACAAACTTTCATTTAAGTCCATAGCTTCATCAAAGTTGAGTTTCTGGTTTTAGGTAGATAAAATAAAAATTGATAATGTATAACCTCAAATTTTTTTTAATTCGAGTTATATCCCTTGGTCATTAATCCTCAAACGTTTTCTGTTAAATTTCGTTATGAATCTTTGAAGAATAATTTACCCTATTATTTTATGTATGAGGAATTGGATTGTGCAATTTCAGACAGTTCTCACAGAGTGTGGAGGTAGAAAGGTCTTGTTTAATAATAAGACTACGGATGAAAGCAAGAAGGTCGAGCAAGTCCAGCAGTTTCTTGCCCATGTTGCATCGATTGAAGAGCTCAATGATGGGAAATCGTTTACACACGAAATGCATCGTAAAATAAAGGTGAAATTGGAATTGATTGGGGACTCCCATGATCCCATCTGCATTGCTCTGTAGAATATTTGTTAATGCTTAAAGATTTTGTTGTTTGTTTCTTAGGAAGAAGCTGAAAGGCTTAAGGAACAACAAAGGGAGGTTGAAGCTAGGAACCTTGGAGAAGCAGAGTTGGCAGAGATGAAGAAACAATTACAAGATTCGTATGAGAATAGGATGAGTGAAATGCAAAAGATGGTGGAGAAAACGCTAAAAGAGACTTCTGCTGCACATGAGAAAATGGTCCGTATGCTAAGAGAGGATCGTGACAAGGCACATAGAGACAACGAATCTGTCCGCGATGAGCATGATCAGGCAGAACAAAGGCGAATGATGATTCAGCTTGGGCTCATTTTTCCGGCGGTATTAGGGACGGGGTTGGGGTTGCCATGTAGCATCTTGTGATCAATGTATATCCACCAAGATCAAGTGAAAGGAAATGCCTCTGCACGTCTTCCAAACTTCATATACCTTTGTGTTTTTTAAGTGTTCTGATGCCTTTTGTTTCTATATTCCCATTATCTTTGTACGCTTGTTGTCGTTAAAGCGTGAGAAAACGCCATTCACTCAGATGAAAAATATAATAATACCGCATAAAAACAAGGTTATCTTCCCCTTTGTAGGAACAAAAAAATGTATCCTTAGTTGGGTTAATCTTCTTAATAATATTTTTAAGTTGGCGAAAAAAATAAGACGATCATATGATACATGACAAATGTTTTCCTTATGATTCAACGAAAATAAATTTCCTTATCTCACAAGACTCCAAAACTAATACGGTATTAGCTAGTAATAGCAATGAAAGACATGGTTGTGGGGTTTAATCAGCGGCGTTACCAAAACAGCTGGCGATGACTAATCATGTCAAAACTCAAAAGTAGAGCAGTAACCTTGTTTCATCCGGCAGTAATATCAGTATTTTTTTTTTCATAATTCACAAAAATGGGTCTAAAGAAAATTTCATACTATTTTTTTTGGTCAACCAGAAAATTTCATACTTATGCATAGTTCGGGTTGGGATGGGATATTTCGAGTTTTCGGGTGTTCGAGTTTAGGGGTATGGGACCCGTTTGGGTATTTTATAGTTTCAAATCGGATTCAGATTAGATCCATTCGGGTTCGAGTCGGGTACAAATATCCAAAATATTAAGAAAAAATTGTTAAATTTGAATAAAATTTGGTTACATTTTCACAGATATATACTTTTGGATATTTTAGTTATTTATATATTTTGATTATTTTGGTGTTAAAATAATTGATATTTTTGGATTTATAATTATAATTTTAGATAATTGGGTTATATCAAAGTTAGCAAGTTAAACAAAAAATATAAACATATTTCTAAACAATAAAGAAATAAAAAAAATTATAAAGTTATATTAAAATAATTACCGCGGGTTCGAATCTAGTATATATACTAGAAGTGGAGACCCGTTCGGTAGGTTAATTTTTTGAAGAATATATATCGTATATGTGTATATTTATTTGTTTATAATGTTAGTAGCAACTGTTTGTTGGGTATTGCATTGGATTTCAATTTATAAAAAGAGTAGAGTGTTGTAACGATATAGCGTTTGTATGAGTATAGTTTATGTTAGGAATATTAATCATATATGTGTAAGGGTGTCAAAGCGGGTTAACCCACCCCAATTAACATGCCCTATGGTGGGCTGAAATTAGATATAATTTTTAGTGCGTTGATCCACCAAGACCTGCAGGTTCGAAACTAATAACTCTAATCCACTCCGCATTATAACCATGAGTTTAGTAGATTAACCCGCAGATTTTAGAAATTAAGATAACAAAAAAATACATCATTGCGATAAATTTCATATTTTGCTATAATTTTCTTTGTGCTTAATAACATATACATCATATAAATAACAATTATATAAGAATTAGATTGCGTTTAATGCATATCTCAAGTATTAATTAAATTTAAATTGTGTTTTATTTAATCATCAATTTGAATAGGAAAATCCGGATTAGAATATTTTGGTGTAAATTTTATTTTTATATATTTTAGTATTGAACTTATTTTAATTGGGATAAATATTTTTACTTGAATAATAAATTTAAACTAAACATACTAATCAAAAGATAAATTACATATTTTAATTAACTTGCGACTAGTAAATTAACTCGTAACTTTATTATAATAACTCGTGATATTATCTCCAAAAAATCAAAATTTATAATTTAACAACATTCTTTAACAATTTGCTATTTCGGGGTAAGCATTATGTTCCTTGAAGCCAATGCATAATAATTCACAAATTTGGTATTTTCTATCTTTTTCTGTAACAATATTTTGTCGAGGTAAAAAGATATATATTAAGTCAAAAATATACTTCTTATTATTTTTATATTAAAAAGGAGATATATATAAGTTTTTCTAAGTCTTAAAAGATTCTCGCAACCATAAATGACGATGGAACACCAATTTTGTTATAGATAATTAATTTGTGATGATCTATATCATTGATAACCCGTGCTGTCGCCCGGGTGCAATATATTTTAAATTATAAATTTACGTTTTTTTGTTGTATTAATTAAATTATAAATTTTGTTTGGGTGTTAGAGAAGTGTAATTGTTTAGTGGAGTAATTGATTTAAGTTATATTAGTATTTTAGGTAGCTTTCATCTTTCTAAATTAAAAACATATTTTATCATTATGAAATCTTAAATAGAAATAAAGATATGTACGGGCGTCTCGGGTAAAATAGTTTAAAAACATTATAACTCTTGAGTAACCTATACTGGTGTCTGAGGCAATTTTTTTTTTTGTTATTGTATTAATTAGTTATGTAAGAACTAGTTGTTGGTGTTAGTTTGTAGTGCATGTTAATTGTTATTAAAGTAAATGAATTAAATACCAATTTTGTTATAGATAATTCATTTGTGATGATCTATACCACTATTATAATTTAGTATTAAATATTGACGTTAACACTTCCACATTTATTTTAACAGAGTAATTGTAATCTAACACAACAACAGAAGATGCTATTTAAGAAAATATTCAAAAATATTCCTTAGATGGTTTATCTTAAATTTAAGAAAAATTCATCGCTAGCTACACTAAGTATTCTCCAATACATGACTATACATTCAAACTATTTTAATATGTCAAAAACTACACGAACTATTAAATTTACATGGTGACATGCATGAACTAACATATGTTATGTGTGCGACATCATAGTCATTCATTTTACTGTTACTATATACCGGTTCTATGTCTGGAAAAAAAAACATCGATCCGATCAAATCCAAAAAAATAGAACCAAATTGAACCGAAATTGACAAAATACCGAACGAATTCTAGACTCTTAGATCCAAAAAAACAAATCCAAATCCGAACCAAAAACCAAAATATCCAAAATATAATTATATACCTGAAAATATTAATTATATTTAGATTTAATATAATCTAATTATCCAAAATTATAATTATAAATCCAAAAAAATCAATTATTTTAGATGAACTAAGCATAATACCTAAAATAACCAAAATATATGAATATTTTAAGTTATATTTGTGAAAACATAACTAAATTTTATTAAAATTTAACCATTTTTTAGATTTAATCAATATTTTGGATATCCAAATCCGATCTGAATGCGAACCAAAACCCGAACGCCACGGCCTAACCAATTCAATATTCGGGAACGTCCGACGATCAGTCCGACAAACACCAATCGTAATCCAATTAAAACTCGATCTATCCAACAAAATAAGTCGAGTCAACTTTTATTTGGATTATGGTCGGTTTTCATCGAACCGATCGTCAGATGTTTATGGACTCCATATATCCGTTGTATTGGAATAATAAAAAATTGGATGGTTATGGTATTGCGTACATAGCCAATGTTAATTCATGTATAATACTATATAAATTTAATCTTTCGTATAGTTTTTAATATATTAAAATAGTTTGGATGTATATTTATGTGTTGGAGACAAGTGTAGTTCGCAATTATTTTCCTTTTTTAATTGATTGTCATTGATTCATTAATTTCGTTTGTTCCTTAATCCCTGCAATTTGTTTTTCCTAAAACCCAGCGCTTTTATCTGACTTTTTAACCAATCGTTTCATTAATTGTTTTTATTGCATTCTTTGATAAAAGAAAACCAAAACAAATATGTTCATTCTAGTTTGAAATTATACTCGGAAGTCTTTAGAATAACTTTGGTCATTGTAGATTCGATTCGGCATATACTACTGTGCACATGCGAATTAAGTTTATTGGTGTTACTCGAGATATCAGCTTGCTCGAGGTTCATCATCAATCCTTAGCCATTGCCATTTTAGGTATTCAATCATGTATCTGATTTTTATTTAACTTTGTGGTATATTTTAGAGATGGAAGGCAAAACACAATGTTTTTCCTTGTTAAAGCTTTTTTTTTTGGTTGATAATTTAAACACGAAGTTATTGGCAACAAGCTTGGTACTTGTGCAATTTGGAAAATGCAAAAGTGAATCAAGAAACGGCAAAGCACACAAACCAAAAACAAAACAAAACAAAACAACCACTAGGCCCTATTGGACGACATGATGTCGGTAGTGTCTTCTTCGATCTTTATTAAGCCCATTTTCACCTTAGTTGGGTACGCCGTTCACAGCGTGTTGCATGGGGGTATCGCCGGAAATGGGATGACAACCTGTGCCCCTCCCCGCCTTGCATGATGAGGCTCAATGGGTAGACGATCGTTATATTCGTTTTCTCTTTGTGACGTCTCCAAATTCTCTCTCAGTGCAAGCAACATTCTCTCCTGTCTTTCCGAAGCCTCTCTTAGGGAATTCTCTAGCTGAAAGAGAACACAAACAGATTATTAAGGAAGATACTTTATGGGCTCTCAACCTCATGGACATGGAAATTGTATATCGTAGGATATTCTCAAGCTTCATGAAACTCAAAGACTGGAGCTAAGGCATGTTTCAACGGAGTTAATCAAGAGTTGTCACTTATATATAGAGTTTACAGAAACAAATTGATTATCGTCTCTGCCATCAAGTTAAGGTTTTGGTCGTGCTCCATTTGTAAACGCTTCTTCAACTCTTCTATCTCTGCGTTAGCAATTTTCTTAGATTCAACCTCCTTTTGCTGCTCCCTAAGCATCTCCGCCTCTCTCTGAGAAGTCGTGAATTGAAATATATGTTCAACAGTTATTCTAGCTAGAGGCAAGTCAGATGGGACATGGATTCAAATATATATATATATATATATGTTCAACTACAGTTTTCACCTGTATCTTACGGTGCATCTCATCTGTAAACGGGTTCCCACCATTATTCTTTTCAATGGCTGCAACATGGGCGAGAAGGTCCTGGACTTGCTTGACCTTCTTGCCTTCATCCCTAGTCCTGTTATCAAATAGGATCCTTCTGCCCCCACACAACCGGAGAACTGTCTGAAATTGCACAATCCAATATTAATTTTTTTGACCATATAAGAGATGCGGAAACTTTCATTGCCACTATCGAACGATACCAAACAAAGCTATAGACCTTCAGAAATTCAGGGCAACCTCTGGACAAATAATTATCCAGTGTCTTCTTGTTTGCTTCCAACTCATCACCGCCAGTGAATAGAACGACTAAATAGTCAACTATTTTACTCCCAAAAATGACCTGTAAGGTATTAAGTGTTGATTCTTCCTCTTGCGAAATTCGAGTCCTCACAGCTAGAACTAACACCACAGCATGTACTCCTTTTTCCGCGAGAACAAGGCAATTGATGATTTCCTTACTGAGATATTCAGCGGACACCGACAGATCGAACAGACCTGTAAAGCAAAGACGGACTCAGATGACTTCAGCTAGTGTATATGTCTGAACATTATAATGTTCAGAATTGCTTAAACTTTGATCGAGATTGATTTCCATTATTGGTGATAAATATGCAAAAGCTAACATATGTTGATGCTTAGACGAAGTAAATGTCTTATTATGTTGGAGTTTGTGTATCTTCTCGGTGGTGGAAAGGAATTCACCATTTATAGACTAAAAGGTAAGCAGTATACCATCTATAGGAACATAAACTATGTGCATCCCTCTTTTTTTTTATTTCTCTTTATATTCCCACATTCTACTCTTTGGACTGGACCGGGTTTTAACTTTAGGTCCAAAACAAATTTGGTCAAGCTAAAAAGGAAATCACAGGGCTTAAAATTTTGGTCCAAACAAAATTTTCGAAAAATGTACATGAACTTTCATAGGTATGCAAAAATCAACTTTGACCAAAACAGTTTTAGTCAAATTTTCTGAATCAGATGAAATGTAAACTTTTCAAAAAAAAAAATCATTTTGATGCTATATGCAAAAGTTTTGGGTCTAAAAGTTTTCACATTTATAATAGAGAAATGAAAACACCATGATCAATTGATCCACCTTATTTTTATCATTTTTGTAGCCGCAACAGCAGCATAGCTTCGACCATTCAACGATACATTTTTGAACAATTACGAATCTAACCTCTAAGTTCAAAAATGGCAATTGTTCAAGAATGTACCTTCTAATGGTTGGAACCCTACAACTGTCTCTCCATTATAATGGTCGTAGGGTTTCGATCATTCAACGATACATTTTGAACAATTACGAATCTAACCTCTAAGTTCAAAAATGGCAATTGTTCAAGAATGTACCTTCTAATGGTCGGAACCCTACGACCGTCTCTCCATTATAAGTGTCAAAAAAAGTTTAGACCCAAAACTTTGCATAAAACTTCAAAATGTAATATTTTTTTTTTTGAAAGTTTACGTGGCATCTGATTCAGCTAAAAATATGTCATGCGGCATATGACTCAGTAGGAATATGCCATGCGACATAAGACTCAGTAGGAATATGTCATGTGGCATCTAAGTCAGCGGTTTGACTAACATTGTTTCGGTCAAAATTGATTTTGGCACACAGGAAAGTTCATGTAGATTGTTTGAAATTTTGTAAATTGAAATAATAAAACGTATTGGGTCTTAGTTAGTGTATGAAAAGACACTATAAAAGTAGTTGTGTTTTTTAACAAGTTATGTTTCTTATGATATTTTACTAGTGCAACTTGCTTATATTTTTTATGAAAACCGAAACAGTAAACGAAAAGGACAAGACAACTTTCACTTTCAAGATGACTTTAAGTTTTTGGACGACTTTTGGGAATTCACTATCATCTTATTGAGCCTTTCTTAAGTTAAATATATATCGACAGAAACATTTAGGACCTATAACCATTTTTTTTCATTTCTGAACAAGACTTCATGATAAATGGTTATAGAAAATAAAAAAATTATCTACATGATAATTCTTGATGCATGATATCTTATGATTTTGGTTGTTTTAGAACATCAATTCCCTCTATTTTGATGCATTAATATTAGTATTTAATGTATATTTAGATGCATTTTCATGTGTATGTGTTTTTATTAGGTTTCTAGATATGAATCTTGAAGAGGGAGTCAGGGAGAGAAATTTGATTTTGTGCGATTGTTCAAAATGATGGTTATATCCAAAGATAGATGAGGAGGGAAACAAAAGTGACGGATAAGAAAAATAATGACAAAAGCATCAAATTAAAATGAAAAAGAAATTTATCCCATACAAAAAACTAAAATTTACCCAAATTGACTCAATCCTTTGCCAAAATAACTAGACTAACACTCCATTACTAAACTAACCCCCTGTATTGTTGAAAGACCATTTAACCTTTTTATCATTAGTTTTTAGTTTATTTTAAATTAGGAAAATCATTTAATTTGAATGTAAAGAAAAAAAGAAAAAAATCAACTACTCTTTTCTTTTCCCCTTTTCTCAAATCGTAACCGTACTTCACTCTTCTCACCTCGCCACTGGAGCCATCAATCTCGGCGAACGACGGCAAACGACAAATGACGTCACTCTCTCTCACATCTCTACCCTTTGTAACTCGTCTCCTTTATCTTTGTTTTTGCCGTTCTCACCTCGCCACCAGAGCCGTCAATCTCGACAAACACCGTCAATTTTGATGAACGACGGCAAACAACAGCGAGTCTCCTCTTAACGGTGCTGAAATCCCTAGGTTTGTCGATTGTTTCCCTTGGTTTCTTAATTTTTTTCCCAAAACTTGTCAATCTTTTCAAAAATCGAATTAATCGTGGGTCAATTTCAATTAACCCCTTTGATTTTTTTTTGCAGATATTGCTCGTCATCACCAACTGCAGCTTAATTCTATTGATTTCCGGTAAGGACATTTCCAATTAGAATTAGAATTTTTTTTTGTAAATAAATTCCCGCGCTTGAAAACAAATGTGTTTGATGTAGCTACAGATTTTGATGCAATTTCCATCAAAGTGACAACTTTTTTGGCTTCTTGTTTGTTAGAAATTATTGCAGACATTTTCGTGTTCATAATTCTACATAATCTAATTAGCTATTTCACGATTGCTTTTTCTATGATTAGCAATGACGTCTTCGAGTAATGTCAGCAAGTATCCTCCTCGACTATATGAAGAAGGGAAATCTCCTTTGCAACATAGGAGCATGAACCACAATTGCTTCAGGTCAAAAATTGGGATTTTGAAAGAAGGTTTATGATGCAGCGCATCTTATGATATGTCGGTTTTCTTAGTTGTGTTATTTTGGTTAGTTTGGTTTTCTTTTATTTTCCAAATATGTTTAGGAAAGGATAATTATAAATCCTATTACTGTCGGGATACGGAGTCTATCTAGATCTCCTCGGCTTTATCCCTTAGTCGTTATAAATAGAGTTTTAGGTTGAGTCTTTGATCATCATCGTTTCTTTAAAATCAATAAAACCCAAAAAGAGGAAACTCAAATTTCCCATAAAGAGCTTTACGTTGCTTAGCACTGAGAGGAGTACTCTCGCCCGTTACTATCACCTCCTAACTTCGTTCATAGCTTCCGCTACTCCATCAGTTGTTATCAGATTACAGCGACTTTTCTGGATCAACTTTCTTGCCAACAACCACCATGCCACCAAAGAAAGATTTGCCTGACGACTTCTCATGGACAGATCTTCAGCGTTTGTTGGTCACAATGCAGGAAACACATCATCAAACACTTCGCACGATTGGGGACTCTATAGCCCAAAACCAACAAACCTTGTTGGCAGCCATTAACGCTAACAACAATATCGCTAGGACCGATGAGGAAAACACCGAGCTCCTACAAAACCCTGGGCGTCAAGGTCAACGACATGGGGTTCGGGCTTTGCAACAAATTAACCCACAACAGGATAGGCGTTGGGAATCGGGATTAAAAGTGGATATTCCTGAATTTCAGGGGAGTGTTCGCGGGGAAGATCTGTTAGATTGGATTATCACTGTCGAGGAAGTCCTTGAATTCAAGCAAGTTCCATTAGATCGACAAGTTCCATTAGTAGCAACCAGATTTCGCGGTTGCGCTGTGTCCTGGTGGCTCCAGCTCAAAGCCACTCGTACTCGGATTGGAAAACCTAGGATCGCTACTTGGGAGAAGTTAAAAAAACATTTACGAGAGCAATTTTTGCCCCTGAATCATGACCGTCTCATGTTTATTCGACTACAGAACTTGAAACAGGGCACACAGACCATTGATGATTATGCTGAAGAATTTTATCTACTTTTAACGTGTAATGAACTGTTTGATATGCAAATCCAACTGGTCTCTCGCTTCATTGGCGGTCTGCGACCTCATCTGCAGAACTCGTTAGCTCAGTTCGACCCTACTACTCTAGCCGAGGCACATCGGCGAGCCTCTGCTTTTGAATCACAGGCAAAGTCCGGATCTTCGGGGACTTATACTTCCGCCTGGAGGAATCGCACTCAAGGACCAGAACTCGACACGACTCAGACCGTGCCACCTTGTGAGAATCCGCCAAAGCCATCGCTTAGTACAAAGACAATCTCCGACGAGATTACCTTGCGTCGCTCCACCTGCCCTAATGCCCTGCGTTGTTAAAGCTGCGGCGAACTGGGCCATAGACAGACCGCTTGCCCAAACTAGACCCGATGGGGACTCCTCCTTGACGACACCGGGTCAGCGGGTGATGACGTCGATGATGACGAGGGTGGCTCTTTCGAAGAAACTCTAACGAGTGGTGACCAAAATGCCCCCGCATTGATGTTGCGGCGAGTATGTTTTGTTCCATTAGGCTATGAGGAGCCATGGCTTCAAACGAATATTTTTCATTCCACTTGTACTGTTAAAGGAAAAATCTGCACTTTCGTCGTAACGTTATCTCCGAGGAGGCAGTTAAAAAGCTAGGTTTGAAGCGTGAAGCACACCCATCCCCATATACATTGGTGTGGATTACAGAAGGTACAGATGTCAAGATATCACAACGCACCCTTGTCTCCTTCTCCATCGGAGCTTTCTACAAAGATACTCTCTATTGCGATATCGCCCCAATGGATGTCAGTCATCTTATCTTAGGTCGTCCGTGGCAATACGATCGCGATACATGCCATAACGGAAAGAAAAATACTTATAGCTTTGTTGTGGACAATCGGAAAACTGTGCTCTTACCTTCGTCGGAACTTTCCTCCACTTCCGTCAGTTCCGCACACGGTGAAACGCCTAGAGTAACAACGACACACCCAACAGTTCTCTGTTCTCGTTCACAGTTTGAAATGGAGTTGCATGACACCGGGTTCATGTTTGCCTTATTACCATCGATAACACCACCCACACCCCCGCCTCAGCTAATAAATTCGGCATTTGTGGATCTCCTTGCTGAATTCAATGATGTGTTTCTGAGTGATTTATCTTTAGGGTTGCCTCCCCTGCGAGATATTCAACATCAAATTGATTTGGTACCGGGTTCGACCTTGCCTAATCGACCGCATTACCGCATGAGTCCTCAGGAGCATGAAGAGTTACGTCGACAAGTGGAAGATTTGATCGCTAAAGGCCACATTCGGGAAAGCCTCAGTCCTTGTGCTGTCCCCGCCCTATTAATTCCAAAGAAAGACGGTACGTGGTGTATGTGTGTCGATAGTCGCGCCATAAATAAAATTACCGTCAGATACCGTTTTCCCATTCCTCGTCTCGATGATTTACTAGATCAAATTGGTACAGCCACTATCTTTTCTAAACTTGATCTCAATAGTGGTTATCACCAGATTCGAATTAGCCCGGGTGATGAGTGGAAGACTGCTTTCAAAACGCGGGAGGGGTTATTTGAATGGCTCGTCATGCCCTTTGGTTTATCAAATGCTCCCAGCACGTTCATGCGGGTTATGAATCAAGCTTTACGGCCATTTATTGGAAAGTGTGTTGTCGTCTATTTTGATGATATCCTAATTTTTAGCTCTTCCCTCACGGACCATCTTCAACATCTCCGCAGTGTGTTAGACGTTCTGCGACGTGATCAATTTTTTGTGGCAAAACAAAAATGTGAGTTTGGCTCTGACCATGTCCTTTTCTTAGGATATATGGTCTCCAAAGACGGACTTTCTGTGGATAAAACTAAGATCGAGGCGTCTGTCGCTTTTGACGAAATCAAGAAAAACCTTACTACAGCGCCCGTTTTAGTTTTACCAGATTTTTCACAAGCGTTTGAACTTCATAGTGATGCGTCCAAGTTGGGAATCGGGGCTGTGTTGAGCCAACTAGGGCGTCCAATTGCTTATTACAGTGAGAAATTTTCAGGAGCTCGTCTACGGTACAGTACTTACGATATGGAATTTTATGCTATTGTCCAAGCCATCAGGCATTGGCGGCATTATCTCTTTCATCGTGAGTTTGTTTTATTCACGGATCATGACGCTTTGAAACATTTGGATAGTCAGCATAATGTTTCTTCCCGCCATGCGATGTGGATTGCTTTTCTACAACAATTTACATTTACTATTTGTCATACGGCCGGAAAACTCAATCGGGTCGCTGATGCGCTTAGCCGGCGTCATATTCTGGTCTCCACCTTGCACACGTCAGTTCCAGGTTTTCAACTTTCTCCGAACTTTATTGTTCCGACCCATTTTTTCGAAGATTTTGGGTGTCGTGTCATTGGGTGATTCAGCGGAATATAGTCTTCACGAGGGATTTTTATTTAAACGAAATCAGTTGTGTATCCCCGAGAGTAGTCTGCATCTCCAAATCATCAAGGAACTACATGAGGAGGGTCATGTTGGCAGAGATCGCACATTACAGTTAGTTACCAATTCCTATTTTTGGCCGACACTTCGCCGCGATGTGCTTCGTTTTGTGGAACGTTGTCGTAGTTGTCAACAAGCTAAGGGTGCCGCATCTAATGCAGGTTTATACCTCCCTTTACCAGTGCCTACTCAGCCATGGACTGATGTTAGTATGGAATTTGTCCTTGGTCTACCACGTACTCAAAAAGGTAATGATTCTATCTTCGTCGTGGTCGACAGATTTTTGAAAATGGCCCATTTCATTCCATGTAAGTAGACGACCAATGCAGTCCGTGTTGCGACCTTATTTTTTCAAGAGATTTACCGCCTCCATGGATTACCATCTTCGATTGTCTCTGACCACGACACTCGTTTTCTCAGCCACTTTTGGCGTTCTGTGTGGAAGCTTCTCCGTACTAGTCTTGATATGAGTACGACTTATCACCCGCAGACAGACGGTCAGACATAAGTAACTAATCGTGCTTTAGGTAACATGCTTCGCAGCCTCGTTGGAGATAATTTTAAATCATGGGATACTAAGCTGTGTATTGCTGAGTTTGCACATAACCATGCATCCAATCGGAGTTTAGGGTACTGTCCGTTCCAGGTGGTTTATGGTATCATTCCTCGTTGTCCTTTGGACTTAGTTCCCTTTTCGGATAAGACTCGTCTCCATGGTCAAGTAGTTGACTTCGTTGATAACGTCCACACTATCCATCAGTCTGCCCGCTTAAACCTTGAAGCTTCTAGTGCCGCTTACAAGACCGCTGTTGATAAACATCGGCGCGAATTGATCTTTAAACCAGGTGATTTTTTTTTGGTGGTATTGACTAAGGATCGTATGCCAGCGCGTGCATATAATAAGCTTAGTGCGCGGAAGATTGGTCCCCTTAAGGTTATTGAGCACATTAATTCCAATGCTTATCGCGTGCAGCTTCCAGACGACATTCATACTGCAAACGTGTTCAATGTCAAGCATCTCTTTCCATATCATGGCAAAAATACCGTTGCAGATTCGAGGGCGAATCTTCTTCAACCCTGGGGGACCTGATGCAGCGCATCTTATGATACGTTGGTTTTCTTAGTTGTGTTATTTTGGTTAGTTTGGTTTTCTTTTATTTTCAAATATGTTTAGGAAAGGATAATTATAAATCCTATTAGTGTCGGGATATGGAGTGTATCTAGATCTCCTCGGCTTTATCCCTTAGTCGTTATAAATAGAGTTTTAGGTTGAGTCTTTGATCATCGTTTTCTTTAAAATCAATAAAACCCAAAAAGAGGAAACTCAAGTTTCCCATAAAGAGCTTTGCGTTGCTTAGCACTGAGAGGAGTACTCTCGCCCGTTACTATCGCCTCCTAACTTCGTTCATAGCTTCCGCTACTCCATCAATTTAGGCTTGAATGTGTGGGATAAGTTGAAGAAATCATCTCTTGGAGTGTTTATAAATTTTACGGAATTAGGATACACATGGTCTGCCCAGAAAGTTCATTTCTTCCTCACACATCAGCTGGCAATCAACAATATTCATGAGATTTGGTCTTTAGATGGTAGACCACTCAGATTCTCTTTGAACGAATTTGCTCACATAACAATTTTTAATTGTGATCTTATTGACCTGTCAGACAACTTTGATGGTGATCACAAAGAGTTTTGGAAAGAAATGAAGATAGGAACAACCTCGGATGGTCCTATGTTTACTAAGTTGTTAAAGGTGATTGATTTTAGCAATACATGGAGTATGGAGAAGAGGCTGATGGTTGGTAGGTTATGTTTATTGTCTATTTGTGTGCATGGGCTACATCACGGATATAGAATCCCGTTGTCAACCGCTAAAAGAGTTCTTGATCCAGTGGCTTTTGAGAAATATCTGTGGGGTCGAGTTGCTTTTAGTTGTTTAGTTGATTCTGTGAAGGTTGTTGACTACGAAAAAGACTCGTACACTATACGCGGATTCGTTCATGCTATGTTGATTTGGGTGTACGAGAGTGTTCCTGGCATAGGAGAAGATTTTGGGATGAGAATGTCAGAAAGGAGTGGTGTGCCACTACTTGATTGGCAATCATCTCGGAAATGTATCAACTTTACTGAATTCATCAAGAAAAAGAAGAAGTTCCATGGAAAGGTTAGTTTTTAATATTGCAGCAGTTATATTTTTTGTTGTTTTTGCTGTTTTATATTGTCAGATGTATTTTGTTTAAAATTGTTGTGACAATTTTTTCTTTATTGTAACATCATATTTTTGTTTGTAATTTGTTTGTAGGTTTGTGTAAGGCACATGCTTCCAGTTTCAGAGATAAACATATACCCTAACTGGTGTGACGCAGATGATAACAAGGATCCTGAGCTAGATAACTTGATTAATGATATCATTCATAATCTTTTACCTCTAAATGCTTGGGAAAGTGACAAAACAGTTTGTTTGACAAAGAAGAAACGAAAAGTAAAAGATGATGAAGATGTCAAGAGTAGAAGCGTTCAGAAGAAAAATAAAGTAGAAGAGGCATACTCTAATGATGAGGAAGAAGCAAAAGTTGCAAAGAAAAAGGAGAAGATAGGCAAAGAACATATGGAGGTTAGTTTTTTTTATTCCTTTGCATATTTAACATAGTTTTCTTTTTTATTATTGATACTGATGTCAAGTATGTTATTATATTAACATATAAATGTTTGTGGGATGTTGATGATGAGAAGAAAAGCTTGTTGGATATTTGTAAGATGATGGATAAAATGAATGTTATAATTTCAGACTTGGGCGAGAAACTGAGCAGTAGAATGGACACTCTAGAGGGTAAATTTGAATCCTTTGTTGATCAGAAAATGAGTTCCTTAGAGGAGAAGCTGAGTGAGAAGATTGAAGCAATGGAGAGAGCTTTGAAAGAAGTAAAAAAGTCAAAACCCACTGTTGTACCAAATGATGCCACTTCAAACAACAATGAAGATGATGAGGCAAATAGTAAAAAACTTGTAAGTTAGATTTAGTTGTTTAGTATTGATTTATTTTTTGGTGTTGGATAGTAATATGAATTTTGTGTACATTTCAATCGTTTTTTTTGCATTCTTGGATGGTTGAGATGAAGCAGACTTCACAGGATGAATTTCCAGTTCAAAGAGTGGTGAAGGTGTATATTGTGAGCAATAAGAAGAAGAAAGAATCCAATATATCTGAGGATCTTTCTTTATGTGAGAAGAAAGTTTTTACTAAGGGTCATAAGAATAAGAAACATGAGAAGAAGAAATGTGGTCCCAAGGATGAGAAGAAGAAAGCTAATGTGTTTTTTTTTTCTAATGTAGCACATGGGTGCTGCAATGACTATGTTCTGCCAAAAGTTTGCGCGTGCTCCTTCTCAGTACCCTAATCAATGCATAGCATTCTTAGATCAAGATTTCATCACGACATTATATAAAGATTTTTCACAGTTTGAACCTTCGCATAAGAACTTTTTGTTCAGGGACTACTATGTGAATCAATTCAATGGTATAGCTCCCATTGGCCCAGCGACATCATCAGAGTCCGTTCCGTCAGAATCATCACAGTAATCAAATCGCATTTCTTCATCGTCAACATCTTCATCTTTTTTACTCACAACATCTGCATCTTCATCTTCGTTCACGAAAACATTATCTTCATGAACCAAATTGTTTTCGTTTCTTGGTCGTTTAACCATTACTTTCTTCTTCACTTCAACACAAAGTCGAACTTTATCCTTTTTCAATTGCCCCAAAAAAGTGTGAAACTGTCGAGAATTACAAATATTAAACGGTGGTATATCACCCGGTAAATTCTCAGATAACATCTTAGATAGCTTGTAGCTCAACACAACATCACATACTCTATTATCCAGCCCATAATCCTCATATACCATTCGAATGCAATCATCATAACTTGTTTGACGATTAGCTTCTAGAATTCTACAACCCTTATTATTATCAATCATAAACAACCACATGTTTTTCTCAATGATCCAATTGCCACACACGAGAATAATCTGATTCATATCTAATTCAGTCCCTTCGTTTTGTGACATCACGATGAGAACCCAGAAGCGTGAGGAAGAAAAAAACAAAGAACCAAACAAAATTGTGTGATCCAACCCCAAGTGTAGAAAGAGAATAACCAAAAAGGAAAAAAAATTATGAACTCCAAGATGAACCCAAAAGGAAAAAAAATTGAGAAGGATGACACGCATAAGTCGACGTGGGAGAGGAAGAAAAAAAAAGAGGCAACCGTTATTTTAGGACAAAACCATAGAAGTTACATTTAATATCCTTACGATATAAAAGTCTGTCAGACCTCAATTAAATCTGTCGTAATAAGCTGAACAAAAAAATCAAATGTAAGATATACAAAAGTCAGTCATCGTAGGTTACAAATCTGTCATAACGTAAAAAAATATGTTGTCACATGTTATTATTAAATGGGTCATACGAGCAATTACTTTTTTCTTATACAAGTCTGCTATCAAACACCAGATTTTTGTTAGATTAAACAAAATCTGTCATAACATAAAAAAAATTAAAATTCCGACCATATGTCATTCTTGCAATTATATTTGAGTAAAAAAATCTGTTACTGAACACCAGATTTATGTTAAGTTAAACTAAATCTGTCATCACTTAAAACAAATCTGTCATCAATAAAACAAATATTTTAGTAAAATAAATCTGTTATTAAATGACAGATTTTTGGTTACAATAAACAAATCTGTCGTTAGATAACGAAAATCTGTTATCATTAGATGTCATTCTAATAATTAATTTTCCGACGACAAATCTGTTATCATTCGACATATTTTTACTGAAAACTATAAGTATGTGGTCACTGAAACAAAGAAGACTGTCGTAAATTATGCAAATCTGTGGTGTCTTCGAAAGAAAGTCTGTCAAAAAAAATAAAACTGTTAAATATTATAAATCTGTCGTAACCATATACGAAAAATAACGAAGAAAATCTGTCGTGTGAAAATAAATCTGTTACAACTAGTTCAGGAAATTATGTGCCAGACTGGAAATAAATATTTGTAATATCTTATTTCCTTTTATATCAAATAAGGGTAATTATGACATGAAAAGAACACAAATAACCCTTAATTTTTATAAAACATTCTAACAATTAAACCCTTAATTTGGGTTATTCTAGTAACTTTTCCTAAAAAAAAGAACGAAAACATATCGAAAAATATGAGAAAAATAATTTAATTGAAAAAAGAAAATATATATATATATATATATATATATATATATATGATAAGGTAGAATATTCGCAGAATATTTTATTCTTGCGGATTAAGCTAAATCTCGCAAAGCTTACCTTTCTCTTGAGGATCAAGCTACTTCTCCATATAAATAAAGTCGTATCTCATTCTCTCAAATAATTCAGTAACGAAAATCAAAAGCTTCCAGCAATCTTCTTATTCTCTTTTCTGAAAAGTAAGTCTCGATAGTATATCATAGATCTAGTTCACAGATTCTATAATCGAGTGTCGCGATTATAGTCTCAACACGGTTGTATCCTGTAATACAGAATCTCCTTAAACCGCCACACTGTGGGAGATTTATTGAATTAAGGAGATCATATCTCGCCACTGCGTATTCATTTTTTCATAATCAGATTTTGTTCGTGATTTTTCAATTCAGAATTTCACATTCCTACAAAATTGAAATTGAGATATAATATAAGTTAATTATCTGGTTTTATCACTAAAACCAAATAGTGTCGACTTGATTATTCAATCATCATTTCGATAGTTAAAATTTTTCTTTAATATTATTAATTCGATTATTTAATCATCATTCTTTTTTAGTTAACTTAGTTTTCCCATCTATCTTTGTATATAACCATCATTTTGAACAATCGCACAAAATCAAATTTCTCTCCCTCTTCGAGATTCCTCTCCAATATATATATATATATATATATATATATATATATTCATATATAGTTTCCTTTGCTATTAACTATATTGTTTAAAAGTTTGAGTAAATATTTCATTCGATAGAAATCCACGTAATAGACGGGTCCTAATCTAGTACTAAATAAAAGTCAGGTTCATTGATGTTAAAGATTTCCACCGAAATTTTAGATGGACAATAATATCATTTCATGTTAGCAATTAAAATAATAACACTTACTATTAGAAAATTATGTCTTAGTTTCCTTTTAACAAAACAAATTATAGAAAATATTTTCATTTATTTTTTAAAAGAAAGTATTTTCTATAACTTTTATTGTTAATAGGAAACTAAGACATAATTACTTTTTAATTATTATTATTCCAATATTTTTCCTTCGAAGATGTTTAAAAGATAAACCAAACTATTTTTGATTGTGGACAATGAAACTCGAAAAATGACTTCAAACCTTTTTTTTAGAGTGAATTTGGTATTCAGCAATTGACTTTGGCGAAATCGGGTAAAAGAAAATTGCTATATTTGTCCAAGCAAAAATCATGAAAGGGTACCAACAAATGTCTAATCAGGTGAAGTAACTACAAAACGCCTTAGGGGTGTGAGTGGGGAAGAAATAGGAGGATATGAACATCCAATAAGGAAACAAAGGCTTATGTAATAGATAGGTAGGGGGCTACCATACAAGAATAAAAGAAAAGGGTGAGGCGAGAATTAATGAAACGTGGCGAGAGGGATAGATAAGACTTGGACGAAAGACTGATGTGATGGAGGGTCAATGCGTTCGGAGAGGGAGAAAATGAGCGGGAATTTGAAATTTTGAAGATTTACCTTAACAAATAGATGTGGGGTGTAGTGTAAAATTGTATAGAACCAAAAACAAAAAAGAAAAAAAAAGTCATAGGAGGAAAAAAACAGCAACGAAACAAGAAGAACTAAGGTATAGTTCACACAAAACTCATAGATCCATATGTAAAACTCATAGACATGGTTAGATCCATGTGTAAAACACAAGCAACAGAAATAAACTTACTCCTTGTCTCATACTATAGGTACCAGAGAAATGGAGACTACAGGAGGAATGTTACGGAACCAGGTCAAGGCAGAACAAGGTTGGTGGAGAAAAGACGCCGTAGGGGTGTGGAGGTTCCAAGTGTTGGAAGACAGGGTGAGTAAGGGGATAACACTCCGTGAGGGTGACACACTTGATACAGTGAAGAAGAAAGTGATGGCCGAGCTCCAAATAGACCAGGAGAAGGAGCACGTCGAGCTTACTTATGAAATGCCGAAATGGATGGACGTCGAAGGAAGCGTGATTCCGGTGCCAATACAGATTCGTTCTGACGGAGAGATGGACATGTTCCTTGCGATGCATGTTGACATGAAGGATCTAAAACTGTACGTGGTTCCGTTGCTGCATAACATGAGGCTTGAGGTCGACGAGTTCAGTGTCGTCCCGTTAATGGACGAGTTTTGTTTCATGGAAGTGATGAGTAAGAAGATGAAAGCTAAAGAAATGGAGCACATGGCTGCTAAAAGACAGATCGACGAGATCATCTGCACCCAAAAACCTATACTAGAAGTTGGTGAAGGGAGCACTGAGGAGGCTCGTGCATGGTTACGTGAGTCAAGCTATTTCAAAGAATTTGGATCTCTAACTGAAGCAATGAAGTACCATTCTGCTCAGTGCAAAGCTATGCGAGAAAATAGATCTCTAAACACTATCTTCTCAGAAGATGACGTATCCAGTGAAGAGGGGAGCTGCAAAGAGTTAACCAACATAACATGAGATCTTTTCGGAGATTTCACCCAAGCTGGTAAGCTAAACCTTCCACGTAACGACACATATGCTTGACGCTTACCATATCTTAATCTAATTCGATGTGGTTTATGATTGAACAGAAACAACCAACCCATTCGACAAAGAAGCAGAGGTTGAGCAACTGTTGCTTTAGCAACCCAACCAGCAGCAGCAGGTATGACGGGATAACGGAACTTATATTCTTTCCCATATATTGAGATGTAGGTTATAACTTATAATATAGATAAACAATGAGCAGACACGGCGGAGCTGGTGGAGGAAAGTGGAGAGAGTGACCCGGTGGAGAGGGTTAGAAGAACTATACAATTCCTCGAACTACCGGCATTTGCTATAGCCATGGATGCATCACCGGTTTTAGACGATGGTATAATCGATGGTATGAGCACTGCTACTAATATAAATAGAGCTTCATACATTTTTAGTAGACATCTAAATTAACAACATGCCTAGATTTCCCATGATTAGTTTAACTTATAACATGCAAAGATCGACCTCGTTGAAAGAGCGGTATTGGATGTCGCGTATGAGGGGGACGAGTTGTTTGTGGGCCGCTTGTTTAAATGCAAAGAGGACTGCAAGGTGAAGATTGCTGTTCACGCAATCAACCGGAAGTTCAGCTACCGTAACGAAAGAACGAACAATGATTTTGTCATTGCCCGTTGTATGTCGGACACTTGCCCATGGAGAGTTTACGCAGCTCGGATGGAGGACAATGGGTACATCCAAATCCGAAACTGCTGAGTTGAACCACACATGTCCGATTGCCATTAGGTCACAGTACCACAGGCAGGCAACAACATCGGTCATATCCGAAATCCTAAAGAAGAAGTATGCGGGTTTTGGGCGCGGGCCAAGCCCCATTGAGGTGATGAGAACAATGCAAGATGAGCACAACGTCATTGTCTCATACTAGAAGGCTTGGCATGCAAGAGAGTTAGCTATAGATAGTGTTAGAGGATCAGCAGCCGGGAGCTTCCGCTTGTTGCCAACATATTTGCATTTGCTCAAAAATGTAAACCCGGGGTCCGTGACTGCAGTTGAGACCCAGCTAGATTCACACAACACAGACCGTTTCGTTGCTTTTGCAGCAAATGTCAGAGGATGGAAATGCATGCGTAACGTGCTGGTTATAGATGGAGCTCATCTAAGAGGTAGATATACTGGACGACTTTTGACAGCGAGTGCCCAAGACGGGAACTTTCAAATCTTCCCCATTGCCTTTGGCGTCGTTGATAGTGAGAATGACAAAGTGTGGGAATGGTTCTTCGCACAGCTAAAGACAATCGTGTCGGACTCAGAAAATTTGACTTTTGTGTCCGATCGCCACTCCTCAATCTACGCTGGACTGGACAAGGTATAACGTAGCATCCATTTAAGAGTATAAACAGCTAAGAAAAATTGTGAATGTATATTTAACCAAATAGTAATCTATGAGTGACGTTACTTTCAGGTGTACCCAACAGCTATGCACGGGGCGTGCATAGTTCATCTCCGGCGTAATGTTGCTTCGAAATTCAAGCTGAGGGTGCTTGGACCACTCATCTCTAAGGCTGCTAGAGCATACAAGAAAACTACCTTCCATGAAAACTTTGGCGAGATAGAGAGAAGCTCACCACAGTGTGCAGAGTACCTCTTGTCCATATTGTTACACCATTGGGCCTGGTCGCATAGCTACGCTGAACGATACAACATCATGACTTCGAACGTGGCCGAGTCAATTAACGCTGTCTTAAAAGAAGCTCATGAGCTACCTGTGGTCTCCATTATTGAATACATCTGAGGGACATTCATGGCTTGGTTTACAAAGAGGAGGGACAAGGCAGTGAAACTGACGATGACCCTAAGTCCAAAGGTGACCGAGATTATCAATTCAAGTTTCGACCGTTCAACGGCATATGAAGTACTGAAGATAAACTCCGACAACTACGAAACCAAGTCCCCAACTGGGAGATCATACCACGTGGACCTCCCCTACAAGGCATGCAGCTGCAAAGAGTTCGAGAAGCTTAAAATACCTTGCGGCCATGCGATAGCGGTGGCCATGCATGCATATGTGATGGTGGAGACACTAGCCGCAAGAGAGTACAGCACTTTCTTATGGAATATGACATATAGCGGAAGCCTAAACCCGGTCCCCAACATGAGCTCCCTTTATGCAATCCCTGATGAGATAGCAACATGTATGGTCATGCCACCCTCGACAAGAAGGCCACGAGGTAGGCCAAAGCGTGTTAGATATCTTTCAACAGGAGAATTTAAGGTATAATATAGACTGCTAAAAAAACATGTGAATTACTATTACTATACATAGCTAACTACTTTCACTTCTTAGCGACCGAGGAAAAAGACAACCAGGAGTTGTAGCAGGTGCAAAGGAACTGGGCATAATCGTCAATCTTGCAAGATGCCTATCTAAAATATTATAAAATAAGGTAACTATTATAGTATAGTCCCACTAGTTCTTGAATATCCAACTAATTTTGTATATTTCTTTTGCAGCACTACTAAGCTGCGATTTTCCGATGTATGAGGATAGCTTGACGGATTATTATCTACTTTGCTTCACGGACGTTCAAGAAGTAGCGCTCTTTTGGTTTTGATTATGTAAAATAGATGTATGACAGCCACGGAATAGATTAGCAATATGTTGGTGCAATGCTGGCACTAAGTATAGTTAACTTCCCACCCTTTTATAACCAAACTCGATGTAATAGTTGTGTATCTAGGACCCTCAAAGGTCAGACACAAGGGTTACCGATCAACTTTTTAATGTATGATATTTATGTCATTACTCTCTAGATCTTAGATTGCATTGCAAACAAACACAACTTGTGCCGATAAAGGAAGAAAACTAACTTCACAAAAATACGTAACAAACCATCATTAGATATATATATCCACCCAAGTAGATAGAGGCAAATGAGGATCTACAAAAGAGCATATATACCCATTTAAATATGTAGCAGACGAATTAGGAAAAAAAACATCCTACATAGAATTTGTAGCTGTAAACCAAAACTCACAATGTTTTACAAGCGGCCAAGTGAAAAATCCAAAAGAGTAACCAAACAATTGAAAGATAAAAAAGCAAAACCAAATACTAAAAGTTCCAACTCGCCTACACATCACCACAACAATGTTCGTACATCTCCACAACTAGCTGTTCACCACGAGCATGGACATTCTCTTCCTTGACCTGGTACACCGCCTCAAGTCCTCCTCTCGCGTGTGCTTGAATAAACAAAAGAGAGAGCATCCCGGTGTTGGCACGGTTAGAAGATTGAACAACCCTCGTGTCCCTCATGAACGATATGGGGTGGAGTTTAAAATTCTTCATAAAATCATTCACACTAGTGAAACTTGGTGTTTTAGGTCGGTTTGTTTCAATCGATTGATAGTATAAAGGGTGAAATGTCGAACCTAATCTAGAGCATGTCTGTAACACTTAATGTGGATTAAGCTAGCAAGTCAAGCAATATATTTTAGGGGTTTTTCTTACTAACAACCTAAAATACAGAATTTTAAACTAGAGATGCAGAGTCCGTCACACTCTAACAAATCATGGACTAAAGATGCAAAAACTAAGACTAGTTGCAAAATCCTAAGTGACTCGAGTAGGTCACTCGAGTGGTGCACTCGAGTGGACTTGGCCGAGTGGTATAAGAACTCTAATGAAAGCGGTAAACAAGAGATCTAAGACCATCAGCATCAGAGACACAATGTCTCTGGGAAGACATTGTCTCTCCCAAAAGATGGCCACGTGTCGCAACGTGATTCGTTGCGACAAAAAAAAATCAATTTTTTTTTTTATAAAAAAATTGGCTGAAGACGCGGGCCCCATGTCGGAAGACATGATTCTGGGTCTGCAATGCAGATGCTCTAAGAATAACGACTAGTTCAAATAAAAGACAAAGGGATCTCGGGGATAGATTCATAGGATCATCTACACTCTCACGCCATGGGTGCTAATTTACTAAACTCAGAGTAAATCCCTTGACGATGGATCTCACTTCCAACCCAACCCACTGTCGTGGTGATGGATCTCAACAAGTGACTAAGGATCGATCCGTCAAAGCCAAGAAAGACTCATAACAAGTGAGTAGTTGGGTCGTGACGTAAATCAACATCTGATGCACCAACTCTCACACTATTGTGTCTTAATCCCAGGAAAAACTAGATCTGGTGGTTCAAGGCACTTTTGCTGCTCATGAAATCACATAAAATCATGATCCTCTTGATCAGAGAGGTACAAGCATTAAAAACGAGAACCCAAGAGGGATTTTAAAACTGAATCAGCATAAATCAACGAAAACCCATGGCAATCGAGTGAGACTAGCTAATCCATCCCCAAAAACCCCTAAAACGACTACTCACTCATCGAGATCATCATCGAAGCCAAAAGCCCAGAAAAGCTAAGACTTGTCATAGATGAAAGATGATCTGATGAGAAAGAAATTTAGAAAAAGGAACAGTAAATCAAACTCGATCTTATTAAAATTACTAAGAGTTGCAAAATTCTGAATCGAAATCTAAAGATAAACTAGAGACAGAAAACTAAGAGAGAAAAACTAATTATTCTAAGGCGGCGCAGAATAAAAATTGTGTCAGATCGCGCGTCCCCCCGCGAGTTATGATTACCCTTGGTATTTATACATAAGAATTAGGGATAATGAGAATTCGCCATAATTTGCGGAATCTTCTCGAAGCGGTGCTCACCACTCGACCCAGCAGTCAAGTGGTCTGGTCAAGTAGCCTCCTCGAGTCTTCATCCGAGTAGCCTTCTCGAGTAAGTTGAGCTTCCTTTGTAGTCTTCAACTCTATGGCTCCATGTCACTCGGGTCGTGACTCCTTGCAGAAATCCTCACGTCGCTTCATAGCTTGAGAGGTTACACAAGTGATGACTCCTTGCAGCTCCAAGTACCTGAAAGTACCACATGTGTGCAAAATGCATGCAAACTAATGCAAAGAGACTAAAAATCCTAAATGTCAAATAAATGCAATAAGTGATAAGAGTAATGCCTAAAATCTATGCTAAGTTGCAATAAAATAATAGTAAAAACATGCCAAAATGCAATGTTATCAAACTCCCCCAAACTTATCATTTGCTTGCCCTCAAGCAAATAGAAAGAATAAGATGAAAGGAGTAAGGTTGAAAGTGGGGACTCGAAACCTAGCAAACTAAGCAAACCTCTGAAGTCAACACCACAGTTAATAGTTCTAGCATGCAAATCACAACTGTTTTACTTAAAAGCTTTAGCCATACTCATCACATAGAATTCAACACTAAGACTCTGCCAAAACAAGCATTCAAAGTAAGCTATCCCTTTAACATTTATTAAGCACGAACTGGTGGATCATGATATGCAATAACTAAAACTCATTTGGTTGAGGGACAAGTTTTAAGAGATAAAAGTGATCTCTTCTTCCTCTGGTTTAAGCGCAAGTATCAGGATCTCTCATTGAAAAAGATTGAATTTTAAGAGAATGCTAAAGGTAAAGCCAATTGATGCATACAGGAGCAGACTATCATCTACCCATGATCATCCAATGACTTCCTTAACTCTAAAACCTCAGAAACTGAACCTAGCATTACCTTTGGTATTTAAAGACTTTTTTTCTTTTCTCTATGAATCCAAGGATCGATCTTTCTGATTTTCTTCTAAGGAGAGGGTGTTTCTACATTTTTTTCTTTAACTTCTAGCGGATTTGGAAAATTTTCTATTTTTTTTCTAAGACTTGACTCGACCACTTTGGTCGAGTAAGCTACTCGAGTGGTATTACTATATATATATTTTTTCTCTTTCATTTCTTGACTCGGAGCTAACTCTTATCTTCCAAATCCTTTACTAGACTTATACATTTTTTATTACCCTCGACAAAGGCATTCGTTTTTTTAGCAAACTCTTTTCTTTCTTTTCTTTCCAAAACTCAAACTCAAAACCCATTCGAACCCCTTAGCCTAATCTGATTCAAAAAGTGTGAATCAGAGACTACATGAGAGGCTACTCCTGTCGGCAAAACCTAACACTTTCTCTTTAATTCAATCCGAAAATAGGCCTCACTTCTCTCACAATTGATGTATTGGTCTGAAATGAAGTTTTTGGTTTGGTTTTGTGGAACTGTCTCAATGATGGAGACAACTACTTGGATTAGCAAGAGTGGTAAAAGGTGCAAGAAAATCCAAGTATTCTGAGGTATCCATGAGTTTTAAGTTTTTAGAGCATATCATGACAATTAAGTTTTCAAATTTAAAGTTTAAATTCGTAGGGATAGATTTACAAGTCGCAGCAAGTTTTTAACCAAGTGAGAGTGCTAAGTTCAATTCCAAGCAAGGTGTAGCCTTATGTTTCAAACTAAGGTGAATGCATAAGACAACTTATAACAATGGCACTGAAATCATATGTTTGGTTATTAAGCCTTAATTGGTTAACTCGTCATCATCCCCTATGCTAAATGCAACAATCCTAAGCAAATGCAACTACATGACACTCTGTTTTTGTGAAATCATTTTCTAAAAAATTTCAAATTTTTATGGATTTTAGAAGCACATCGATGAATGCAAAATTTGAATTAAGAAAACAAAGAAAGATGTCAAATACATCTCTTAGACTGAAATGACCCGTCCCGAAAACCACTAAACCGGGACTGGTTCAATAAACGTAAACCACACAAAACCGGCATTTTTAAAATTTCTAACAACTTAACCAATTAATCCATTTAATCCAATATAATAATAAAAATGTTCTAACAATCTAGCGGAAGCAATTCAGCAATAAGCACTAATCTGAAACAATATTCAATATAAATAAATGAAAACTATCTCGGTATGTCATCCCGGTCCGTCACCGCAGTTCCACGAGCTTCAGCTAGCTTTATCCTTTCCCTTACCTGCGCCATTACGAATAGACGCAGTCAGTATTTAATAAATACTGAGGAGGCGATCAACCCGTCTACTAGGTCAATTAGGACAAAATTACGAAAATACCCCTCCGACATAATTAAATGTCCAGACTCGACAAACAGCACAACAATGATTTAGTAAAATTAATTCACCGCAAACTAATGAATTAAATCAATCAACGGCAATTTTAAACACCTAAAATTGACTAAAACAATTAATTCTCAACAATTAATTCAACAATAATTCATAGAAAAATTACATAAAATAATCTCACAAATAACGACAATTTCTAGCAATTTTTCCAGAATTTATCTAAGCAATAAAAATACCGCGAAAATCACAAAACACAGAATTAAATCCTAACACTGAATTATCTCGGGAAATAATTCCGTAAATCATCCGACCATGGTACTGCACTCACCGTAGCCACTAGTAGCACCTTCCGACACAACTTTTCTGCGACTTCCGGAAACTTTTTCCGCTCCGTCTACACCTTTAAAATCCCGAACCCGCAACCTAATAAAATAAAATAATCAAACTTAATATAACTACACAACTTAATAATCACTACACGACAAACATGATTCACAAAATGAATCATCTTCTTCGACAACACTCTGCAACAACACCACCGTTCATGACGTGACTGATCACGACCGATCAACGCCCGCCTCCGACGAAACTCAACTACAACAACACCGACCCGCCACCACAACTCCACCGATCAACTATTCCCACCATAACCGCCACTCTCCGTCACATCCTCACCGAACTCAATGACGATCTCAACCCTTACATGTGCCGTTGACACCACGCCATTGCCGCTCACGACGATCTCCACAACGCCAACAGCTTCTTAGATGCGATGTGCCCCGTGACTCCACCGTACCGCCGATCACGATCTCGACCATTCAACATATCCGTGGCTCATTCCCCACCACCACGTCGAAGTCCGATCACCACCATGCCATCGTCCGATCACCACCACCGATCAACACGTCCAAAACCCACATCGCCACCACCCAACCAACTCCTTCACCAACCGCGGCTTCCCAATACGCCTCTGATCAAATCCTCAACACGCCACCACCGTGACCCAACATCGAGCACCCGCCGTACTCGATCAATATGAAAACAAGAGGAGAGGAGACTTACCCAACGAGAGAAGAGAGAGAGATTGAAGCTTCGCACGTACGACGAACCTCCACCTCAACCACAATCCCACAAACCTCAGTTCTCTTTCTTCTTTCCACTTAGGAGGCGGCTAGGTATCACGAAGACGGAGATATACGCGTGAATACATATATATGTATCACTCTTTCCGTATTACACCGATCAGTCCCAAGTTGTTACTAAATTTTCAAAATGACCCCAAAACTCCTTAATCGATCAATTTAACCCACACACAACTTTCCAATTCGATCAGTTAAACCCATAACTTTCCAAACACACCAATTGGCCCCAAACTTCTAAAATTATCAATTAAACCCGACTGCAACTTCTGGATTTAATCAAATCAACCCTTAACTTTTGAATTCAACAAATACACCCCCAATATTGGTTTGCGGATGTTGCAGATACACGCCCGCAAACAGAAATTACACAGCCCCTTGGGTAAGAAAAATGCAAAGAGAATCCTAAGAGATTAAAACAAAGAAAAACAAAAAATTATGCAATGATATATACAAAGGTGAGGGTGTGGTACCTTATTGGCGGTTGGAGAAGTAGGAGTCGAGGTAGTCATCCATGGAATCGTGGGTGTACGAGGACTTGGCTGGCTGACTCGAGTGACTAGGTCGAGTGAGCTTCCTTGAAGGTCTATGTCGAATGAGGCGGTTTGGGTCTGATTGATCTTCTTCGTCAGCAGCTGGACATCGGATGATAGGTCTCCTCTGAGCCGACTCGAGTGGTATACTCGAGTGAACCAGTTGAGTGGGTTGAGAGTGGGGCTTTTCATCTTCTTCTGAAGTTAGGGTTTGGATATAAACCCTTCTCTCCCCACGCGAGTCTTCAACTGAGGATCGACGTCTTGGTTGACTCAAGCTTGCATGGCATTGGTGATGGGTGAAAGAGTGAGTCCTTGCCAAGCTTCTTGTGTCGTGTGGATGGTAAACGGGTGGTTGGGGTCGCTGACTGACCTGCAGTTCCTTAACACTTCTTGTCAGGTCGTTCACCGTTGTGGTAAGTTCTTTGACATTGCCTTTAAGTTTCTTGATGGTCTTGTCTTGCCATTTAGACCATCGTCTAGATAAGGTCAACTTCTTACTCACCATTCCCAAGTTGGTGCAAACTTCCTCATTGAATTCATACCTCTCAGGCTCAGGAATAGATTTCTCCACTTCTGCCACAGCATCTCTCTGAACTCTAGTCATGTAGAGGAGGTGAAGAGGTGGAAAAAAATCAACACTCTCTCCTTCAGTGAGCTTTGGCATTTCTTGGCATCTGTAGTCATGCTCCTATGATCAGCGTATGAAGCGACCTTCATAGTTGACAGAAATTGGCATGTCTCGTTCTCGTAAGCAGGGAAGTGGTAAGTCATAAGGACTTGGAGGTTGGCTGCTCTGAGTAGGCTTGTCACCTCTTCCGTGATTCCCAGGGCTTCCATTGTCGCAAGATGAGGATATCTTGTTCCGTGAAACCTCATTGACTTTAGGGCCATAATGGAGTTATCTTCCGAGTCCTCTGATGCGATGGTTGTTGCTCCTTTGTTCCTTCTTTCTATTTCTTTTTCAATAATTTCTTCGGACTCGCTCTCTGTGACAGCTCTGGACCTCTGACCACTTCTCCCTCCCTCGTCATGAAGCCTTGCATAGTATGGGCTTCGTTGTCATGAGATTTATCTTTTAAGGTGGGATTTCTCTCCTAGCTCGCATCATGTTTCGTGCTATGGTTTCAGCTGATATTAGCCCTGTTTTCCTGAAAATAGATACAAGAATTTAAAAGATTTAGCAAAAGGGATAAGTGTTTCGGGTAGCGACTCGAGTGAGCCACTCGAGTGGATTACTCGAGTAGACTGCTCGAGTGCTGCAGGTAAAAGGATGAATCGTAACAGTATGCAATGAGAAAAACTTCATGAATCGAAATGAATAAAGAGGGGGTTATCAGTAATGGCTCCCGTGGTGCAATATTATATCCTTCATAATAAGAGATAGTCAAGATTTTTATGAAAGTTTTTGCACGAATCATAAGAAGTTTACTGGGGAAAACGCAAGAAGAGAGCTTAAGAACCCATTCTATTGATTTAAAGACAAAAATCTTATGAATTTTTTCAGAAAAGTTTACGGATGAACCCTAATCAAATTTTCATGAAATTCTAGGAAAATAAAATACTTATTGGACGAATTTGCCTCTTCTAGACATGATGACTCAAGAATATTTCAGAATGAATTCAAAGATATATTTCAGAGAAAGTTTTAAAAATTCTCGTGAGAAGTAAATGAGATCGGAAATTATAAAGGGAAAGAGTGGGACTTTAATCAACTTCGAGCACTGTGGTCGAGTAGGTGTAGTAGGGTGGAATGGATAAGGTTAGATAAGTGGCCAAGATTAAAAATTTAGATTTCATAGATTTTCAGATAGAACCTGGGCCACTCGACCATGGGGTCGAGTGGTGTACTCGAGTCCTGTGTTGGAGTGATGTACTCGACTGCTTTGGGATTTTCGTATCTCGACCTTACCAAGCTTCCTGAGACATCAAAACACTAAAAAGAAAATATTAAGATACCAAAAACTATGAAAACTTAAAATGAAAAATATTTACAGGGATAATCATGAGACTTCCTCTCAAGTGAGCTTGTTTTAAGTCTCTTAGCTTGACTTTCATTTGTTAAGCTTGCCTAACATCACCCACATCGAGTGGGGTGTCGTGCGGTATGCCTTGATCTGCTATATATTGTTTGACTCTCTGTCCATTCACAGTGAATTCTCTGCCTTCAGGGTTCAACAAGGTGATTGCTCCATATGGTAAGACTTCTTTTATGCGGAATGGGCCTGACCACCTTGACTTCAACTTGCCAGGAAAAAGTTTGAGTCTGGAATTAAATAGTAACACCTGATCTCCTGCAGTGAACTCTTTTTGCTGGATCATTTTGTCATGGAAAGCTTTTGTTCTTTCCTTATAAACCTTTGAGCTTTCGTATGCATCAAGCCTTATTTCCTCTAACTCGTGCAAAGTTACCTTCCTCTTTTCTTGAGCTGGTAAGAGGTCAAGATTTAACATTTTTGTAGCCCAGAGTGCTTTGTACTCTAACTCCACAGGTAGATGGCAAGATTTTCCATATAGTAGCTGAAAAGGGGTCTTGTATGCTGTCCAGTAAGCCCACAGAGCATCATCAAGTTTAGGTGCCCAGTATCTTTTCGAAGTTCCCACCACTTTGGCTAAAATTGCTTTGATCTGCTTATTGGACAGTTCAACTTGACCACTTGTCTGAGGGTGATAAGGTGTCGCAACCTTATGTCTCACCCCATGCTTTTTCAGAAGATTCTCAAATTGCTTATTGATGAAATGGGATCCTCCATCACTTATCACAACTTTGGGAACTCCAAACCTGGGGAATATGATTGATTTAAACATCTTCAAGACAACCTTAGCGTCGTTGGTCGGTGATGCTATGGCTTCGACCCATTTTGAGACATAGTTAACTGCTACCAAGATGTAGCTGTTTCCATGATATGGGGGTTGAAAGGACCCATGAAATCAATTCCCCAACAATCAAATACATCCACCTCCAAGATTGGATTCTGAGGCATCTCATTTCTCTTGCTTATATTGCCCATCCTCTAACATGTGTCACATTGAGCAATGAAATTCTTCGTGTCTTTAAACATCGTTGGCCACCCTAGACCTTCTTGAAAGATCTTCTGAGTAGTCTTGAAAGTGGCAAAGTGCCCTCCGTACGTGGAACCGTGACAATGCTCGAGGACTCCTCTCACTTCTTCTTCAGCAATGCTTTTTTTGAACACACTATCTGCCCCCCTTTTGTAAAGGTAAGGTTCGTCCTAGAAATAGTGATTTGCATCTCTATATAGCTTTTTCCTAGCAATGGCATCAAGGTGCATAGGTTTATGGCCGGTTGCCTTATAATTTGCTAAGTCTGCGTACCAGGGTAATTTATAGTGACTTGACTCGACTGCCTTACTCGAGTGAGTTGCTCGAGTGATACAGTCAAGTGAATTACTCGAGTGGCCATGTCGAGTCGCGTGTTGAGTTAAACTTCTTACAGACATAAGCTGTTCTTCAGGCATGGAGTCATTTACTGGTGCTGGGCTATCAATTCACATTCTGGAGAGATGGTCTGCTACTCCGTTCTCGATACCCTTTTTGTCAACTATCTCCAAGTCATATTCTTGAATAAGGAGGATCCATCTAAGAAGTCTTGGTTTAGTGTCCTTCTTGGCATAGATGTGACGTAGTGCAGCATGATCAGTGTATACTGTCACCTTCTGATCCACCAAATAACTTTTAAACTTCTCTATGGCGAAGACGACAGCAAGCATCTCTTTCTCTGTTGTTGCATATCTCCCCTGAGCTTCGTCTAAGGTTCTGCTTGCATAATGGATAACATGCAACTTCTTGTCGATTCGCTGACCCAAAACTGCTCCTACTGCATAGTCTGAAGCGTCACACATTATCTCAAATGGATAACTCCAGTTTGGGGCTTGGACGATTGGGGCTGATACTAAAGCTTCTTTAATCACGTGGAAAGCCTTCAAACAGTCAGCGTTGAAAATGAATTCGGTCTCCTTGCACAGTAGTCGTGTGAGGGGTCTTGTTAGCTTAGAAAAATCCTTGATGAATCTTTGGTAGAACCGAGCATGGCCTAGGAAACTCCTGACGTCTTTAACTGTCCTTGGAGGTTGCAGTTGCATCATTACTTCGACCTTTGCTCTATCCACTTCAATGCCCTTCTCCAAGATCTTATGTCCGAGGACAATCCCTTCCGTCACCATGAAGTGGCATTTCTCCCAATTCAGGACCAGATTTGTCTCCTCACATCTAATAAGCACCCTGCACAAATTCAACAAACAGGAGGAGAAGGAGGAGCCATACACGAAAAAATCATCCATGAAGACCTCCACCATCTCCTCTATCAAATCTGAAAAGATAGAGGTCATACACCTCTGAAATGTTGTAGGTGCATTGCATAGACCGAAAGGCATTCTTCTGTAAGCGAAAGTCCCATAAGGACAAGTAAACGTGGTCTTTTCTTGGTCATTTGGGTGTATGGGAATTTGAAAGAAACCACTGTATCCATCAAGGAAACAGTGGTATGGGTGGTTGGCAAGTCTTTCGAGCATTTGGTCTATGAATGGCAATGGAAAATGATCCTTCCTAGATGCAGCATTTAACTTTCTATAATCGATGCACATGCGATGACCTATTATTGTTCTAGTTGGAATCAGTTCATCTTTCTCAGTTTTAACTACAGTGATTCCTCTTTTCTTAGGCACACAATGCACAGGGGATACCCAAGTACTGTCGGAGATTAGATTGATTATCCCAGCATCCAAGAGTTTAATGATTTCCTTTTTTACTACTTCTTTAAGGTTGGGGTTCAGACGTCTCTGGTGCTCTACACCAGTGTGTGTTTCATTCTCAAGATGGATTCTATGAGTGCATAAAGAAGGTGAAATTCCTTTTATATCATCAAGAGAATAACCTATAGCTTTTCTAAATTTCCTCAACTCGTTCAGCAAAAGGTTTAATTCTTCAGGTTTCAACTTATCATTCACTATTACGGGATAAGTGTCATTTTTTCCTAAGAAAGCGTACCTTAGCCCTTCTGGAAGTGGCTTGAGTTCGACAGTCGGCGCTTTAAGTTCAGACCACTCGGATGGTTTGATGTTGTGTGACTTGGGTGGGCAATCGAGTGAATTAATCGAGTGCTATTTCCTCTGAGCCGACTCGAGTAGCCTACTCGAGTGGCCCGATCGAGTGACTTCCTCGAGTGCTGCGATTTCTTCAGGTTTCCCCAGAATGGTCTTCCCAGAATCAGTGGGTCTTGGGGATCCTCATTCATTTTGAGAACTACGAAGTCAGTAGGAACTTCGATGTACCCTATTCTAACGGGAAGATCTTCTAGCAACCCATGTGGATGACGGACAGATCGATCTGCTAATACCAGGGAGATATTACTGGGAGAAAATCTGGTATACCCTAGTCTTATTGCAACAGATAACGGCATGAGGCTTACTGATGCTTCTAGGTCACATAAACAGTTTTTGAAAGTGAGAGCATCGATTGAGCATGGTAGCGTGAAGGAGCCTGGATCCTGAAGCTTTTCCTTGCATATTATCTGCTTCTGTATGATGGCGCTGCACTGATGAGTGAGAAGTACCATACTTTGAATATCTTTAGTTTTCTCCTTGACTAAATCTTTCAAATATTTCTGAGCTGGAGGTATAAGCATTAAAGCTTCCAGAAGAGGTATCTGATGTTCAACATCTTTTAAATGTTTCTCAAAGAGTTTTTTGTATTTATCTACCTGATTCTTCTTGTTTCTCCCTGGGAAAGGTAATGGAGGTACATAAGAGGGCAAGTCATCAGGATTACCTTTTTCCTTGGACTTCATAAGAATATCTTCAGGAGAGGAGGCTACTCGACCCGCCACTCGAGTAGTTGACTCGAGTGGTGGTTCTACCGGTGCTTGTGCCTTATCGTGATAATCACCCTCCCCCTCTTGGATCTCACTGTCCTCAGCGATAGAAACAGGGGCTCGTGGTGGTAGTTGTTTTCCACTTCGCAGTGTGATCACACTAATCTTCTGGTCTGGTAGGGGTGTAGTTACGGTTAGACTGGTATGAGTAGAATATACCAGTGTGCGCAATGATTGTTGTTCGGTGTAGAGGTTGCTGAGTTGTTGCTGAATATCAAGATTCTGCTGCTGAAGATCAAGAGTTTGCTTCGTGGAGGCAATAGCGGCTTGGTCTTGACTATGTATGAGTTGTTGTAATAACAGCTTGATGTCGCCATCTGGTGCAAGTGGTGGTGGAGATGGCTGAGATGTGAGTAGCATCATATCAACCTTCTCGTGAAGAATCTGAATATCTGATCTGCCATCGGCTTCGAATGCATGAACATTCTGAATACCTAGTCCATATTCTTCGTTCGAAATACTGTCTGATCTTGCTAAGTTTTCTACCAATATCCAACCAGCTTGTGCTTCGGCGCTTAAGAAATTTCCATTGCTACCAGTGTCAAGGCACATCCTGACCATGGGTGAGACGCCACGGTATATTGTGCAAAGTAATGATGCTTTGGAGAAACCGTGGTGTGGACACTTCATGAGATAACTGTTGAATCGGTCCCAAGCGTCCTATAAAGTTTCACCCAACTTCTGGTGAAATGTGGATATCTCTTGCCGAAACATCGCAGTTCGTTGGATTGAGAAGAACTTGGTGAGGAACGTTACAGGATTCCCAGGTTGTGATAGATCCTGGTGGGAGAGATTTTTCCCAAGTAGTGGCGTTATTCGCTAAAGAGAATGGGAACAGTCGTAGCTTGTATCCATCTTCAGTAATCCCACGGATCCTTGCGAGGATGCAGATTCGTTCAAAGACATCTAGATGTTCAAGAGGGTCTTCAGATGCCCACCCGTGAAACCTGTTGTGTGAAACCATGGAAATTATGCCCCCGGAGATTTTGAAATCAGCATCAGCTTCTGGAGCAGCTATTTCATGTCTCTTTGGAGTGTGAAATGGTGTCTCGTGTGAGACTATTGATGTAGCCATGGAAAGTTGTGATACACTCGACTAGGTTAGCCAGGTAGATAACTCGAGTTATAAGGGTACCACTATACTAATCTCATTGGAGCACCAGCTCCAATGACTCGAGGTGCAGGTTGCTCTGCCATTTCAACTGGTGTCTCCTTCGTGGGTTGATCTAAGCGAGTCTGAGAGCGTGTTCGCATACGGTGTAAGGACGACTCGAGAGAAGCACTCGAGTAGAGTACTCGAGTATACAAATCGAGTAGAATGGTACCTGATGCAACACAAACAGAACTTCAACACAAATCAGTAAGACTTTAAACAAAAGGCTAATGCAAATAGAATATCGATCCGAGAAGTTGAGTAGCAAGAACAAGCCTTGCTAGATCAAAATCTCAGATCTTTTATGCAAATGAAACTTGATCTAGTAAGCTTAAAAATGATAAATGTGCAGACAATGACTCTAAACTGGCAACGGCGCCAAATTGAAACTTGGCGTTTTAGGTCGGTTTGTTTCAAACGATTGAAAGTATAAAGGGTGAAATGTCGAACCTAATCTAGAGCATGTCTGTAACACTTAATGTGGATTAAGCTAGCAAGTCAAGCAATATATTTTAGGGGTTTTTCTTACTAACAACCTAAAATACAGAATTTTAAACTAGAGATGCAGAGTCTGTCACACTCTAACAAATCATGGACTAAAGATACAAAAACTAAGACTAGTTGCAAAATCCTAAGTGACTCGAGTAGGTCACTCGAGTGGATTTGGCCGAGTGGTATAAGAACTCTAATGAAAGCGGTAAACAAGAGATCTAAGAATAACAACTAGTTCAAATAAAAGACAAAGGGATCTCGGGGATAGATTCATAGGATCATCTACACTCTCACGCCATGGGTGCTAATTTACTAAACTCAGGGTATATCCCTTGACGATGGATCTCACTTCCAACCCAACCCACTGTCGTGGTGATGGATCTCAACAAGTGACTAAGGATCGATCCGTCAAAGCCAAGAAAGACTCATAACAAGTGACTAGTTGGTTCGTGACGTAAATCAACATCTGATGCACCAACTCTCACGCTATTGTGTCTTAATCCCAGGAAAAACTAGATCTGGTGGTTAAAGGCACTTTTGCTGCTCATGAAGTCACCTAAAATCATGATCCTCTTGATCAGAGAGGTACAAGCATTAAAAACGAGAACCCAAGAGGGATTTTAAAACCGAATCAGCATAAATCAACGAAAACCCATGGCAATCGAGGGAGACTAGCTAATCCATCCCCGAAAACCCCTAAAACGACTACTCACTCATCGAGATCATCATCGAAGCCAAAAGCCCAGAAAAGCTAAGACTTGTCATAGATGAAAGATGATCTGATGAGAATGAAATTTAGAAAAAGGAACAGTAAATCAAACTCGATCTTATTAAAATTACTAAGAGTTGCAAAATTCTGAATCGAAATCTAAAGATAAACTAGAGAGAGAAAACTAAGAGAGAAAAACTAATTATTCTAAGGCGGCGCGGAATAAAAATTGTGTCAGATCGCGCGTCCTCCCGCGAGTTATGATTACCCTTGGTATTTATACATAAGAATTAGGGATAATGAGAATTCGCCATAATTTTTGGAATCTTCTCGAAGCGGTGCTCACCACTCGACCCAGCAGTCAAGTGGTCTGGTCGAGTAGCCTCCTCGAGTCTTCATCCGAGTAGCCTTCTCGAGTAAGTTGAGCTTCCTTTGCAGTCTTCAACTCTATGGCTCCATGTCACTCGGGTCGTGACTCCTTGCAGAAATCCTCACGTCGTTTCATAGCTTGAGAGGTTACACAAGTGATGGCTCCTTGCAGCTCCAAGTACCTGAAAGTACCACATGTGTGCAAAATGCATGCAAACTAATGCAAAGAGACTAAAAATCCTAAATGTCAAATAAATGCAATAAGTGATAAGAGTAATGCCTAAAACCTATGCTAAGTTGCAATAAAACAATAGTAAAAACATGCCAAAATGCAATGTTATCAACCAGCCTTCCTAATTAAATAGGAGAGCATATCGCATACGAAATCAACATCCTCCCCAAGGCAGGCTCCACGACGCTCACTTGCGGTTGAATCAAAAATAGTCAAGGTCGAGGACAGGAGATCAACCATAACACTTATCCATCGGGACAGGTCAATGTTAAAGGGAAAATATAGGAAGTCGACATCCTTGACCTATTCCTTCCGAGTATCTTTGAACCTCGAACGAATGGACTTAATGAGCTCAGGAGTAAACTCAAAAGTTGCTTTCCTTTTCTCCTTCTTGAAATTGGAGTACATCTTGGCAAGAGACACAACAAACCGACAAGGGAGAATGTCACTCATGGATCACGATGAGTTCTACACTTGGTTAAAACAGTCTCCCTAATAACCATAACAGCTGAGTCCATAACCTACAAATTAGAACATAGATTTATGAGATAGATGTCCAAAGTTAGGGAAGTAGATATTTTGAAAAACCACAAACCTCTGAACGATCAGGAGAAATAGAGACTGGAAGTTTTTCTAAGTCAGATCCAGTCAACATCAAACCAGGTCCATAACAAAGTTCCCTGCAGGAAAAAATGAAATCATGTTAACTTACATTAAAATGTGTTAGACATTAACATTTTTTTTTGGACTTTCAACTTAGACGTCTTACCTATCCATGTTGATCTGCTGGCACATAATAGAGAACTTAGTGTTAACTGGCTCCGGGACTTCGGGACCAGTGTTTGCTTCAGAACTACTCTCATCATCAACATCCTCACTATTCTCAACATTCTCTTCATCCTCTGGTCCATTTTTCAAGCCAGAATCAGCACCAACTGATTCTTCATCACCCTGCATAACAATATATAAAGCATGGATACAAAATAAACTCAGAATTTAATAAAAAAAAATAGCAAGTACTTTAAATACCGTTTCAGTCCCTGCAGAACCCACTCAATCACCAACTGTTGCTGCGTCATGAGCCCCAGGAGGAGGAACATTCTCCTCAACTCTACTAAGACCATGGAATCCAGCAGCACCACGGATGTCAACATTAGCAGCCATATGGGACTTAAAACACTCAGCCACCAATTGAGGAACTAATACCCTAAGAGTATTATCAAGGTTAGCCTCAGCCTACTTCAAATCACCCCTAATCTCGTCTTTCAGCTGGGCAGAAATAGCACCCACAAGTCTAGGATCCACATTCTCCATTTGTTCCTTACCCTTGCTCTTATGGTGCTTAGCTCTCCTAGAAGAAGATGATTTGGCATTATCACTCCTTATTAAATGCGGGTTTAGCCTTCCCTTTACGTTTTCCTCTACCGAGAGACTTAGCGACATTATCAACCGACGCGTCAACACCACTAATACCACCAACAAACATATCCCTAGTAAACAAAGTACCATCACTTATTAACTTCACCATTTTCTCCACTGCAGGATCATTAACCTCATTGGGCCAACTATAATTGTCAACTTCATCCACAGGTTCATCATTCTCAGGTATAATAGACAGCACAGGAACCTACACAAACAATTGGAGATATAAGTTAAAAATTGGACATACAATAGATATATGTAGCATTAACATGAAAAAAATAACAATTCACCTCTCCCTGTGAATCCAAAGCCCAAACTTTATCCAGTTTCAGAAACAGAACTTCCCGATTGTCTTTTTCACCAGACTCTGGATCTAAACATTCACCAACAGCAGAAATGGCATTGGGTACAGCTTCTAGGAAAACAAGCTGAAGCGTGTGGATGAAACCTTGCAGAGCCACAGTGGGCTGGGCTAACTGAGAAAGGGACCATGATTTGATGTAAGAAATCATCATTTTAAACGCATATCTACCCCAGGGGTAACAGAGGAAGGTTCCAAGATCACGAATCATTTCAACATGCTCTTTAGGAATCTTCATGTGATAAGAGCGACGACACAACAAACCGTCAACTAGAAGAAGACATGCATACTTAATTCTGGTCTCTGGGAAGAGATCTTGAACGCTTAAACATTTTGTGAGAGTCTCACCAGTCACATTAACACCTGGTGGGGCTTTCAGTTTCTCTTTGGGCAACTTGGGGAGATGGCTACAACCAAGGCCTGTGACAATCCCAAATTCCCTAAGGGAAAAGCGGATGGGTTTCCCGGCAAATATGACCCATATCTCGTACTTATTGCTAATATCAAGCTGACGAGTAAGAAGGAAATGTGCGAGTATACCAGAAAACGTTGGCTTTGAGTAGACATCAAGAAGCCTCCCAAACGCAGGTCTGGTTTCGTCAATCTCATCAGGCTTAAGGACTTCCAAAACGGTTGCAATGGTATTCAACTTTAAATATTGATTAACCCGGTTACCATTGGGTTCATCGCGGTCTTTGAACATACGAGAGGGTAACCCCAATTGAAGTTATGAAGCAGTCTAACGGGTCGAGATTAAGATACCGACAACAATTACCAGAGGCAGAGAAAGAGAAATCGTAAATTTGAATGCGGGGACTCGAATCCTAGCAAACTAAGCAAACCTCTGAAGTCAACACCACATTTAATAGTTCTAGCATGCAAATCACAACTGTTTTACTTAAAAGCTTTAGCCATACTCATCACATAGAATTCAACACTAAGACTCTGCCAAAACAAGCATTCAAAGTAAGCTATCCCTTTAACATTTATTAAGCACGAACTGGTGGATCATGATATGCAATAACTAAAACTCATTTGGTTGAGGGACAAGTTTTAAGAGATAAAAGTGATCTCTTCTTCCTCTGGTTTAAGCGCAAGTATCAGGATCTCTCATTGAAAAAGATTGAATTTTAAGAGAATGCTAAAGGTAAAGCCAATTGATGCATACATGAGCAGACTATCATCTACCCATGATCATCCAATGACTTCCTTAACTCTAAAACCTCAGAAACTGAACCTAGCACTACCTTTGGTATTTAAAGACTTTCTTTATTTTCTCTATGAATCCAAGGATCGATCTTTCTGATTTTCTTCTAAGGAGAGGGTGTTTCTACATTTTTTTCTTTAACTTCTAGCGGATTTGGAAAATTTTCTATTTTTTTTCTAAGACTTGACTCGACCACTTTGGTCGAGTAAGCTACTCGAGTGGTATTACTATATATATATTTTTTCTCTTTCATTTCTTGACTCGGAGCTAACTCTTATCTTCCAAATCCTTTACTAGACTTATACATTTTTTACTACCCTCTCCAAAGGCATTCGTTTTTTAGCAAACTCTTTTCTTTCTTTTCTTTCCAAAACTCAAACTCAAAACCCATTCGAAGCCCTTAGCCTAATCTGATTCAAAAAGTATGAATCAGAGACTACATGAGAGGCTACTCCTGTCGGCAAAACCTAACACTTTCTCTTTAATTCAATCCAAAAATAGGCCTCACTTCTCTCACAATTGATGTATTGGTCTGAAATGAAGTTTTTGGTTTGGTTTTGTGGAACTGTCTCAATGATGGAGACAACTACTTGGATTAGCAAGAGTGGTAAAAGGTGAAAGAAAATCCAAGTATTCTGAGGTATCCATGAGTTTTAAGTTTTTAGAGCATATCATGACAATTAAGTTTTCAAATTTAAAGTTTAAATTCGTAGGGATAGATTTACAAGTCGCAGCAAGTTTTTAACCAAGTGAGAGTGCTAAGTTCAATTCCAAGCAAGGTGCAGGCTTATGTTTCAAACTAAGGTGAATGCATAAGACAACTTATAACAATGGCACTGAAATCATATGTTTGGTTATTAAGCCTTAATTGGTTAACTCGTCATCATCCCCTATGCTAAATGCAACAATCCTAAGCAAATGCAACTACATGACACTCTGTTTTTGTGAAATCATTTTCTAAAAATTTTCAAAGTTTTATGGATTTTAGAAGCACATAGATGAATGCAAAATTTGAATTAAGAAAACAAAGAAAGATGTCAAATACATCTCTTAGACTGAAATGACCCGTCCCGAAAACTACTAAACCGGGACCGGTTCAATAAACGTAAACCAAACAAAACCGGCATTTTTAAAATTTCTAACAACTTAACCAATTAATCCATTTAATCCAATATAATAATAAAAATGTTATAACAATCTAGCGGAAGCAATTCAGCAATAAGCACTAATCTGAAACAATATTCAATATAAATAAATGAAAACTATCCCGGTATGTCATCACCGTCCGTCACCGAGCTTCAGCTAGCTTTATCCTTTCCCTTACCTGCGCCATTACGAATAGACGCAGTCAGTATTTAATAAATACTGAGGAGGCGATCAACCCGTCTACTAGGTCAATTAGGACAAAATTACGAAAATACCCCTCCGACATAATTAAATGTCCAGACTCGACAAACAGCACAACAATGATTTAGTAAAATTAATTCACCGCAAACTAATGAATTAAATCAATCAACGACAATTTTAAACACTTAAAATTGACTAAAACAATTAATTCTCAACAATTAATTCAACAATAATTCATAGAAAAATTACATAAAATAATCTCACAAATAACGACAATTTCTAGCAATTTTTCCAGAATTTATCTAAGCAATAAAAATACCGCGAAAATCACAAAACACAGAATTAAATCCTAACACTGAATTATCTCGGGAAATAATTCCGTAAATCATCCGACCACGGTACTGCACTCACCGTAGCCACTAGTAGCACCTTCCGACATAACTTTTCTGCGACTTCCGGAAACTTTTTCCGCTCCGTCTACACCTTTAAAATCCCGAATCCGCAACCTAATAAAATAAAATAATCAAACTTAATATAACTACACAACTTAATAATCACTACACGACAAACATGATTCACAAAATGAATCATTTTCTTCGACAACACTCTGCAACAACACCACCGTTCATGACGTGACTGATCACGACCGATCAACGCCCGCCTCCGACGAACCTCATCGAAACTCAACAACAACAACACCGACCCGCCACCACAACTCCACCGATCAACTATTCCCACCATAGCCGCCACTCTCCGTCACATCCTCACCGAACTCAATGACGATCTCAACCCTTACATGTGCCGTTGACACCACGCCATTGCCGCTCACGACGATCTCCACAACGCCAACAGCTTCTTAGATGCGATGTGCCCCGTGACTCCACCGTACCGCCGATCACGATCTCGACCATTCAACATATCCGTGGCTCATTCCCCACCACCACGTCGAAGTCCGATCACCACCACGCCATCGTCCGATCACCACCACCGATCAACACGTCCAAAACCCACATCGCCACCACCCAACCAACTCCTTCACCAACCGCGGCTTCCCAATACGCCTCTGATCAAATCCTCAACACGCCACCACCGTGACCCAACATCGAGCACCCGCCGTACTCGATCAATATGAAAACAAGAGGAGAGGAGACTTACCCAACGAGAGAAGAGAGAGAGATTGAAGCTTCGCACGTACGACGAACCTCCACCTCAACCACAATCCCACAAACCTCAGTTCTCTTTCTTCTTTCCACTTAGGAGGCGGCTAGGTATCACGACGACGGAGATATACGCGTGAATACATATATATGTATCACTCTTTCCGTATTACACCGATCAGTCCCAAGTTGTTACTAAATTTTCAAAATGACCCCAAAACTCCTTAATCGATCAATTTAACCCACACACAACTTTCCAATTCGATCAGTTAAACCCATAACTTTCCAAACACACCAATTGGCCCCAAACTTCTAAAATTATCAATTAAACCCGACTGCAACTTCTGGATTTAATCAAATCAACCCTTAACTTTTGAATTCAACAAATACACCCCCAATATTGGTTTGCGGATGTTACATAGACACTCCCCCAAACTTAAATTACACAGTCCCTTGTGTAATAAAAATTCAAAGGGAAGCCTAAGAGATTAAAACAAAGAAAAACAAAAAATTATGCAATGATATATACAAAGGTGAGGGTGTGGTACCTTATTGGCGGTTGGAGAAGTAGGAGTCGAGGTAGTCATCCATGGAATCGTGGGTGTACGAGGACTTGGCTGGCTGACTCGAGTGACTAGGTCGAGTGAGCTTCCTTGAAGGTCTACGTCGAATGAGGCGGTTTGGGTCTGATTGATCTTCTTCGTCAGCAGCTGGACATCGGATGATAGGTCTCCTCTGAGCCGACTCGAGTTGTCTACTCGAGTGAACCGGTTGAGTGGGTTGAGAGTGGGGCTGTTCATCTTCTTCTGAAGTTAGGGTTTGGATATAAACCCTTCTCTCCCCACGCGAGTCTTCAACTGAGGATCGACGTCTTGGTTGACTCAAGCTTGCATGGCATTGGTGATGGGTGAAAGAGTGAGTCCTTGCCAAGCTTCTTGTGTCGTGTGGATGGTAAACGGGTGGTTGGGGTCACTGACTGACCTGCAGTTCCTTAACACTTCTTGTCAGGTCGTTCACCGTTGTGGTAAGTTCTTTGACATTGCCTTTAAGTTTCTTGATGGTCTTGTCTTGCCATTTAGACCATCGTCTAGATAAGGTCAACTTCTTACTCACCATTCCCAAGTTGGTGCAAACTTCCTCATTGAATTCATACCTCTCAGGCTCAGGAATAGATTTCTCCACTTCTGCCACAGCATCTCTCTGAACTCTAGTCATGTAGAGGAGGTGAAGAGGTGGAAAAAAATCAACACTCTCTCCTTCAGCGAGCTTTGGCATTTCTTGGCATCTGTAGTCATGCTCCTATGATCAGCGTATGAAGCGACCTTCATAGTTGACAGAAATTGGCATGTCTCGTTCTCGTAAGCAGGGAAGTGGTAAGTCATAAGGACTTGGAGGTTGGCTGCTCTGAGTAGGCTTGTCACCTCTTCCGTGATTCCCAGGGCTTCCATTGTCGCGAGATGAGGATATCTTGTTCCGTGAAACCTCATTGACTTTAAGGCCATAATGGAGTTATCTTCCGAGTCCTCTGATGCGATGGTTGTTGCTCCTTTGTTCCTTCTTTCTATTTCTTTTTCAATAATTTCTTCGGACTCGCTCTCTGTGACAGCTCTGGAGCTCTGACCACTTCTCCCTCCCTCGTCATGGAAGCCTTGCATAGTATGGGCTTCGTTGTCATGAGATTTATCTTTTAAGGTGGGATTTCTCTCCTAGCTCGCATCATGTTTCGTGCTATGGTTTCAGCTGATGTTAGCCCTGTTTTCCTGAAAATAGATACAAGAATTTGAAAGATTTAGCAAAAGGGATAAGTGTTTCGGGTAGCGACTCGAGTGAGCCACTCGAGTGGATTACTCGAGTAGACTGCTCGAGTGCTGCAGGTAAAAGGATGAATCGTAACAGTATGCAATGAGAAAAACTTCATGAATCGAAATGAATAAAGAGGGGGTTATCAGTAATGGCTCCCGTGGTGCAATATTATATCCTTCATAATAAGAGATAGTCAAGATTTTTATGAAAGTTTTTGCACGAATCATAAGAAGTTTACTGGGGAAAACGCAAGAAGAGAGCTTAAGAACCCATTCTATTGATTTAAAGACAAAAATCTTATGAATTTTTTCAGAAAAGTTTACGGATGAACCCTAATCAAATTTTCATGAAATTCTAGGAAAATAAAATACTTACTGGACGAATTTGCCTCTTCTAGACATGATGACTCAAGAATATTTAAGAATGAATTCAAAGATATATTTCAGAGAAAGTTTTAAAAATTCTCGTGAGAAGTAAATGAGATCGGAAATTATAAAGGGAAAGAGTGGGACTTTAATCAACTTCGAGCACCGTGGTCGAGTAGGTGTAGTAGGGTGGAATGGATAAGGTTAGATAAGTGGCCAAGATTAAAAATTTAGATTTCATAGATTTTCAGATAGAACCTGGGCCACTCGACCATGGGGTCGAGTGGTGTACTCGAGTCCTGTGTTGGAGTGATGTACTCGACTGCTTTGGGATTTTCGTATCTCGACCTTACCAAGCTTCCTGAGACATCAAAACACTAAAAAGAAAATATTAAGATACCAAAAACTATGAAAACTTAAAATGAAAAATATTTACAGGGATAATCATGAGACTTCCTCTCAAGTGAACTTGTTTTAAGTCTCTTAGCTTGACTTTCATTTGTTAAGCTTACCTAACATCACCCACATCGAGTGGGGTGTCGTGCGGTATGCTTTGATCTGCTATATATTGTTTGACTCTCTGTCCATTCACAGTGAATTCTCTGCCTTCAGGGTTCAACAAGGTGATTGCTCCATATGGTAAGACTTCTTTTATACGGAATGGGCCTGACCACCTTGACTTCAACTTGCCAGGAAAAAGTTTGAGTCTGGAATTAAATAGTAACACCTGATCTCCTGCAGTGAACTATTTTTGCTGGATCATTTTGTCATGGAAAGCTTTTGTTCTTTCCTTATAAACCTTTGAGCTTTCGTATGCATCAAGCCTTATTTCCTCTAACTCGTGCAAAGTTACCTTCCTCTTTTCTTGAGCTGGTAAGAGGTCAAGATTTAACATTTTTGTAGCCCAGAGTGCTTTGTACTCTAACTCCACAGGTAGATGGCAAGATTTTCCATATAGTAGCTGAAAAGGGGTCTTGTATGCTGTCTAGTAAGCCCATAGAGCATCATCAAGTTTAGGTGCCCAGTATCTTTTCGAAGTTCCCACCACTTTGGCTAAAATTGCTTTGATCTGCTTATTGGACAGTTCAACTTGACCACTTGTCTGAGGGTGATAAGGTGTCTCAACCTTATGTCTCACCCCATGCTTTTTCAGAAGATTCTCAAATTGCTTATTGATGAAATGGGATCCTCCATCACTTATCACAACTTTGGGAACTCCAAACCTGGGGAATATGATTGATTTGAACATCTTCAAGACAACCTTAGCGTCGTTGGTCGGTGATGCTATGGCTTCGACCCATTTTGAGACATAGTTAACTGCTACCAAGATGTAGCTGTTTCCATGATATGGGGGTTGAAAGGACCCATGAAATCAATTCCCCAACAATCAAATACATCCACCTCCAAGATTGGATTCTGAGGCATCTCATTTCTCTTGCTTATATTGCCCATCCTCTAGCATGTGTCACATTGAGCAATGAAATTCTTCGTGTCTTTAAACATCATTGGCCACCTTAGACCTTCTTGAAAGATCTTCTGAGTAGTCTTGAAAGTGGCAAAGTGCCCTCCGTACGTGGAACCGTGACAATGCTCGAGGACTCCTCTCACTTCTTCTTCAGCAATGCATCTTTTGAACACACTATCTGCCCCCCTTTTGTAAAGGTAAGGTTCGTCCTAGAAATAGTGATTTGCATCTCTATATAGCTTTTTCCTAGCAATGGCATCAAGGTGCATAGGTTTATGGCCGGTTGCCTTATAATTTGCTAAGTCTGCGTACCAGGGTAATTTATAGTGACTTGACTCGACTGCCTTACTCGAGTGAGTTGCTCGAGTGATACAGTCAAGTGAATTACTCGAGTGGCCATGTCGAGTCGCGTGTTGAGTTAAACTTCTTACAGACATAAGCTGTTCTTCAGGCATGGAGTCATTTACTGGTGTTGGGCTATCAATTCACATTCTGGAGAGATGGTCTGCTACTCCGTTCTCGATACCCTTGTTGTCAACTATCTCCAAGTCATATTCTTGAATAAGGAGGATCCATCTAAGAAGTCTTGGTTTAGTGTCCTTCTTGGCATAGATGTGACGTAGTGCAGCATGATCAGTGTATACTGTCACCTTCTGATCCACCAAATAACTTTTAAACTTCTCTATGGCGAAGACGACAGCAAGCATCTCTTTCTCTGTTGTTGCATATCTCCCCTGAGCTTCGTCTAAGGTTCTGCTTGCATAATGGATAACATGCAACTTCTTGTCGATTCGCTGACCCAAAACTGCTCCTACTGCATAGTCTGAAGCGTCACACATTATCTCAAATGGATAACTCCAGTTTGGGGCTTGGACGATTGGGGCTGATACTAAAGCTTCTTTAATCACGTGGAAAGCCTTCAAACAGTCAGCGTTGAAAATGAATTCGGTCTCCTTGCACAGTAGTCGTGTGAGGGGTCTTGTTAGCTTAGAAAAATCCTTGATGAATCTTTGGTAGAACCGAGCATGGCCTAGGAAACTCCTGACGTCTTTAACTGTCCTTGGAGGTTGCAGTTGCATCATTACTTCGACCTTTGCTCTATCCACTTCAATGCCCTTCTCCGAGATCTTATGTCCGAGGATAATCCCTTCCTTCACCATGAAGTGGCATTTCTCCCAATTCAGGACCAGATTTGTCTCCTCACATCTAGTAAGCACCCTGCACAAATTCAACAAACAGGAGGAGAAAGAGGAGCCATACACGAAAAAATCATCCATGAAGACCTCCACCATCTCCTCTATCAAATCTGAAAAGATAGAGGTCATACACCTCTGAAATGTTGTAGGTGCATTGCATAGACCGAAAGGCATTCTTCTGTAAGCGAAAGTCCCATAAGGACAAGTAAACGTGGTCTTTTCTTGGTCATTTGGGTGTATGGGAATTTGAAAGAAACCACTGTATCCATCAAGGAAACAGTGGTATGGGTGGTTGGCAAGTCTTTCGAGCATTTGGTCTATGAATGGCAATGGAAAATGATCCTTCCTAGATGCAGCATTTAACTTTCTATAATCGATGCACATGCGATGACCTATTATTGTTCTAGTTGGAATCAGTTCATCTTTCTCAGTTTTAACTACAGTGATTCCTCTTTTTTTAGGCACACAATGCACAGGGGATACCCAAGTACTGTCAGAGATTAGATTGATTATCCCAGCATCCAAGAGTTTAATGATTTCCTTTTTTACTACTTCTTTAAGGTTGGGGTTCAGACGTCTCTGGTGCTCTACACCAGTGTGTGTTTCATTCTCAAGATAGATTCTATGAGTGCATAAAGAAGGTGAAATTCCTTTTATATCATCAAGAGAATAACCTATCGCTTTTCTAAATTTCCTCAACTCGTTCAGCAAAAGGCTTAATTCTTCAGGTTTCAACTTATCATTCACTATTACGGGATAATTGTCATTTTTTCCTAAGAAAGCGTACCTTAGCCCTTCTGGAAGTGGCTTGAGTTCGACAGTCGGTGCTTTAAGTTCAGACCACTCGGATGGTTTGATGTTGTGTGACTTGGGTGGGCAATCGAGTGAATTAATCGAGTGCTATTTCCTCTGAGCCGATTCGAGTAGCCTACTCGAGTGGCCCGATCGAGTGACTTCCTCGAGTGCTGCGATTTCTTCAGGTTTCCCCAGAATGGTCTTCCCAGAATCAGTGGGTCTTGGGGATCCTCGTTCATTTTGAGAACTACGAAGTCAGTAGGAACTTCGATGTACCCTATTCTAACGGGAAGATCTTCTAGCAACCCATGTGGATGACGGACAGATCGATCTGCTAATACCAGGGAGATATTGCTGGGAGAAAATCTGGTATACCCTAGTCTTATTGCAACAGATAGCGGCATGAGGCTTACTGATGCTCCTAGGTCACATAAACAGTTTTTGAAAGTGAGAGCATCGATTGAGCATACCTTGAATATCTTTAGTTTTCTCCTTGACTAAATCTTTCAAATATTTCTGAGCTGGAGGTATAAGCATTAAAGCTTCCAGAAGAGGTATCTGATGTTCAACATCTTTTAAATGTTTCTCAAAGAGTTTTTTGTATTTATCTACCTGATTCTTCTTGTTTCTCCCTGGGAAAGGTAATGGAGGTACATAAGAGGGCAAGTCATCAGATTACCTTTTTCCTTGGACTTCATAAGAATATCTTCGAGAGAGGGGGCTACTCGACCCGCCACTCGAGTAGTTGACTCGAGTGGTGGTTCTACCGGTGCTTGTGCCTTATCGTGATAATCACCCTCCCCCTCTTGGATCTCACTGTCCTCAGCGATAGAAACAGGGGCTCGTGGTGGTAGCTGTTTTCCACTTCGCAGTGTGATCACACTAATCTTCTGGTCTGGTAGGGGTGTAGTTACGGTTAGACTGGTATGAGTAGAATATACCAGTGTGCGCAATGATTGTTGTTCGGTGTAGAGGTTGCTGAGTTGTTGCTAAATATCAAGATTCTGCTGCTGAAGATCAAGAGTTTGCTTCGTGGAGGCAATAGCGGCTTGGTCTTGACTATGTATGAGTTGTTGTAATAACAGCTTGATGTCGCCATCTGGTGCAAGTGGTGGTGGAGATGGCTGAGATGTGAGTAGCATCATATCAACCTGCTCGTGGAGGATCTGAATATCCGATCGCCATCGCGCTTGCAATGCATGAACATTCTGAATACCTAGTCCATATTCTTCGTTCGAAATACTGTCGATCTTGCTAAGTTTTCTACCAATATCCAACCAGCTTGTGCTTAAGAAATTTCCATTGCTACCAGTGTCAAGGCACATCCCTGACCATGGGTGAGACGCCACGGTATATTGTGCAGAGTAATGATGCTTTGGAGAAACCGTGGTGTGGACACTTCATGAGATAACTGTTGAATCGGTCCCAAGCGTCCTATAAAGTTTCACCCAACTTCTGGTGAAATGTGGATATCTCTTGCCGAAACATCGCAGTTCGTTGGATTGAGAAGAACTTGGTGAGGAACGTTACAGGATTCCCAGGTTGTGATAGATCCTGGTGGGAGAGATTTTTCCCAAGTAGTGGCGTTATTCGCTAAAGAGAATGGGAACAGTCGTAGCTTGTATCCATCTTCAGTAATCCCACGGATCCTTGCGAGGATGCAGATTCGTTCAAAGACATCTAGATGTTCAAGAGGGTCTTCAGATGCCCACCCGTGAAACCTGTTGTGTGAAACCATGGAAATTATGCCCCCGGAGATTTTGAAATCAGCATCAGCTTCTGGAGCAGCTATTCCATGTCTCTTTGGAGTGTGAAATGGTGTCTCGTGTGAGACTATTGATGTAGCCATGGAAAGTTGTGATATACTCGACTAGGTTAGCCAGGTAGATAACTCGAGTTATAAGGGTACCACTATACTAATCTCATTGGAGCACCAGCTCCAATGACTCGAGGTGCAGGTTGCTCTGCCATTTCAACTGGTGTCTCCTTCGTGGGTTGATCTAAGCGAGTCTGAGAGCGTGTTCGCATGCGGTGTAAGGACGACTCGAGAGAAGCACTCGAGTAGAGTACTCGAGTATACTAATCGAGTAGAATGGTACCTGATGCAACACAAACAGAACTTCAACACAAATCAGTAAGACTTTAAACAAAAGGCTAATGCAAATAGAATATCGATCCGAGAAGTTGAGTAGCAAGAACAAGCCTTGCTAGATCAAAATCTCAGATCTTTTATGCAAATGAAACTTGATCTAGTAAGCTTAAAAATGATAAATGTGCAGACAATGACTCTAAACTGACAACGGCGCCAAATTGAAACTTGGCATTTTAGGTCGGTTTGTTTCAAACGATTGATAGTATAAAGGGTGAAATGTCGAACCTAATCTAGAGCATGTCCGTAACACTTAATGTGGATTAAGCTAGCAAGTCAAGCAATATATTTTAGGGGTTTTTCTTACTAACAACCTAAAATACAGAATTTTAAACTAGAGATGCAGAGTCTGTCACACTCTAACAAATCATGGACTAAAGATGCAAAAACTAAGACTAGTTGCAAAATCCTAAGTGACTCGAGTAGGTTACTCGAGTGGTGCACTCGAGTGGATTTGACCGAGTGGTATAAGAACTCTAATGAAAGCGGTAAACAAGAGATCTAAGAATAACGACTAGTTTAAATAAAAGACAAAGGGATCTCAGGGATAGATTCATAGGATCATCTACACTCTCACGCCATGGGTGCTAATTTACTAAACTCAGGGTATATCCCTTGACGATGGATCTCACTTCCAACCCAACCCACTGTCGTGGTGATGGATCTCAACAAGTGACTAAGGATCGATCCGTCAAAGCCAAGAAAGACTCATAACAAGTGAGTAGTTGGTTCGTGACGTAAATCAACATCTGATGCACCAACTCTCACGCTATTGTGTCTTAATCCCAGGAAAAACTAGATCTGGTGGTTCAAGGCACTTTTGCTGCTCATGAAGTCACCTAAAATCATGATCCTCTTGATCAGAGAGACACAAGCATTAAAAACGAGAACCCAAGAGGGATTTTAAAACCGAATCAGCATAAATCAACGAAAACCCATGGCAATCGAGGGAGACTAGCTAATCCATCCCCGAAAACCCCTAAAACGACTACTCACTCATCGAGATCATCATCGAAGCCAAAAGCCCAGAAAAGCTAAGACTTGTCATAGATGAAAGATGATCTGATGAGAATGAAATTTAGAAAAAGGAACAGTAAATCAAACTCGATCTTATTAAAATTACTTAGAGTTGCAAAATTCTGAATCGAAATCTAAAGATAAACTAGAGAGAGAAAACTAAGAGAGAAAAACTAATTATTCTAAGGCGGCGCGGAATAAAAATTGTGTCAGATCGCGCGTCCTCCCGCGAGTTATGATTACCCTTGGTATTTATACATAAGAATTAGGGATAATGAGAATTTGCCGTAATTTTTGGAATCTTCTCGAAGCGGTGCTCACCACTCGACCCAGCAGTCAAGTGGTCTGGTCGAGTAGCCTCCTCGAGTCTTCATCCGAGTAGCCTTCTCGAGTAAGTTGAGCTTCCTTTGCAGTCTTCAACTCTATGGCTCCATGTCACTCGGGTCGTGACTCCTTGCAGAAATCCTCACGTCGCTTCATAGCTTGAGAGGTTACACAAGTGATGGCTCCTTGCAGCTCCAAGTACCTGAAAGTACCACATGTGTGCAAAATGCATGCAAACTAATGCAAAGAGACTAAAAATCCTAAATGTCAAATAAATGCAATAAGTGATAAGAGTAATGCCTAAAACCTATGCTAAGTTGCAATAAAACAATAGTAAAAACATGCCAAAATGCAATGTTATCAACCAGCCTTCCTAATTAAATAGGAGAGCATATCGCATACGAAATCAACATCCTCCCCAAGGCAGGCTCCACGACGCTCACTTGCGGTTGAATCAAAAATAGTCAAGGTCGAGGACAGGAGATCAACCATAACACTTATCCATCGGGACAGGTCAATGTTAAAGGGAAAATATAGGAAGTCGACATCCTTGACCTATTCCTTCCGAGTATCTTTGAACCTCGAACGAATGGACTTAATGAGCTCAGGAGTAAACTCAAAAGTTGCTTTCCTTTTCTCCTTCTTGAAATTGGAGTACATCTTGGCAAGAGACACAACAAACTGACAAGGGAGAATGTCAGCTCGCGGATCACTGATGAGTTCTACACTGGTTAAAACAGTCTCCCTAATAACCATAACAGCTGAGTCCATAACCTACAAATTAGAACATAGATTTATGAGATAGATGTCCAAAGTTAGGGAAGTAGATATTTTGAAAAACCACAAACCTCTGGACGATCAGGAGAAATAGAGACTGGAAGTTTTTCTAAGTCAGATCCAGTCAACATCAAACCAGGTCCATAACAAAGTTCCCTACAGGAAAAAATGAAATCATGTTAACTTACATTAAAATGTGTTAGACATTAACATTTTTTTTTGGACATTCAACTTAGACGTCTTACCTATCCATGTTGATCTGCTGGCACATAATAGAGAACTTAGTGTTAACTGGCTCCGGGACTTCGGGACCAGTGTTTGCTTCAGAACTACTCTCATCATCAACATCCTCACTATTCTCAACATTCTCTTCATCCTCTGGTCCATTTTTCAAGCCAGAATCAGCACCAACTGATTCTTCATCACCCTGCATAACAATATATAAAGCATGGATACAAAATAAACTCAGAATTTAATAAAAAAGAATAGCAAATACTTCAAATACCGTTTCAGTCCCTGCAGAACCCACTGAATCACCAACTGTTGCTGCGTCATGAGCCCCAGGAGGAGGAACATTCTCCTCAACTCTACTAAGACCATGGAATCCAGCAGCACCACAGATGTCAACATTAGCAGCCATATGGGACTTAAAACACTCAGCCACCAATTGAGGAACTAATACCCTAAGAGTATTATCAAGGTTAGCCTCAGCCTACTTCAAATCACCCCTAATCTCGTCTTTCAGCTGGGCAGAAATAGCACCCACAAGTCTAGGATCCACATTCTCCATCTGTTCCTTACCCTTGCTCTTATGGTGCTTAGCTCTCCTAGAAGAAGATGCTTTGGCATTATCACTCCTTATTCGTCTGGGTTTAGCCTTCCCTTTACGTTTTCCTCTACCAGGAGACTTAGCGACATTATCAACCGGCACGTCAACACCACTAATACCACCAACAAACATATCCCTAGTAAACAAAGTACCATCACTTATTAACTTCACCATTTTCTCCACTGCAGGATCATTAACCTCATTGGGCCAACTATAATTGTCAACTTCATCCACAGGTTCATCATTCTCAGGTATAATAGACAGCACAGGAACCTACACAAACAATTGGAGATATAAGTTAAGAATTGGACATACAATAGATATATGTAGCATTAACATGAAAAAATAACAATTCACCTCTCCCTGTGAATCCAAAGCCCAAACTTTATCCAGTTTCAGAAACAGAACTTCCCGATCGTCTTTTTCACCAGACTCTGGATCTAAACATTCACCAACAGCAAAAATGGCATTGGGTACAGCTTCTAGGAAAACAAGCTGAAGCGTGTGGATGAAACCTTGCAGAGCCACAGTGGGCTGGGCTAACTGAGAAAGGGACCATGATTTGATGTAAGAAATCATCATTTTAAACGCATATCTACCCCAGGGGTAACAGAGGAAGGTTCCAAGATCACGAATCATTTCAACATGCTCTTTAGGAATCTTCATGTGATAAGAGCGACGACACAACAAACCGTCAACTAGAAGAAGACATGCATACTTAATTCTGGTCTCTCTAGGAAGAGATCTTGAACGCTTAAACATTTTGTGAGAGTCTCACCAGTCACATTAACACCTGGTGGGGCTTTCAGTTTCTCTTTGGGCAACTTGGGGAGATGGCTACAACCAAGGCCTGTGACAATCCCAAATTCCCTAAGGGAGAAGCGGATGGGTTTCCCGGCAAATATGACCCATATCTCGTACTTATTGCTAATATCAAGCTGACGAGTAAGAAGGAAATGTGCGAGTTTACCAGAAAACGTTGGCTTTGAGTAGACATCAAGAAGCCTCCCAAACGCAGGTCTGGTTTCGTCAATCTCATCAGGCTTAAGGACTTCCAAAAAGGTTGCAATGGTATTCAACTTGAAATATTGATTAACCCGGTTACCATTGGGTTCATCGCGGTCTTTGAACATACGAGAGGGTAACCCCAATTGAAGTTATGAAGCAGTCTAACGGGTCGAGATTAAGATACCGACAACAATTACCAGAGGCAGAGAAAGAGAAATCGTAAATTTGAATGCTATCTACAGTAGAAAAACAAGATGATTTGATAATCGACTTTTAGACATTCAAAGGTCGCGTCTTCAGTTGGTTAAAATGCTCCAATTAATGCCTCGTAAGCAGAGCCATACACAAACACCGGTTCAATCGCAACTTTAAAAAAAGCACGTGGGGGCATACACGGCAAAAATGGGCTATTAAAAAACTATTGTTGAGGCCCAATAACTCATATTGCTGATTAGCTAATTATGGGCTAGAATCTTGTCTTTCACCCAATTGTCTCTTTTTTAAAATCTATGATATGATTGTCAACGTTAATATATCATTGAGACAACAAAAGGCACCTACCGTATAACTTTTTTTTTTTTGGTCAAACAACCTACCGTATAACTTCTATAAATGAAAACTCGATAAATTAATAATTTGGTAAATTAATAAAAAAATTTGGTCACAAATTACTTTTTCGATCAGTTAATATTTGTATAAATTAATATTATTTAATTTATTAAAATATCTTAGTTCCCACATTTTTCTCTTATTCTGTTATAGGCAAGTTGGAAAGAAATACACTAAATCATATGGGAAAATGGGTAAAAAAACCCTAACCTTTTTCAAAAATATTAAAAAAACTCTCATCTTTTTTGTGGGTTTTTAAACCCTCACCTTTTAATAAATGGTGAAATAAACCCTAAGTATTATCAAAATAATAAGTACATCATTATATTAAAATATAAAAATATAAATAAATTTGGATTTAGGATTTATTTTGAGAAATTTGAGTTTGTGATTTTTCTCCAAAATTGAGTTTTCTAACTAAACTACTATTATAGATTAACACATTCCGTGTTTTTGATTCGAATTTGTTCGAACTTTTCCTTTTAAAAAACTAGCTAAAAGTAATTAATAATGTCGCTTTTTAAAATATTTTTAAGTTATATTTTAAATATATCTTAATTTTATGTATTTAAATTAAAATATTTTGGTGTGAAAATTTATGTACTTTCGTAAGAATATAATTTCTGTTTATTTTCATGTTAATAAATTTATGTGACTAAACTAAATAAATATTTATTAACATAAAATTCATATTTGATAATACTCGATAAAATTAATTTTGATATTATAGTCAAATTCATAAAATTCATATTCAATAAATTTCATTTCGTAAGAATTTAATTATTCTATTAACATAAACCATCAACATTATTAGGATATTACTATATTTTAGAAAATTTATTTTCGTAAAACTTGTATGCATGAAATCTTTTTCAGCGGATAATCATAAATATGTGTTTATTTTTTTGAAATTATAAAACCATTGTCGTAAATAAATTAAAATTATGAAAACTGCTGTACATGTTAAAATGTTCCATATGTTAAATCAAAATTAGAAAAAATAGTAATGTACGAAATCATATTTATAAGTAGAGACGTTTTCTTTTATCTTGAAGTTCTACATCATCAAAACAAAAAAGTTTCACACAAATTAAACTAAATTGAACAAATAAAATAACTCATACAAATTTAGTTTTCAGTATGTTCACTTTTAATAAATAATATAAAATAAAGACCTACTGACATGTGATAGAAAATAAAAGAAAAGGAATACGAAAAATAATCTTTGTAGAAATATACAATTTAGAACAAATTGTATTTTTCAAACCCAAAAACTGAATCAAAACCTTTTAATAAAAAAGAAAAGAAAAAAAGGCTCAATGAAATCAGTAATACATTGTGTAACGCCCGTGTTCCGGAATTAATTAATTATTTTAATTAATTTGGAATTTCTTTCGAGTTTATGAACCTTAGAAAAGTCTCGAGAAATTAATTATGGGGTTGAAATAATTAATTTGGATTTGTTCCGGGGGTGTCATAAATTGTTTCGAAAGTTTCGGGGTTTTTCTCAAAGTTGGAAAAGTTTTTGGTTGACTTTTCTTATCTTTTCTTCTTCTTCTTCGTGCTGATTTTGGCTAAGTGTGGAGAAGCTTTTGAGCTGAACTTGCCGAGTGAGAAAGAAGAGAGAGAGAGAGAGAGAGAGAGAGAGAAGGGTTGGAAAAGCTTGGTGAAGCTTAGTTCTTGTGAGTTCTTGCTAGTGTGTAGCTTGTGGAGCTTGGGCAAGGTTGTGGCTGAAGCTTGTAGAGCTTTGGGTGAGCTTGGGTGAGTTGGTGTGGGCTTGCCATGAGCTAAGGGAGCAAGAGGAAGGGTTCTAGGGAGTTCTTGAGCTTGGATCTGTTGTGTGTGAGCTTGGGAGAAGCTTGTAAGAGAAGCTCTTGGAGCTTGGTGTTTCACGGAAAGGCTAGGGAAGAAGGAGGAGTCTTCTTGAGCGGGGAGTTCAATCTAGGCTTGATTCTTCCATTTGCTAAGGTGAGTTGTGACCAAAGGTTCATGAAGCTTGTGTGGGGGACTTGGTGATTTCCGTTTTTGATGGGGGATTTCCGATTCTTGGTTGGTGAAATTAGTGTGTTTGCTAGACTTGTGATGTTTAAGGAATCATTATTTCATGCTTGTGGTGCTCTGTTGAGTGTTGATTGTGAAAATCTAGGTTTGATTTGATGAATTTGTGTGATTTTCGTTTTTGGTAGTGGTGATGAATAGTGAATTTCACTATTAATGCTGCGGAATACTATTCACGCTGCGGAAGTGTGTTTATTATTCCGGTGGTTGTTAGATTATTTTCATGCGTGAATTTAATCTTGTTAGGAAATCGATGTTGATTTTGTTGGTGATGAATAGTGATTTTCACTATTCATGCTGTGGAATACTATTCACGCTGTGGAAGCGGGTTTACTATTCCGGTTGTGGTAGATTATTTTCATGCGTGAATTTAATCGTGTTAGAAATCTTTGTGTTTGATTTCTTGGTGTTGATGAATAGTGAAAGTTTTACTATTCATGTGGTGGAATACTATTCACGATGCGGAAGCGGGTTTACTATTCACGCCCTGGTAGATTATTTTCATGCGTGAATTTAATCTTTGTGCTTGTTTTGGTGGTGATGAATAGTAAATTTTACTATTCATGCTGCGGAATACTATTCACGCTGCGGAAGCGGGTTTACTATTCCGGCTGTGGTGGATTATTTTCATGCGTGAATTTAATCGTGTTAGAAATTGATTGCTGTGGTGATTGATTTTCTTGTTGCTGTGGTTGTTTGAAATTGTGTGTAGCTTTCATATAACCTGTTGTTGGGAGGATCAATCTCACTCAGCGTTTAATTTTTCAAATGTTGATGCATCACTTTTGTCGATGCAGGTAAAGATAAGGTGTGATCGTGGAATCGAAGGCGTCGAGGGGAGGATGATTAGGACTCGGGTTTTTGCTGTTTTTGTTGTTCCCCTATGCTGTTTAGAACTGATAGTTTTTGGCGAGTCCGCATAGGGTTGTATTGATTGTTTAATGTTAAATATTATTGCAAAAAAAAAAAAAAAAAGTGTGGTCGTCACACATTGGTAAATGTTTCCACGACCAAGTGTCTACACAATGAATAAAACCATCGAAAAAAATAGTAGAGTATTTACAGCTTGCATAAAGAATACTTTTTTTTTCCTTTTTAGCACTATAGATAAAGTCATATTGAGAGTTTATAATATATTAGATTAGGATCTGTCCGATGGAACAATTATATATTTTCCCTTCGCACATTCATTCGCCAAAGTTTTTTTTGTCATTCCTAGTCTTTGGCGTTTCCCAGCAACATCCTCTAACTCAGTCCTTTCCTCATCAACTCTCGATTTTTATTCCTATCATGGGCTCTATTTATGAAGATGTTTAGTTTTTGCGGTTTTCTTTCTTTTCCGTCTTCGGATGTCCATCCATCATAAACTTTAATCTCTTGTAGAAACCCCACCAGCTTCCTCCCGTCTTCGGATCCATATCTCTCATCTAGTTCAAATCATATCTCGCTTCCCAACTGAATATCTTTTCTCTCTCGCCGAAGTTTGTTGACATTCTTTGTCTCTTGGTGATTTGAAAAAACATCATCTAGCTTAGTCCTTCTGTCACCAGATCTCGATTTTTTTTTCCTATCGCGAGCTCTATTTCTGAAGATATTTGCTTTTTGCGGCTTTATTTCGTTTCCTTCTTCGGATTCCCATTTACAATCATCTTCAATATCAGCAGAATCTCTACAGCCTTCCTCCCTCTTCCGGATCTAGATTTGTGTATAAAAATTGGCTCCAACGAAAGCAACTCTCTCTGAGTGGATCTCTACCTCTTGTTTTGACTTCTTCCTTTTGTGAGAGAACAATTATGATTTCTTTCCTTTGGAAAAAATCATTTACACATTCTTTCTCCTCTATAAAATATTTTCTTTAGTTTCTCTGTTCAATAGAAGTGTTATTTTTTTCGATTCATAAACCGAATATTATGAAAATTGCCTAACCAAAATTTTTATTTGTGCCAATTATAAGTAACTCTTATCGACAATTCAGACAAAACTATTTAGCGATCGATCTTAAATCTCATTTCAATACTCCTAACATTTTGTATATGAGATCTGTTCTTGATACTCTTGTTGCCACTGGTTTGCCTATTTGGCTCATTATATTCTCTTATAACTTGCAAGTACGCAACAATCATTATTTTTGAATTCTTATTTCCTTGTTTTTCAACAATATATCGTTACAAAATCCCGTTTGTTCATCCCTATTTATTATTTATAATAATAAATTTATTTTTAAAAAAAATATGTGTTCATGAGTGAGTCTATTTAAGTATTTGATCCATTCAATTAAATGAATTTATGTTTTAATAGACCCATTAAATTGGATAGATTCATGGGTGAATCCAATCAGTTTACTCTAAGATTTATTTAAAATTTAACCAATTAGAATAATGAATTAGGTTGGATTATACACAATCAATTTTTTCATTCAAATAATTAGAAGTATGTGATTAAAACAATAAAAATCTAAAAATCAAAAAATCAAAATTTGAAAAGAAAAAAAACAAATTTTATTGAAATAATAAGATTTAAGCTATATTAGAAAAATGAAAAGTAAGAAGATATCTATTTTATTATTTAATTGTTGTCCTTTTCTATGAAAGAAAGAAAGAACACAATATTTTTTACATGTGTTAAAATCTAATCGATCAACCGATGAATGTCATAATAATATCAATTATAGTTTTGACGCAAATTGAACTCTCGTCAAAAACAACAAATGTTTATATAATAACAAGAAACTATACAACTAATCATATATTCTATGTATATAGTTACATACTTTTGTAGAAATAGAGATATTGCTGATGGAAGGAAGATGTAACATTCAAACTTGTATCGGTCAATTTTATAACCCAACCGATATATACACCTTCATATATAGACCTATACTTACGATTAGTTTCCAAGGTCCCAACTCCTAAGCTTCACATCACAGCAGTGGCGGACCCATGTGAGAGGAAAGGGTCTCACGTGCACCCCGTAAAATTGTATAATTTAATTATGTAAGCTGAATTTTGTTAGGTAATTTGGCTAAAATGTTTTTTTTTTTGGTGTGTGTTCATGCATGGCTACGAATATCCTCTTTGCGTACAGGCTTTCATGTTTGGCTACGAATATCCTTTTACAAAAATTTACAATTGCTGAGTAATTAATGAAGCTTGTATTGTTTATATACCAGCCATTCTTATATATACCAACTTACAAGATCGTCGACTTTTCTTATTTCTTGTATTTTCTTGACAGTTATTATACGCGTTTGAATTTGAATGGTAGCGTAACAACAAACACTAATACAAATTATTAAGTTACACCTTACATGTCATTGTCTTCCTTATCTCTTGATATAAATAGCAGATTTCCCATTTGTGTTACCTCTCTCTTGGAGACAAACCCAAAACAAATATTTGACAAATTTGTTTTCTCTCCAAACGTAATGTCTTATTCCAACTTGACTCTAACATTTTTGGTATTTTCCTCTCTCTCCATTTGCATTACCTCTCTCGTGGACACAAACCCAAAACAAGTGGAGTATTTGATAAAAATTTGTTCTCTCTCCAAACGTAATGTCTTATTCCAACTTCACTCAAACACTTTTGATATTTAGTCCTTGAATGGCGGTAAGTCATGGGTTCTTCCCGGAAGACCGTGCGGCAGTTGATAAGCTAAGTACATTGCAGGTTTCTCAGTTCATCGTGCCACCAAAAGTGTTGTTGAATGGGTGGAACTATCTTTGATGGACAAAGTGTCTATTGTCACGACAGTTGCAATTTATAATTTGTGAACATATTATATTAGATTCTCAATGCCTGAATGATTCTCTCCTGAAATACGACATTTATTTATCGCTTGGGAATATGTTGCATAGATAGTTAGACCATGCGAAAGCGGGATAACTTTACATTCGTAATCTGAGTTTTAGATGATTCTTAATGCATCTCATATAATCATTACATTCATATGCATGAACCCCTGAATTTATCCTTGTAAGTTAATATCTATTTAATTCTATTTTAGGATGTTAGTTACATTGAGTTTCAAGTAAACTCCTTTGCATTCTAGCTTCATTTAAACCATCATAATTCTTTGTATACCTATTGATCCTCGTGGATTCGATCTCTAAGTATTACTATGATTGCTACAATGCACTTGCAGTATATCCAGGTTTAATACCTCTGCCTATCAATATACTATCCAAAAAATTAACCTAATTCATTCTAGATTTAAATGAATAAATTTAAATATTTATTTGTTGTTAATTTTAAAACATCTAAAATTGTTTAAGAACATTATCAAAATTATACATGTAAAAAAATAGAAAGTAAAGATTATCTATTTGATTATTTATTTATTTCCCTCTATTATGTGTGTTTTTCTTTTTTATTAAAAAATAATATGTAAAAAACAAGAAAGTAAAAATTATCTATTTGATTATTTATTTAATTTTCTTTTTTTTGTTGATTTTCTTTTTTGATAAAGAACACCTGAGTTGTTAGACTGATTCAATGTTTTATATCAGGACTTTTTCCTTTCTATGATCATATATGCACATACATTAGATTTAGTCACTAATATTCTACGAAAGTTGGAAAGCATTACATTAAATCATATTATAACTAGAGACTTTTCTTTTAATCTTGGATGTTAACATCAGCAACAAAAAAAAGGTTCACACATATTAAACTAAATAGAACAAATAAAATAACTCATACAAATTTAGATTTCAGTATATTTCACTTAAATATATATATATATATATATATATATATATATATAAAGACCTACTAAGCTACATGTGATAAAAATAAAATAAAGGGAATATAACAAATAATCATAGAAGAAAAAAAATGGTTAAATTTGAATAAAGTTTGGTTAATTTTTCACAAATCTAACTAAATAATTTTGGCTATTTCGGATATATTGGTCTAAAAATAATTAATATTTTCGGCTTTATAGTTGTAATATTAGAATTGAGTTATATCAAGTCTAAATATAATTAATTTTTCTGGGTATATAATTGTATTTCGGGTTCCATTTGGTTATTTGTTTGGTTTGGGTTCGGTTTTGATTCTTCAGATATATGAGTTTATAACTCTTTCAGATATTTTGCCCAGGCCTAACACAAACTTTCTGTCAACATTCGTCAACTCGTGGATGTAAAATAAATATAATTTAAAATTTTGTGTATTATAATGGGAAAGAAAATAATTCATATATTTTTTGGGTATCCAAAAATTTCATGTATTTTAGTAAGATTATTAAAAATATTAAATTTAGTATTTAAGATTATGTATTTTACTATTTTATTTAGTTAATCTTGTTGAAAGTTAAATTTTTTATTTAATATCTTCATAAGTTAATTGAATTAAATCATTTTTTTTGTCAGATTCATCGAGATTTCGCTGTTACCATTTGAATTCTGAGTTATTCTACTAGATTTTACCAATAATTCAAAAATATTCTACGATTCCGCCGAATTCAGCTGGATTCCGCTGTCACCATTTATACCCATAATTTAGTTTTGTAAGCTGAATTTTGTTAGGTAATTTGGCTAAAATGGTTTTTTTTGTTTGTGTTCATGCATGGCTACGAATATCCTCTTTGCGTACAGGCTTTCATGCATGGCTACAAATATCCTCTTACATAAAATTACATGTACGGCAAACAAAATTTCTTCGTAATTAATGGTCGTCTTTATTGAAGCTTGTATAGCCATTCTTATATATACCAACTTACAAGATGGTCGACTTTTCTTATTTCTTGTATTTTCTTGACATTTAAATTTATACGCGTTTGAATTTGAATGGTAGCATAACAACGACACTAATACAAATTATTAAGTTACACCGTACATGTAATTGTCTTCCTTATCTCTGGATATCAATAGCAGATTTCCCATTTGCGTTACCTATCTCTTGGAGACAAAACCAAAACAAGTGGAGTATTTGACAAATTTGTTTTCTCTCCAAACGTAATGTCTTATTCCAACTTGACTCTAACACTTTTAGTATTTAGTCCTTGATTTTTGAATTTTTAAGAATAGTTTCCAAGGTCCCAACTCCTAAGCTTCACATCACAACAGCAGCGAACAAAGGTGAGAGGGAGGGGTGTCACATGCACTCCCTAAAATTATATAATTTAATTTTGTTAGCTGAATTATGTTAGGTAATTTGCCTAAAATATTTTTTTGTGTGTTCATGCATGGCTACAAATATCCTCTTTGCATACAGACTTTCATGCATGGCTACGAAAATCCTCTTACTTAAAATTACATGTTCGCCAAACAAAATTGCTTCGTAATTAATGGTCGTCTTTATTGAAGATTGTATAGCCATTCTTATATATACCAACTTACAAGATCTTCGACTTTTCTTATTTCTTGTATTTTCATGACAGTTATTATACATAACAACCACACTAATGCAAATTATTAAGTTACACCTTACATGTCATTGTCTTCCTTATCTCTTGATATATATAGCAGATTTCTATTTGCGTTACCTCTCTCTTGGAGACAAAACAAAAACAAGTGGAGTATTTGATAAATTTGTTTTCTCTCCAAACGTAATGTCTTATTCCAACTTGACTCTAACATTTTTGGTATTTAGTCCTTGATTGGCTTGTAACATGATTTTTTTTTTAAGTTAAATAATAAGTCTTTTATTTTTGTATATATATATATATATATATATATATAGTTAAGTAAGGAAGAAAATAGCTGAGTTTTTAAAAAGAAAGGGAACAAAATAGTACCTTAATTGTTTTAAAAATGAGGTTTTTTATATAAAAAATTTGATTGGTCGATTAAATGAATTTTTGAATTACAGGAAACAAATACTTAAAGTTTCGTGAGCGGCGGCTAGGGTTTCTGACAAAGTCATTCGCTGATCTAGAAGGATATTTTTGTTTATCGCAAGAGCTTTCTAGCGTAATGTCACGGGTTCTTGATAACACTTATAATTGCTGATTTTTAGAACCTTTTTTAACGAATCTGTAGTCTTTTCAATAAAAACAAGATAGTTTTCAGTACTTTTCTGCATTTATAGGTTTATACACTTTTTGGATTCAAAAAGAAAATTTTAGAATGGCAATGGATCAAAGCTTGTCAAGAAAAGAAGAAATCAAGATTGAAGAACCGATCAGTACACATTTGTCACCGATTGGTACAAAAGGCTTCAAGAACTGATCGGTCCTTCATGTTGCACCGATCAGTACGTCGACTCCAAAATTTCCATTTTTTTTAATTCTAGGGCTTCTCCTTGTTTTATAAATAGAGGTCTCGGCTGTAGAGAAAAATAAAAAGTCTTAGAGACAAAAAGATTTAGTTTAATTAGCACTACAAGAAATCTACCGCAATTCCGACGGCATTTCCGACGGAATTAATATCCGTCGGAAAATACCGACGGAATTCCGACGGATTTACGATGGAATTAACAATTTTAATATCTGTCAGAAATCCGTCAGAATTCCGTCGGTATTTTCTGACGGATTACTATCCGTCGGTTCCTGTCAGAAATCTGTCGGTTTACCGTCGGTAATTTATGACGGATTTCGACGGATTAATATTCGTCAGAAAATTTGAACGTTAATATAGCCGTTGTTATAGCCGTTATTATATCCGTTAGATTCCGACCGATTTCCGACGGATTTCCGACGGAAAGCGTTATTATATATATGTTACCATACTTCTCCATTCAATCACAACAACAAAATTAAACCCAAGAATTCTTTAAAAATCGTGTAGAGAAAGATGTCATCTTCTAGAGTTCAGATCGTGGATGGATGAAGAAATGTTTGATCCGGAGTCGAAGTTATTAAACGATGGTTATGCACGAGGTATATGCGAGTTCATGGCCGTTGCTGGGAATCAACCGCGAGTGAAAACAAGTGGTAAGATGAAATGTCCATGTTCAATTTGTCGCAATTCTCGTAATGTTAAGATAGAATTAGTATGGCATCACTTGTATAGCAATGGATTTATGCCGGGTTACAAGATTTGGTATCTACATGGAGAAAGAAATTTTGAATATGGTAGTAGTAGCGATGAACCCTATGTTGCTGGATAGCTTAGGAGAACATAGAACGGAAGTAGATTTTGGTGTTGGTACCGTTGAGATGGTGAATGATGCGTTTAGAGAGAATTTGTCTTCGACCATAATAGATGAGGATAGGGTTGAAGAACCAAATGTAGAAGCTAGAAGATTTTTTGATATGTTAGACGCAGCGAAGCAGCCATTATATGATGGGTGTAGAGATGGTCATTCACCTTTATCATCTGCTAGTAGAATGATGACCATTAAGACGGACTTCAATTTGGCAGAGGAATGTGTTGATGCGATTGCAGATATGGTGAAAGATCTTTTGCCTGAAGATAATCTTGCACCGGCATCATACTACGAGGTACAGAAACTTGTAGGTGGTCTTGGTTTGCCGTATCAAGTAATAGATGTGTGCATCGACAACAGTATGATATATTGGAGAGAAGATGAAGACAGGAGAAGTTGTCGATTTTGTCGTAAACCACGGTTTCAAGATACTAGTGGGAGAGTTCCAATTCCATTTAAACGTATGTGGTACTTACCGTTGACTTCGAGGTTGAAGAGGTTATATCAATCTGAGCGCACGGCAGAGCAAATGAGATGGCATGCGTAACATCGTCCAAGATGGAGAGATTACATCCGTCGGATGCTAAAGCGTGGCACATTTTCAATCCATGTATCCGGATTTTGCGTATGAGAGAAGAAATGTGTCCTCGGGTTATGTACAGATGGTTTCAACCCATTTGGGAAGCATGGAAGGCAGTATTCGTTGTGGCCCATAATCGTAACACCGTACAATTTGCCCCTGGTATGTGCATGCGTCGTGAGTTTTTATTTTTCTTCGTTCTTGTTCCGCCCTGAGCATCCAAAGAGATCACTAGATGTATTCCTCCAGCCATTGATCTATGAGTTACAAATGCTATGGAGTCACGGTGCTGAAGTGTTTGATGTTTCGCAGCCAGAATTTTTAGGATGCTTGGCGGTTCTTATGTGGACCATTAGCGATTTCCCAGCATATGGAATGTTATCTGGATGGACAACTCATGGAAGACTATCGTGCCCATATTGTTCAGACAACACAGATGCATTCCAATTGAGGAACGGAAGAAAGTCGTGTTGGTTTGATTGCCATAGAAGGTTTCTACCGATAGAGCATCCGTATCGTCGGTCTAAAACTTTATTTACGAAAAATAAACAAGTGTTTAAAGCTCCAATTGATGAGGAAGATGGCTGTAAATTATTGGAGCAGTTGAGAGATTTTGGTGCTCCGATGACTTCTGAATGTGGAGGTAATGGACATGAAACTGTGTACGGAGCCGGGGAAGTTCATAATTGGCACAAAAAGAGTATCTTTTGGGAATTGCCTTACTGGAAGGACCATTTATTGAGGCACAACCTCGATGTGATATATGTTGAAAAGAACTTCTTTGATAACATAATGAATACGGTTTTAAATGTACCGGGGAAGACAAAAGACAATCTGAAGTCTAGGTTGGACTTGGCAGAGATTTGCGATCGTGATTTTCTTAAAATTCTTCCCAATGGTAAATATCCTTTTGCTCCGTACTGGTTGGATGCACAAAAGAAAAAAGAATTTTTTGATTGGATTCAAGACGATGTCAAATTCACTGATGGATATGCATCTAATCTGCGTAATTGCGTCGACTATGGAGAAGGAAAGTTTATCGGAATGAAGAGTCATGATTGTCATGTTGTGATGCAGCGACTTCTTCCATTCGCTTTTGTGGAGCTCCTTCATAAAGATGTGTACGAAGCAATTGCAGGTATAAATTATTTTCATGTGTATTTTAAAAATTACTAATATTTTTATTTTATATATATTTAAATTTGTGTATTTTTATTTGCAGGAGTTGGTGCTTTCTTTCGGGATTTATGCACGAGAACACTTACACTTGAGGGGATTCGCAATTTAGAGGACATTATACCCTTGATCCTTTGCAATCTTGAGAAGATATTTCCGCCGTCCTTTTTTGATGTTATGGAACATCTTCCGATCCACCTCCCCCATGAAGCCGCACTTGGTGGTCCTGTTCAATTCCGTTGGATGTATCCTTTTGAGCGGTACATGTTCCATCTTAAGAAGAAGGTTAAAAATTTAAGTCGAGTTGAGGGGTCAATTGTCGCACAGAGCATCAACGAAGAAACTTCACATTTTGCGGAATATTACTTTCCATCGGAAGTTCGTACGAAGAGTAAACGTCCTGCTCGCCATGATGATAGAGGTGAGAAAGCCATGTATCCATTGGTGGTCTCTGAGTTGTTTTCGCAAGTTGGTCGAGTAAGTGGAAAAGGGAAGAAATGCAAATTTTCACAACAGGAGTGGACTCACTTGCATAAGTATATCGTAACAAATTGTGAGGAGATGGCGGAGTACGAAAGGTAAAAAACAAAATCTATTTAAATACTAAATTATTTTATACATTAAGTAATAGCAACCAAAGGTTATATAATGTTGTTTGATTTCAGGCTTTACATGGCAATAATACGTAGCCATTTTCCGGAAAAGACTGAAGAAGAACTTGAACTGCATAAGGAGAACGATTATATTACTTGGCTACAATTTTACGTAAGTAGGCTATAATATTAATATATAAATGGCTTCAAATATTACGTTAGTGTTTTATATTAATTTTGTGGATATTATTTTCTTAGGTTAATGAAGGAATTAGAGGTGGCTCGGTGTTTCTGACATGGTTAGTAGAGTTAGTTACTGGCCCAATCTACATTACGACCTCATATCCTAGGTATTGCAGTAGGGGATTTGCGTTTAGGATTCACGATGAAGGAAGGTCAAGACCAACTGCAGATTATGGGATTTCGGCTCAATCTGGTGATGTTGTCTACTACAGGATTCTCAAAGAAATATTGCTAGTTCGCTACCCAGGGATGTTGGACATGCGGTGCATTGTTTTTATGTGTGAATGGTATGATCCAGAAGTTGGGCGTGGGGTTAAGTGGGCGTGGGGTTAAGGTGAACCAATTTGGCATCACGTCAGTAAATTCTAGAAGAAGACTTCGTACGTATGACCCATTCATCCTAGCATCACAGGCAGACCAGGTTCGGATATTTTAATAAATATTTTATTAAAGTTTTTAGATTCTATTTATGTTTTATTTGACTTCATAACTTACATTTGTTTTTTTTAGGTATGCTATATTCGTTACCCTAGGGTAACACGGCGTTCAGATCCTTGGATTACAGTGACTCCAATTAATCCAAGAGGAAAATTTTTTGGAGTTTTAGAGCACGATGCTTTACAACCAACTAGAAGTGTTCCAATGGATCATGTTGAGCATTCTTTTGATACATTCCTGTGGTTGATTTGACGGAATTTGGTGATGATAGAGTTCATTCAGAATCTGAGGAAGAACTTGGAGAATTTGATGAGGCCGAAGACGATATTCCCTTAGAAGGATCATTATCTGATTAAGATTAGTACATGATCAACATTTGTTTTTATTTATATTTTGTATTTTAATTTGTAATTTAAATATTACATTTTATAATAATTAAAACCACAAATGCCATAAATAAATAAAAACCATTAAAATTAAAATTCATAAACAAACCAAAATAATAAAAGAAAACCTAAATTAAACAAAAAAATAATAATATACAGCCAAAAAAATAATATACAGCCTAAATAATAAAGGAAAACTTAAATTTTACAGAATCCGTTGGAAATCCGTCGGAAATTTCCGACGGATTTCCGACGGATAACAAAGGAAAAGAAAGCAGCCGATGTCAGTCAATCCTTAAACTGAGACACGTGTAACCACGAATCCGTCGGAAATCCGTCGAAAATTTTCCGACGGATTTCCAACGGGTTTGTGGTTTCGTGGTCGTTTACAATCCGTTTCTCTTGAAATATATTTGTAGTAGGGTTTGTTACTCATTTCAATGATAAAATACTAACATATATCTTGTAACATATTATATATATCAAAATAAAAAAAATCTCAACTATCATGTCTACATGTTATTACATTATACATATCTTATTACGATGATTTATAACCATAACAATTAAATTTCTTTGGATTTCGTATATTTCATTTGTAACAATGTATTTGTTTATATTTTATCATTGAAATGAGTTACAAACCCTACTACAAACATATTTCAAGAGAAACGGATTAATTAAAACCAATCGGGAAAACTTCCGACAGATTTCCGATGGATTCGTGGTTACACGTGTCTCAGACGATCCATTTGTATTACTTTCCATACACGTGTACACGCGTTAAATTTTCGCGTATCCGTCGGAAATCCGTCGGAAATTTCCGACGGATTTCCGACGGATACGCGAAAATTTAGGCTGGAATCTTCCCGAGACCGCGTGTCATTTAATAAAAAAGATTCCGACGGATTTTCCGTCGGAAATATTTGATAAATAGGATCATCTTCTTCCTCGCGGAACTGAACCGCAAACAAAAAAAAAAACTCAAAACATCCGATTTCGACTTCCGATTTCCGTCCGATTCAAGCGCCGATTTTGACATCAATCATCAAGCATCAACATGTCTAACAATCCTCCATCAAATCCATCCAATTTGTAAGTTTTCAAAACTATAAAAATTAAAGATTTTTAAGGTTTTTAGATTGATGTTAGATTTAGGTTGTTGGATGTAAGATTTAGGTTTTAGGATGTTAGATTTATGTTATTGGATGTTAGATTTAAGTTTTCTAGTGTTTGATTCAAGATTTATGTGTTTAGATTTAATTTTTTAATTTTGAGAATTTGTTTTGTTATTTTAGAGAATTATTGATTTTAGAGAATTTGTTTAGATTAGAATAAATTATATATTTGTTTTGAAAAAATTATATTGTTTTTAATTAATTTATAATCATTTTTAAATTTTTATAATGTTTTTATTAATTAATAATCATTATTTATTAAAATTTACTTTACATTATTACTTTAGATTGACTAATTTATAATCATTTTAAAAATTTATAATTAATTTTCTATAAATTTATAATTACTTTCTATAAATTTATAATTAATTTTGTAAACAATTAATAATCATTTTTATTATTAATCGATTTTGAAATTATTAATCATTTTTGAAATTTATAATCATTTTAAAAGTTTTTAATCATTTTTTCATTTTTAAAATCATTTGTATAAATTTATAATCATTTTTTAAAAAATTTATAAGGGATTACGGATTATATTACGAGGGTTCTGGGAACCAAGTTCGTCGAGGTTCCGGTAGGCGTAGGGGAGTTGCGAGGAGTCAGTCTACGGCGTCTACCCATATTCCGGAGACCGCATCACCTATACCATCTCCGACTGCATCGACACCACCCCTTACTCGCACCGCGCAATGAGCGTCGAGGACTTCGTTGCTTTTACTCGACGAGAGAGATTCACTCGTCTTCATCCGGATTGTGTTGGGACAGACACATGGTAAGTCTCATTTTCCAATTTTAAATTATTAAATTTTCTTTAATATTTTTTAATAAACTATTTAAAGTCTACAAAACATTTTGTTTTGAAGGTTTAAAGATTCGGGAAATGGGATTTCCAAGTCTATCAACCGGATGCTTAATGGATTGCTTCAGCATCCGTATCCGACGTACAACCAAATGCCCTTAGAAGAGCAGGAAATGTGGTTTCGGCAATTTACGGTAAGTTTTTCATTTTCTTTATTGTTTACTTTGAATTTAATTAGTTTATTAGTTTATTTTAATGTTATTTTCATTTTTTCAGCAAGAATTTACTTGGGAGAGTCACATTACCGCTTTGGTTAGAAGGGACTTCCACAAAAAAGCGGCTGTAATGTATTCACGGAAGATGAACGAGTGGAAGGCGTTGTGGTCAAGGAATCTTGTTCCAAGGGAGTTGGTTATGAACCCGACCCTATGGAACGGGTTGATAGCGTACTGGAGTGAAGACGCTACGAAGGCTAGTTCCACAATCCACTCTGCATGCCGGAACAGCGATCGCAAAGGAAAGGGTAAGGCGACGCACAATCTTGGAGCAACCAGTTTGGTCACAAAGGCGAAACAACTTGTAAGTTTTTGGTTTAATCAATATGTTGTTTTTTTAATTTTATATTTAAAATATTTACTATATTTGTTAATTTTGTAGTTTCGGCAAGATGGTGTCCAACCTTCTGCTCTCAAATTGATCGAAGTTGCTCACACAAACAAGTACACCAATGAAATCCAAGATGGTGTAGCTCGGGAGAACGTTGGCAATGTCAGGACGATGGGTGCTGACTATCTTCTTAGTCAACCAATCATTGAAGGAACCCCGCCTCTCACCGAAGTCCCGATCGAGAAGATCAACGAATTCGTCTACGCGGTAAGTAAATTCTAAAATTTTAATCAATTTTATTTAACTTTCAAATATTTATTCAACTTTTCATTTCTGCAGTGTACTCCGAAGACCAAAGGTCGGGTCTTTGGTCTTCCCGACGATTCAGCATCTTACTCGGCTACTTCACGCTTTTACGGGGATCCTAGCGACGATTTTCAAGCGAGGCTCGCGGCAAAAGACGCTGAAATGGAGGAGCTGAAGGCGGATATCCAACGCCTTAAAGAGGCCGGAGAAGCGCAACAGGCGAAATATGAAGCTGATCAACAAGCAATGATCCAACGGATGAACGACTTCTTTTCGCAATATCCACCACGTCCACCGGGCGTTTAGTTTCATTTTCGATTATAAACAATTTTATGTTTTTTTTTCATTTTGAATAATTAAAAAATTACAATAATATTCTATTTTAATTTTCAATACTATTAAATTTTATTTTTCATTTCTTTTTTAAAAATTTAATTTTCTAAAAATTAATTTATTTTTCAAAATATTATATTTATAAAAAAAAATTCGCAGTCCGTCGGAAATCCGTCGGTTTTAGATCCGTCGGAAATCCGTCGGTTTTAGATCCGTCAAAAATCCGTCGGTTTTAGATCCGTCGGAAATCCGTCGGTTTTAGATCCGTCGGTTTCTATCTCTCGGTACTACGTCGGGAATCTGTCGGTCTCTTTCAGTTCAGCAACATCGGAATTCCGTCGGAAATCCATCGGAAATATTCCGATGGATTTCCGACGGATACCCGACGTTATTTATTCCGACGGATATCCGACGCATTAGCTAAATTCAGACGGATTTTCGACGGATTCCTAAATTCCGACGACATAGTTCAGACGGAAAAAACCGACGGATTTCTGACGGAATTCCCTGTTTCCGACGGATTTCCGACAGAATTTTCCGTCTGATTCCGGCTGTTTTCTTGTAGTGTAGCTTTAAGATGTAAACCTTTGTATATATATTTTTATTCTTTTATTTAGTTATTCATCTATTTCTATCATGCATATTCTCTGCATATGTGAGTATATCTGTTCATATATATTAGGAAATTGAAGGGATGTTCATGTAGATTTATGCTAGGGTTATTATGAGATTATTCATATTATTCTTCATCATAGATTTCTATTAATGTCTTGTCTAATCTGATCAAATAGCCTCTGCCCTAAATCTATTTCATCGTGGCACCAAAAGTGTCGTTGAATGGATATAACTATCTCTGATGGGCAAAGTGTCTATTGTCAATGACAGTTGTACTTTATACTTTGTGAGCATATTAGATAAGGTTCTCATTGTATGCATAATTCTCTTAAAAATGAAAGTTATTTATTACGAGGGAATATGGTTCATAGATAGTTATGTTACACAAAAGCGGGATAACTTGCATTCGTAATCTAAGCTCTAGACGGTTCTTAATGCATCTCATATAATTGCTACATTCATATGCATGAATCCTTGAATAATTCCATGTAATTAATATTTATTTATTTAATTTTAGGATGTTAGTTATGACGAGTTTCCAATAAACTCTTTTGCATCCTACCTTTATTTAAATCACCATAATTCACTGTCTTCTCTATTGATCCTTGTGATTCGATCCCTAATTACTATTCTGATTGTTACTGTGTACTTGCAGTATATTCAGGGTTAAAATCTATGTGTATCAGTTCTTCTCGGAAGACCGTGCGGCAATAGATAATCTCAACAATTTTCGATTCAACATTTGTCTCACATACCACCTTTGATTGGTTTTTTCCTGTCTAAGACTCATCAGGGATCAGTTCCAGATCCGGAACAGTTTTTGCAAGATAACCTAATCCCTTCTTCGTATTCAGATCATCAATCAGCAACAGACTTCGTGAACTCAACTGAGTTGGTCTACCTTACTCCAGAGTGTCTTTCCAATCTGAGCATGCATGTCCCTCACTGAAGCATGACACCCTGTCCTAGTCCGGAAAAAGCAACGTTACAGTTACGTACCATCGAAAAAATGGTGTGTGACAGTAAGCTAAGTATACTGCATGTTTTTCATTTCACCCTTGGCCATCATAAAGAGTAATGATACATGTTTAAAAGTACATAATTTATAAGACATTGTGGCTACTATTTCTGAAAATATTTAGTTTTTACGACTTTATTTATTTTTTTGTCTTCAAATTTCCATCCATCTTCAACCTTTGGTAGAACCCCACAGCCTTCCTCCCTCCTCCGTATCCATATTTTTGTATAAAAATTGGCCCCGACAGAAGTAACTCTCTCTGAGTAGATCTCCGCCTCTAGTTTTGACTTTCTACCTTTGGAAAAGATCATTACACACTTCACCTCCTCTATGGAGAAGACATTTCTTTCAATTTCTTTGTCCAATAGATGCATTATTTTTTATTAGTAAATCTAGAATATTATCCAACTTTATAACCAATTTTTATATTGTGCCAGTTATATGTAACCAATTTGATAATCATCATTTTCAAATTCTCATTTCTTTGTTTTTTCCAAAATATCGTATCAAATTTTTGCTTGTTGATCTCTATTTATTTGGTGTTTTTGCACTTATAACTTATTTGATATTCGGTTTTCTTGCATGCATGACACATATTTCTCACTGATTCAAGACATTTGATTGGAAATATTTATGAGTTTGTTCAATTAATTTACTCTATGATTTTTTTAACACTTAACCAATTAGTTTTGATTATACTCAAATCAATTTTTTTATGTTGAAAAAATTAGATACGTGTGAATTTTTATTGGATTCTAGATAATATGAAAATCTAAATATCTAAATTTGAAAAGAAAATTTCAAATTTTAAGGAAATAATATGATATAATATATATTAGGAAAAAATAGAAAGTTTAAATTATCTAATTTATTATTTATTTTTATGTTCTTTTTTTTGTTGGGTTTCTTTTTTGATTAATGAAATAATTAGGAAATAATTTAATTAAATATGCATACTGCCCATAAAGTATATATGATAACACTATTTACTACTAATTTATGGAGTCGTTTTAGTAACAAATCTTGAGTCTTTTCAATAAAAATAAGATGGTTTTTAGTACTTTTATATATTTATAGGTTTGTACACTTGTTGGAGTCAAAAAGAAGGTTCGAGAGTGGAAATGGATTAAAGCTCGTCAGAAGAAGAAGAAGTCAAGACTGGAGAACTGATCTGTGCACATTTCTCACCAATCGGTGCAAAAGACTTCAAGAACTGATTTGTGCTTCATGTTACACCGATCAGTGCACCGTCTTTGAAGTTTCTATTTTTCTATTTCTATGGATTCTCCTTTCCTATATAAATAGGGGGCTTGACCCCAGACAAAAATCATTCAGAAACATCATGTCTTAGAGACGAAAAACACTTAGGTCATAGCTTTGAAGGTGTAATCCTCTGTATATATTATTTTATGCTTTTATTTTATATTTAGTTCTTCATATATTTCTATCATGCATATTTTTTCATGTGTGAGTAGATATGTTCGTATAGATTAGGGTTATTAGACTGATTCAATGTTTTATATCAGGACTTTTTCGTTTCTATGATCATATATGCACATACATTGGATATAGTCACTAATATTCTAGGCAAATTGGAAAGCATTACATTAAATCATATATATAACTAGAGACTTTTCTTTTTATCTTGGATGTTAACATCAGCAAAACAAAAAGTTCACACATATTAAACTAAATTGAACAAATAAAATAACTCATACAAAATTTAGATTTCAGTATATTTTACTTTAAAAATATGTATATATACAATAAAGACTTACTAACATGTGATAGAAAATAAAGGAAAAGGAATATAACAAAGAATCATAGAAGAAATATAAAAAATTATAATTTTTAAACCTAAAAGGTGATTCAATACCTTTTAATAATAATAATAAAAAGTTGAATCAAAAAAGTAATACGTTGGTAGATGTTTCCACAACAAAGTGTCTACACAATGAATAAAATTAACCATCAAAGAGAAGTAGAAGAGTATTTACAGTTGCATAAAGAACACATTTTTTTTTTAACTTTTAACACTATAGACAAACTTATACTGAGAGCCTTAACAATTAAGTCAGACAAAGAGCCTTACCAAATAAAGTCATACTTTTGTAGAAATGGCGAGATATTGCTAATGGAAGGAAGATGTAATGTTCAAACTTGTATCGGTCAATTTTGTAACCCAACCGATATATACATGAAGTAATTACACTATAACCTATATTTAATTACACTATAGTTGGAGCAAAATGTAGGTTATAGTGTAATTAAAAGACAAAAAAGTAGGTTATAGTGTAATGGACTCTATATACATCTTCATGTATAGACCTATATTTAAGAATAGTTTCCAAGGTCCCAACTCCTAAGCTTCACATCACAACAGCAGCGAACCAAGGTGAGAGGGAGGGGTGTCACATGCACTCCCTAAAATTATATAATTTAAATTTGTTAGCTGAATTTTGTTAGGTAATTTTCCTAAAATAGTTTTTTGTGTGTGTTTATGCATGGCTACAAATATCCTCTTTGCATACAGACTTTCATGCATGGCTACAAATATCCTCTTACTTCAAATTACATGTACGCCAAACAAAATTGCTTCGTAATTAATGATCATCTTTATTGAAGCTTGTATAGCCATTCTTATATATACAACCTTACAAGATCGTCGACTTTTCTTATTTCTTGTATTTTCTTGACAGTTATACGCGTTTGAATTTGAATGGTAGCATAACAACAACACTAATACAAATTATTAAGTTACACCTTACATGTCATTGTCTTCCTTATCTCTTGATATAAATAGCAGATTTCCCATTTGCGTTACTTCTCTCTTGGAGACAAAACCAAAACAAGTGGAGTATTTGACAACTTTGTTTTCTCTTCAAACGTAATGTCTTATTTGACTCTAACACTTTTAGTATTTACTCCATGATTTTTGATTTTTTAAGAAAAGTTTCCAAGGTCCCAACTCCTAAGCTTCACATCACAACAGCAGCGAACCAAGGTGATAGGGAGGGGTGTCACATGCACTCCCTAAAATTATATAATTTAATTTTTTTAGCTAATTTGCCTAAAATAGTTTTTTTTTGTGTGTGTTCATGCATGGCCACAAATATCCTCTTTGCGTACAGACTTTCATGCATTTCTATGAATATCCTCTTACTTCAAATTACATGCACGCCAAACAAAATTGCTTCGTAATTAATGGTCGTCTTTATTGAAGCTTGTATAGCCATTCTTATATATACCAACTTACAAGATCGTCGACTTTTCTTATTTCTTGTGTTTTCTTGACAATTATACGCTTTTGAATTTGAATGGTAGCATAACAACGACACTAATACAAATTATTAAGTTACACCTTACATGTCATTGTCTTCCTTATCTCTTGATATCAATAGCAGATTTCTTATTTGCGTTACGTCTCTCTTGGAGACAAAACCAAAACATGTGGAGTATTTGACAAATTTGTTTTCTCTCCAAACGTAATGTCTTATTCCAACTTGACTCTAACACTTTTAGTATTTAGTCCATGATTTTTGATTTTTTAAGAATAGTTTCCAAGGTCCCAACTCCTAAGCTTCACATCACAACAGCAGCGAACCAAGGTGAGAGGGAGGGGTGTCACATGCACTCCCTAAAACTATATAATTTAATTTTGTTAGCTGAATTTTGTTAGGTAATTTGCCTAAAATAGTTTTTTGTGTATGTTCATGCATGGCTACAAATATCCTCTTTGCATACAGACTTTCATGCATGGCTACGAATATCCTCTTACTTAAAATTACATGTTCGCCAAACAAAATTGCTTCGTAATTAATGGTCGTCTTTATTGAAGCTTGTATAGCCATTCTTATATATACCAACTTACAAGATCATCGACTTTTCTTATTTCTTTGTTTTCTTGACAGTTATACGCTTTTGAATTTGAATGGTAGCATAACAACGACACTAATAAAAATTATTAATTTACACCTTACATGTCATTGTATCAAAGGTTATTTGTAGCAGTTCCTCGATTTGCTTTCATGGCATGGTTGTCAGTTTGGGATCGGCTATCCTTGTATGTAATAGCTCGGGTCTGGGGTGGTGCTCAACCGTGTATCTTTTGTGGTGAACCTATCGAATCAAGGGACCCATCTCTTGTTTTCTTTTTTTTTTATACTTTTAAACGTAGATGTTGTGGGTGAGCTTCTCGGTACTCCCTCGGATCCTGATTGGGAGGCTACCTTACCTCGGCTAACAACTCACTGACACAATACACTTGCTTATATTCAGCTTCACCTAGTGTTGAGAGAAATGAGAGACGTCACACATAAGTCCAACATTCGAAAAGCCATTTGATTTTGGTAATTGAAAAGGGTCCGTAACAGAGTCGTATCACTTCGCTAACAAGAAAACCAAGGCTATGAAATGTCCTTCAAAGATGGTTTCAAGGTAGAGGTTTTAGATAGTCATTTTTAGGTTTTCATCTTTCCGTTACACCTATATACATAGACATTCTTTATTAATGAAAAAATTTTAAATTCCAGCCAGAAAAAGAAGAAAGAAAAGTACATAACATTAAATGAGTCAACCTTTTCCGTCAACTAAGTTCGTCACCGATTCATTTATTGAGTCAAACAATCTCTTATGACATACGTCCCTACAAATTTGTTTTTTTTCTTTGAAAGAGAAGCATTTAAAATATTAAATATACCATATCCAAAAAAAAGCATGAAACTATGGTAATTCACAAATATGGTATTTGAGAAATGTAACTTTAAATTCTGCTGTGACATCGTCCCAAAACTCCTCAAGATTAGGATCAACTTGGGTTGGGCATGTATGCAATCATGTAGAAACTAGAGAAAAATTATTGACAACGTATCTTATGTTTGGAAAATAACAAATATATAAAAGATAAAAATAAAATAAAAGTAGTAAATTAAAATGGTGAGCCTTTACCCAAAAAAAAAGTTTTGAACTTAAGGCAACATTTAAGGATTTCAACCACATAACTGTATCTAACAAGAAGACAAGACCAAGTTGTAGATGTGTAGCCAAACCATAAAAAGGGAAGAGATCCCACCATCTAATCGATCTTCTATATAAACTTGAGTTGTTCGGTAGAGTAACTTGTCCATTCACAAAAGGGTAAAAAAGCTCGTGAGTTTCCATTTGCTATAGTATACCAATTATCTCCTTCCTTTCTTGTTTCTCCTTTTCAAATATTTACTATCTCATTATAAAACTTTTGGTTCATGCAGGAATTTAGCGAAGGATTACTGGTGATGAATATGGCTGATCTTGGTGATGAATTCTTGATGATAAATACGGAGAAAATTTTCTCCGCGTCTGAGCGAATGGCTGATCAGAAAATTCCCTCCGTGTCTGAGCGAATGGCAGATAAGAAAATTCCCTCCGCGTCTGAGCGAATGGCTGATCAGAAAATTCCCTCCGCGTCTGAGCGAATGGCAGATCAGAAAATTCCCTCCGCGTCTGAGCGAATGGCAGATCAGAAAATTCCCTCCGCGTCTGAGCGAATGGCTGATCAGAAAATTCCCTCGTCGTCTGAGGCTGTTACAAACATAGTTCTAGTAGGACGTACTGGCAATGGAAAAAGCGCAACTGGAAATACCATCCTCGGTGAAAAACACTTCACATCAAAGAAACAGGCAGCAGGTGTTACCATGGAATGTAAGATGTATAGAGCTGCGATACAAGATGGCCCAATAATCAATGTGATTGATACTCCTGGTATGTGCTCTGATCCATTAAAACTTTAGGTTTAGCCCACCACTCTTATTTAATTCATCAAAGTCTGACTTTACTATGGTGCGTGAGACAGGTTTGTTCGACTTGTCTGTGTCCGCTGAATATATCAGTAAGGAAATAATCAATTGCTTAACAATGGCAAGAGAAGGAATACATGCTGTGCTGTTCGTTTTATCAGTTAAGAGTCGGATCTCACAGGAGGAAGAGTCCACACTTCATTCTTTGCAGCGCATATTCGAGAGCAAAATCCTTGACTATTTCATTGTTGTGTTCACCGGCGGTGACGAGTTAGAAGAGGATGGGCAGACGTTGGACGAATATTTGCATGAAGGTTGCCCTGAATTTTTAAAGGTCTGTTTGCTTTTGTTTCGATCTTTATTTTTTTTGGGATGATTAATGTTTCTGCACTTCTCTTCCTTTTTCTTGCTTATCTTCTTAATCAGATTAATTATCAAATTTCAGGGAGTTCTCAGACTCTGTGGTCAACGAATGGTCCTGTTTGATAACAAGACCACGGATAAAGACAAAAAGGCCAAGCAACTTAATCAGCTTCTTACCCATATCGCAAATGTTGCAACGCGCAATGATGGGATACCGTATACTGACAATATGCATCGTAAAATAAAGGTCTGTTTGAATTATGATATGCATTCAATATGAATTGGTCTCTCGTATGCTTTGCTTAATATGATGATACTTTAACGAAATCCATTATTTATTTTATTTTGAATTTTAGATATATATTTTTTTGATATCTGCTCTTCCAGAAATTTAGAAACTAAATGTTTATTTTTTAAAATTTCTAATTCCAATTTAAAGTAGGTTTGATATTACCATAGATATTTAAAGGTTTTTTTTTTAGAATCAAACTATTTTAATTATGTTATATGAATAGCGTATTTATCAATCACACCACATCACATAAACAATTTATCAAGTTCTTTCTATGTTCACGCTTTCGCTATAAAATATTTCTAGAAATTCCTATGTATGTTAAATATCTTAAATCCTTGATTTATCAGGAAGAAAATGATAAGCTCAGGGAAAGAGAAAGGGAGATTGAATCTAAAAACATTGCAGAAGCCCAGAGAGATTCAATGAATAAGTTGGCAAAAATAGAGTTTGAGCAACAAATGAAAATGTTGACAGAACAGGTAAATTTGTGTTCAGAAACGTTGATGAATATTTATGCTTCACCGCATTCTGTTATATTAATATTCTAAGGTACTTTTTAGGTGGAGGAAAAGCTAAAATTAGCTGCCCAAAAACATGAGGAAGAAATACGTCATCTGGAAGAGGAACTTTTGAAGGCTCAGGAGACTGCCGTAGCACATGAGAAAGGAATTCAGCAGCTGAAAAATGAACTTATGACTAGCTGCAACATTTTGTGACTGATATGTCCAACTCTGCTGGAAAACTACTAATAAAAGATCGACTGCAGAGGTTTGGTGTGGTCGTTGCTCATTTCCCAAATTTTCATGTACTTTTATTTTGTGTGATGTTTTCTTTTCTATTTGCATTTTCCTAATTATCTTTTCCGATTTCATTTTCCGTAAGCGTGAAAAGTTTGTTTGCAATAAAAGGTATCTTTAAGCATTCTTTCTCTGACTAAAATGGATGAAGACGAAATACTTTTACAGAAAAAAGCATTTTGTGTATATTTACTTGAGAATGTTTAAATTGTTGCTCTGAATCTATTTTAAAAGTATGATAAAAAAAAAATTTAAAAGTTTTGTTATAAAAATTCTTAACAAAATATGGAAGACACTTGAATTTAGGGTGGATAAAAAAAGAGAAGGCAACAATAACGAAAGTTAAAGGAAATAATATAACAGGGTGTGGGATTAAATGATAATTGGATGGAAGGAGTATTGGACGCAAAGAAAAAGACCATGGAGGATTCAAGATGTTTGGAGTTGAAGAAACATCTTATTTTGAGAATTCTCTGTTTCTTGAGAACAAAATCCTCTTCAACCGTAGGAGTCTAATTCAGTAAAAGATATTCAATTAAAGACTTTTAAAGAAGCTAAGACCATCTCCAATGGTTAGAACCTCTAAGAATTTCTTAAACAAAAAAAATATGATTATTTTAATAGAATTTAGTGATATAATTAAACATTAATTTAAACAAAAAAATAGAATCAATATATGAGGGACATGTGTTCCTATGGGTTCAAGAAACTATGAGTTCTTAAACAAGAACTTTAATAAAAATAAGAACCCTTCTTTCTCTCTCTCACATACTTTTTATTTTTTATTAATAAAAATCCTTAAAACCCCTCTTAAAAATTCTTCTTAGAACTTCCATTGGAGATGCTCTAAACACGTCCAAATATCGTAGACTATTCAAAGAAGCACTACAATTGCAAAGCAAACGGAGTAGTATAGAAGAGATCAAATTCACAGACAAAATAATTACACTACAAATTTATGAGAGTTGAGTTAGCTAAGACAAATAATATGGATTTTGTTGTATAGTGAGTATGATGGACGGTAAATATCAGTGAATTAACTAAAAGGTAAGTAAATAACGAAATCAAATCAATGACAGAAGGCACTAGGCGTTAGGGTAATCACTGATAATCACAAGATATCAGATTATCAAACAGCGAATTGATGAAGCACGTTCTAGAAACCAAATCATGAATTTATAGTCAACCTACTGTCGCAACATTAACTACTATTTTTAATAACCTAAGATTCTAAACTGTCATTTGAATTCAAGAGGCTAAACTTTCGATATGTTCGATATGTTCACAAAACTTCTTAACTTTTGTTGGTTAAGACGTTTTGCTCATCTAAGTTTCATCATTTTGTTGGTGTGTTCATCCGACAAAAACCCCGATCCCTTTGGTGAGTTTATCCAAAGGCTATTTTGAATCCTTTGTGGCGTCATTCAATCCATTTCCTTCTCATCAAAGTTTCAGCTTCGTTGATTCAAGGATTCTTATCATTTTCCCGACTTCTAAGTGTTAATTCGTGGGAAAAATCACATCAAGTATCATCAGAGCCACTTAGAAGTTAAGTTAATTTCTCAAAATTTTATATCATTTTGCGATTTTATTTTCGTGTAAATCGGCGAAATTTGTGTCTATACGAGTTGAAATAATTTTTAAAATTGTGATAGAAATTTTTACGGGTGTTTTGTTTATCAAAATTGACCAATCGAATTCTGAGAACGCGTAGCATTGTTCTAGGGTTTTTGCGTGTTCATCAGGGTAGCGAGTAGTCATTTTCGTGTTTGTGGAGTTGCAAAGACTTTTAATCAATTTATTCGTTGATTTTGGTTCCTTTGATTGTCTTCCAAGGATCTTTTTACTGGTTTGCTATTGGAAATTTTCAGGTACAATGACAGATCAAGAGGGATCAAGCAACAAACTTCTGGCAAGAGCTCAAGCCGAATTCTGACCAAGAAGAAAGAATCCGACGAAGGAGAGAACGTGGGAAAAGTCCAGTCCAAGATGAAGAAAACCTAAGTCGACCAATTAACTTACCGAGACAGCATAGAGATGAAGTGGTGACTAGTATTATGGGAATCACATCAGTGCTTCTCACAGTAGCCTAAGGCGAGGTAGACGAGTTCGGGAAGATAGAGCTCATCAGCAAAACGGGTTTGGAGGCCTCAAACTCCAAATTCCACCATTTCACGGGAAATATAACCCCGACGCTTACTTGGAGTGGGAAAAGAAGATCGAGTTAGTCTTCGACTGTCAGCATTACTCTGAAGTCAATTGAGTGAGGATTGCAGCTACAAAGTTTTATTATTATGCGCTCAGTTGGTGGGATCAGCTAGTTACTTCATGAAGACGCAACCAAGAATACCCGGTGGAAGGGGTTTTTAAATATTATGAGGACCAAAATGAAAAATAATATGAAGAAGGGGTTTTGAATCATCGAAGCGACCATTCAAAGCTCGGATCTCGGGAGCAGACATGCGGCACATCAGCAAATCGAAATTGTCGACCTACGATGGCACAACATATCCTAGAAACCATATGACCGCATTCACAATTGCAACAGGATGAGCTTGAATTTACGATGGATAAAAAGGCGAGTCCTATGCCAGTTGTTCGTCAAAAACCTAAGCGGCACAAAACTCCATTGGAAGATGACAAATTGAAGAACTCTTAAAGAAGTTCTTAACTTTAAATTTTTCAAAATTTATATTAAAACTAATGGTAAGAAGCCATGAAGGGTTCTTACCATTGGAGATAGTCTAAGACTTTGGTTTGCTACAAGAAGTTGATGTGTCCCATTTGCTAGTTCTAAATTTTTTAAAAAAATTTCATTCAGCAAACGTAAAATCAAGGACGCATCTTATGTAACACAATTTTTGGTTAATATAATTTTACATTCATACAAAAAAACATTCTTTATTGATGAATAAATTAAACAAGCCAAAAAAAAAGAAAACAAAAAAAACTCACAACATCAAATGAGTCAACCTTCTCCGTCAACTAAGTTCTTTACCGATTCATTTAGTGAGTCAAAAATCTCTTATGACATGCGTCCCTACAATTTTGTTTTTTCTTTGAAAGAGAAAAGCATTAAAGTATTAAATATACACATATCCAAAAAAGCATAAAACTATGGTAATCCACAACTATGGTAGAGAAGTGTAACTTTGAATTTTCCTGTGACGTCGTCACAAAACTCCTTCTCAGGGACCCGGGGGGATGTTGGTTATTTTGGACTTTGTCCTTTCAGCTGTATTGTCTTAATCTTACTTAAGCTTGGGATAAATTTGGGTTGGGCATGTATTTAATCATTTAGAAACTAGTAAAAAAAAAGATTAAAAACGTATCTTATGTTTGGAAAAACTGAATTTAAAATTATGAACTATATGTAAATATATAAAAGATAAAAAAAAAAAAAAAGTAGTAAACTAAAATGGTGAGGCTTTACCCCAAAAAAAGGTTTTGAACTAGTTTGACCGTGATAGGTAGATAACTTAAGGCGACATTTAAGGATTTTAACCACATACTGTATCTAACAAGAAGACAAGACCAAGTTGTAGGTGTGTAGCCAAACCATAAAGAGGGAAGAGATCCAAACATCCAATCGATCTTCTATATAAACTTGAGTATTCGGCCGAGTAACTTGCCCATCCAATCTTATCTCCATCTATACTCACAAAAGGGTTAAAAAGCTCGTGAGTTTCTAAATATCAATTATACCTTCCTCCTCCTTTTCAATTCTTATTATTTGTTTTTTATTTTTTTTCGGTAAACCACGAGAGTTCTAGGATTTTGGTCTATAATCTCTCTCGTTACTCGGAGCCAATCTTTAATCGATTCTGTTTTAAAGAATATCTCTACGTCCCAAATAGGGATTTAACCCGCGACACAAGAGCACCAAACCCCTTAATTATTTACTATCTCATTAATTTATTTTTGGTTCATGCAGGGTATTTAGCCAAGAACTGTTTGTTGGTAATCAGAATATGGCTGATCAGAAATTTCACTCCATGTCTGAGCCAGCTATGAACATAGTTTTAGTAGGACGTACTGGCAATGGAAAAAGTGCAACCGGAAATACCCTCCTCGGTCAAAAAAGGTTCAAATCCAAGAAACAGGCAGGAGGTGTTACCGAAGGATGTAAGATGTATAGAGCTGCGACACAAAATGGCCCGGTAATTAATGTGATTGATACTCCTGGTATGTGCTCCCAGCCACTAACACTTCAATAGAACCTTGCCAATAGAAAAGTTAAATTCATCAAACTCTGACTTTACTATGGTACGTGATACAGGTTTGTTCGACTTGTCTATGTCCGCCGACTATATCAGTAAAGAAATCATCACTTGCTTAACTATGGCAGAAGAAGGCATACATGTTGTTCTGTTAGTTTTCTCGGCTAAGACTAGGATTTCAGAGGAGGAAGAGTCCACATTTAATTCATTGCAATGCATATTCGATAGCAAAATCCTTGACTATTTAATTGTTGTGTTCACCGGGGGTGACGAGTTAGAAAAAGATGGGCAGACGTTGGACGATTATTTGGGTGAAAGTTGCCCTGAATTTTTGACGGTCTGTTTGCTTTCATTACGATTTTCATGTCTTTTCCATTAATTAGTGATACGATGAATGTTTCTGCACAACTCTCTGCTTTATTTGTTATTATTTTTATTTTTTTTAATTCTACTAGTTGTGAAATTTCAGACAGTTCTGAAACTCTGTGGTGGACGAAAGATCTTGTTAGATAACAAGACTACGGATAATGACAAGAAGGCCAAGCAACTTACGGAGCTTATGGCTCATATCACAGCTGTTGGAAGGCAAACTGGAGGGATACCATATACTGGCAATATGCACCGTAAGATAAAGGTGTGGTTGAATTATGATATGATTTCAATATGTATTGATCTCACGTATGCTTGGCTTAATATGATGATAATTTGATGAAATTCATTATTTATTTTCTTCTGAATTTTAGATATATATATATGTATATATATTTGGTCTTCCAGGAATGTAGAAACAAAATGTTTCTTTTTAAATTTCGATTTCCAATTTACAGTAGTTTTGATATTACCGTGATTTTTATTTATTTTTTTTATGAATCAAAGTATTTAATTATGTTATATCAAAAGCCGATCGATCAATCACACCACATCACATAAACAATTTATTGTGTTCTTTATATGTTCATGCTCTAGGCACTCCCATCTGTATTGTTCGATAGAAAATTTGTTAATGTTTAAATACTGTGTTATTTGTTTCTTAGGAAGAGGTTGAAAGGCTTAAGGAACAACAAAGGGAGGTTGAAGCTAGGAACCTTGGAGAAGCAGAGTTGGCAGAGATAAAGAAGGAATTACAAGATTCATTTGAGACTAGGATGAGCGAAATGCAAAAGAGGGTGAATATATATATATTCCTCAACTCTAGTCTCTAGGCTCTAGGCCACACTCATCCATTAATGTTAACGAGATCTGGGCTCTCTTTCAGGCGGAGAATACGCTAAAAGAGACTTCTGCTGCACATGAGAAAATGGTCCGTATTCTAAGAGAGGATCTTGACAAGGCACATAGAGACCAACAGATCAGGGAGACGATGATGCAGCTTGGTCAGATTGTTCCGGTGGTAGTAAGTACAGCATTGGGATTTCCATGTAGCATCTTGTGATCGATGTATCCACCTACGTCAAGTAAATGTAACTCCTGCATGTCGCCCAAACTTCTTCTTTTTTTTTTTTAAGTGTGCTATGTGGTGTCTTTTATATTTGGTTCTAGATTCCCATTCCTTTGAAAGCTTGTTATCATTAAAGCGTGTAAAACCCCATTCTCTCATATAGTAGTATAATAATATAATTATTGGTATGGCGTTTAGCAGCCTCAAACACCATCCAACCCAAAACAAGAACTGACGAGATTAAAAGCCCATTAGGTTCGGCCCAAGACATTGCGCCAACTTCAAGGGTAGTAGAAAAGGAAAGCTCGACATCAGATAAGAAAAGGAAATTTCTGACCGCCTCAAATAATTATAAATAAGGAGCGACCTCTCTTCACAAACATAGATTTTAGAGCCGTGCCAAGGTGAAATGTTGCCGTAGGCAATAGTAAAAAATAAAAATTCCCAATTCATATTAAATAAAAATGTATATAATAATAAAACCAACAAAAAAAAAAGTGTCACACATAAATCTTGTCGTGTGACATTAAAAAAACTAAAGAAGCAAACACAAAGATAGTTTAAAAGGTAATTCTTCTTCCTTTCTTTCCCACAAAATCATTGATCAACTTTTCAAAGTCAACTTCTCTAACCAAACCTCATTCGATAGATAAAGTAGCCAAACCACTCAATCTTTCTTGTGACATACTTGATCGAAGGTAAGATTTGATCAACTTTAACTTTGAAAAACTCCTTTCAGCAGATGCAACTGAGACTGGAATCGTCAATAATATCCGATAAGCGATCCATGAGTGAGGATAAAAATCCTGAACTTTCTTCAAAAAGTTTAACATTTCAATAGGCCTTGTAACTTCTTTCGGTAAAGATTCTCTTAAAAGCTTAAGTTCAGAAAAGAGATCATTCCCACTAACATCTGAATGTTCTCCGTGGGATAGAGAATTTTCAACGCTGGTGCAAGATGCCAACAAACTTTCAACATTCGCAGACTGCAGCTTCGTCAAATTGAACAAAAAGCCAGATATTTGTTCATACTTCTCTACTGCTCAAATCTCGTCTTAAGTGAGGATAAAGCTTGATCCATGATTTGGATGAAGTAGTCAACTCTAAAGCTCTCCTCTGGTGATAATATCACACTTCCTTCAACGTTTTGTGATTCTTCACCATAATGTTTTTTTCTTTTAATGACCCGCTTTGCTTGTTGGGGAAATACAGGCTCAATTTCCATAGATTCTGCTATTTCCTTAGCTTCTAATTTTGCTTTCTCAAATCTCGAATCTCTATACTTCTGGAAATACGAAACCAACCCTTTCAATTGAGAAATAGCTACATCAATGTCCATGTCTTCAGACTGCAAACTCTTACTAACAATGTTAACCGCATAGAGGAGATTATACCAAATAACCATAGAAACCAAGAACTCAAAACTTTCGATTCCATGTGTTTCACTTATTGCAAGACATTCAGCGTCACTCTGCTCTTGCGGGTCATCACTATTTTCAACAATGTGAATCAAAGCGTTCATGATTTTAGGTGCCTGGAATCTTATTGCCTTAACACTTTCCATATAACTCTCCCAACGAGTGTTTGACAAAGCCTTTAGTGTCAGACCACCCACATGATCTTCAAATATTTTCCATCGCTTAGTTGAAGATGAAAAAAAGCGATAAGTACGCTGAATGATCCCAAAAAACGAGATTGCCTTTGAAGAAGTGGTTGCCATATCACAAAGTGCAAGATTAAGATTGTGACAACTACATGGTGTATAAAACGCCCTTGGATTCACTTCCAGAAATCTTCTTTGTACTCCTTTATGCTTTCCCTTCATGTTAGCACCATTATCATAACCTTGTCCCCTCATATCATCCATTTTCAAATTAAAAGCAGCCAACACATTTTGAAGTTCACGGAAAAGTCCTTCTCCAGATGTATCATCAACTTTCAAGAATGTCAGGAAAAATTCTTCGACCTTAGTTGAAGTTGTTGAAACATCTACACAGCAAATGATAACAGTCATTTGTTCATGATGGCTGATATATGGAGTGCAATCAAGAATGACAGAGAAAAATTTTGCGCTTTCAATTTTCGCAACAATCATCCTCTTTACCTCATTAGCTAACAGAGCTATCAACTCATTCTGAATCTTGTTGCTGAGATAACGAGAACGAGATTCACCTTCTTTGTATCTTCTCAGATGTTCTATCATAACTAGATCAAAATCAGCAATCATCTCGATGAAACTTAAAAAATTTCCGCAACCTTCTTCACCAATATTCTCATTACTTTCACGAAACGCTAAATTTTGTTTAGCAAGAGTTTTTACCACAGAAATTATCCTAAGCAACACCTGCCTCCAATGAACTCTCTCCTTATTGATTTCATCCTGAGCATACTTATCAATAGTCTGATTTCTCTGCAATCTGAGTTCTAATTCCACCCACTTCTTCATGCACACAATATGATCACGGTTAGATTCATGCTCTCTAAGCCTTTTCAAAATATTTTTCCAATCACTGAACCCTGTGGATGCCAATTGACTTTTGTCACTCTGGTTGAACAATTTACAGCAAAAACAAAAGATCTTGTTTGCCGCTTTCGAATATACTAGCCATCGACGATCTTGTTTCTGTCCATCACTCATCTGTCTTGTATAATACACATGTGAGAACTGCCTCTTAACATCATCTTTTGGAAATTTATAATCAATCGGCAGTCTTGTTCAAGGATCTTGCACACCCATAAAACCTCTACAAGCATCCCATCTTTTTCCTATGTTTTCCCACTCAGCAGGATTATCCATATCGAAAAATCCACAATGCTCTATGTGATCACTGCTTTTCTCAAATTCCTTCTCATTCCCATCATCTTTTTCATTCATATCCTCATCATTCACTGCATTAACATTCTCTGTTTCAAGAATTGCTTCTTCTCTTTGACATTAAGCGATATTTTCATCCATTCCATCATCCTCAATAACAACTTGTTCATCATTATTTCTCACAGGTTCATCACAAATTCTAGGTTTTTTGAAATACCTGTGTATAGCATTAACTTGAGATTTTGTTGACTCTTCTTCTCTTCTTTTCCTCTTGTTCTTCTCTCCTCCGGACGGTTGAATCCTTGGAGGCATCTATGAAATCAAAACATAATTATATACAATTAGAGACAGACTGCAATAAGAATGATTAAGAACTAAGTAACAACAAAAAAATTGAATATAAACAAATAGCTACTTACTCTCTTGAACTGATCGTAAATTCGTAAATTCGTAAATCGTAATATTTGGTAAATTCACCAAAGAAAATATAGAGAAGGAACGACAATAGAAAAGATAGTCAAAGCACCGTTTGCCCTAATTGTTCTAATTCTTTGATTGGTTTTGTTTTCTTTTTTTTTTCGTTTGTTTCCTTTTTTCCTAAGTTTTAGTTTTTCAATTTTTATATTAATTCAAATATGTCTAAAATAAGCCAAACTTATACTAGAAGGCCTCTTACCAAATTTTTTTAAAAAATTTGGGGTAGGCCAATGTTTCTTGGACCAAAGGAGAGGCACGGCTCTGTGCTTGAGCAGATACGCCTCAAACAATGAACATATGTCCTTGGCTATTTCCTATGATCGCATCAGAATCCCTACAAAGATATATCTACATGTACTACTAGATTTGGGAATGACTAACTTATTTATTTTTCACAAAATATATAACCATCAATTGGAATCTACATATTGCCTTTCGAAAGTTAATTTGGTGTTTCATAGTCGGATGAAAGCCATATATTGCAACAATTTGAGTTCAAGCACAAATAAAGAAATTAACATATTTGATAATATGTTAGCGAGTAAGAGATTTTTAGAAAATAAGCATTGTGTAAATTAATTTGTTACGTTATATGATTTTTTATTTTAATTTATTATGTATGTGTAAACATATGGATGCTCGTCTTCTGTAACTATGTAACCTCTCTGATTCAATATGAAATAATAAATAGACAAAAATAAAACATTTAAAGAACAAAATAAACAAAAAACACGAAATTATAAAAATTATTTATTTAAAAGTTATAACATATTAAAACCATAAAATTTAGGATTATATATCAATAACTTCTTTTATTGTGTGCTTGTCAGGGAGAATGGCCAATTTCAATGTCAACTATTTTTACGGTGTATTTTTGTACACCAACCAAAAGGTAGTATTTTTTAAACTTCAACTTACAAAAATTTCAAAAAAACTACATAAATTTTCATATGTGTGCTGAAATCAACTGTGACCGAAACAATGTTAGTCATACCGATAAAATGACTGAATTGATAATGGTGTTTCTGTTTCTCCATTATAAGTGTCAAGAGAATTTAGACCTAGAACATTGCATAAAACTTCAAAATCAAATTTTTTTTTTGAAACGTCTATGTGGCATCTACTTAAGAAAATAATATATCATGTGGCATTTGACTCAGCATGAATATGTGGCATTCCGTTTTTCCATTATAAGTGTCAAACAAAAATTAGACCCAGCATATTGTATAAAACTTCAAAAATGAATTTTTTTTTTTTTTGACAAATCTATGTGGCATCTGATTCCGCAAAAAATGGCATGTGACATCTGACTCAGTAGAAATATGCCACTTAGAATCTGACTCAATGATTTGACTAACACTATTTTGATAAATTGAAAAACACATTGTTTTTTAATTAATATATATATATATATATAAATACCGTAAAAATAGTTAGAACGTGTGAAAACACCATCTTTTAGACAAAAATATAAAATATTTGATTCAACAATAGATTTTATTAGCTCGTAAGAATCATAAACTAACATCGTAGTCTCAAGATGTAAAACAAGGTCAAACATAATTGTGACACAGACACCATAGAATCAAATTTACAGACTTCCAGTAAAAATAGGTTTCTATCTCTCACCAACCAAACCTTTATTACTATTTATCATAAAGATATAATGAAGGAACGAATACAAAAAAGATTAGCATGGCCCTTGCACAAGGATAACACACACAAATGGAGAAATGATCCGAATGTTTTAAGTGCTAAATTATCTAAATCACTTTCATTTGATCAGTTGAAGTGGTGTCATGCTTTAGACCCATTAGAAAACCCAGTGAGTGGACTACACTCACCCTGGAGAATTAGTCGGGTGTTAAAAGTTTGGATCACCCATGGTTATCAAAAATATATAGATATATATATATATATATAACAAAGGAATATAGAAATTCTACTCAAATTCGTCCGGCATAGACATGCATGCGTCTTTAGTTATTCTTATATAACATACACATTGTCTTTTAATGATAAAACCATAATATTTAAAACCCAAAAAAAATCCCCATATAATTGACATGAATAATTAAAAACCCTTATCAGATTTCAGCGAAGCTTCAACATCTCACCATCAAAGATTGATGCACTTTCCCAGTTTCTTCTGGAGTTTCGTAGTCTCTTTCTCAGCCCTCTCCAGATTCTCTCTGAGCTTCTTAATCTCATCGCTCGACCCTTTCTGAACTTCGCTTGCTCTCTTTTCTGCTTCAAGTCTTGCAGCTTGCTCTTCACCCAGTTGTTGCTACAGCCTCCTTGCTGTTTCTCTCAGCTTTTTCTCAACCTGGACAACAACAAGAAAACAGATTAGGATATAATTGGTCATTCTTTTAAAAATATAATAGTATACTTTTAATCAAACAAAAACGTTGTTAGTAGTTATATTCAGTAAGATTTTTGATACTTTCCAGAAAAAACCTAGTTATTTAATTTTAAAAGATATGGCATATTCTCCAAATTTAACATAAAATATTTGATTGATTCTCCTATTTTTATTTGATCATTTTACTTTTGGTTGTGATAGTGTATGATAAATTTTCTTCAAATGAAAGCATGTTTTTTTTTTCCTTAAATGGATGATATTTTATTTTAATACGTTAACAATAATTAGAAATATGAAACATGATATTTTATTGGGCAATTCTCAAAAATATCACAAAATTAAGTTTTTGTGACACAAATAGCACACATTTTCATTTAGGACAAAAATAGCATTTTTATTAAAATTCAATTCTCTTATATAGCACAAATCTCTTAACCTCATATTTTTAGGGTTTAGGATTTAGGGTTAAACCCTAAGCCCTAAACCCTAAACCATACCTCCTATCCCTAAAAACTATACCCTAAATTCTAAAATACTTAACCCAAACCAAAAAATTAAATTATTATCCTTTATTAAAATGTTATTTTGTCCTAAATAAAAATATGTGCTAAATTTGTCACAAAAACCTCTTTTGTGCTATTTGAGGGAATTTCTCTATTTTATTTGATATAAATACAGACCCTGTGGAAAACGATTACCATTTAGTTTGGGTTAATACTTGAATAACTTGATAGTGGTTTTGGATTCAGTTTTTAGCAAAAACAAGTATCTCAAATTTAAGAGACTTTCATATAAATCAAGACGTTAGGCGATTTATTTCCTTTTCCGCTTTAATCAAATGTTCGACAAGGTTTGGATTAGTTAACAAGATCAGAGAGTTACACAGTTAGTCCTATTATAATTTTTTTTATTGAATAACATCAAATCAAAGTTATAGAACTCCTTACCTTGATGTGTTCCCATACCGGAGAGGAACCCATGACCAATACGAGATGTTATCCGACCATGCGATGCTAAGATCCCTTGCGTAGACTATCCATCTCTGTCCATAAATTATCAGCCTCAGTCCATAATACATGATTTATACTAATATATAAACAACTAAATGACCCAACATACCAAACACTAAGTAGGAAGCATATATATTTGATCAAACATGTAGACTGCAACCTTTTTACGCTCTTTCATTTGCTTTTCATTGAGCCTTTTCTCCTCCTGGGAAATTGAGGATTTCAACATTTAAAATCATTGTTTAAAGGAAAATCATGCGAGAGATCGACTCATATTTGAATGCTATATTGAAGCACAAGTTTACAATTTATACGAGGTTAAAGAATATGAATTTATACTCACACTATAAAAAATGTGCTGCTTCAAATGTTTTAGCGCATCTTCCATCTGATGCATCTCTCTTTCATGTGCTGCCGCGTTCTGTTTTAGCGCATCTTCCATCTGACGCATCTCTCTTTCATGTGCTGCCGCGTTCTGTTTTAGCGCATCTTCCATCTGACGCATCTCTCTTTCATGTGCTGCCGCGTTCTGTTTTAGTGCATCTTCCATCTGATGCATCTCTCTTTCATGTGCTGCCGCGTTCTGTTTTAGCGCATCTTCCATCTGACGCATCTCTCTTTCATGTGCTGCCGCGTTCTGTTTTAGCGCATCTTCCATCTGACGCATCTCTCTTTCATGTGCTGCTACATTGTGTTTTAGCGCATCTTCCATCTGACGCATCTCTCTTTCATGTGCTGCCGCGTTCTGTTTTAACGCATCTTCCATCTGACGCATCTCTCTTTCATGTGCTGCTACATTGTGTTTTAGCGCATCTTCCATCTGACGCATCTCTCTTTCATGTGGTGCCGCGTTCTGTTTTAGTGCATCTTCCATCTGACGCATCTCTCTTTCATGTGCTGCTGCATTCTGTTTTAGGGGATTCTCCACCTGAAGGATAAACAGAAAGTATTAAAGTAATTGCATGAAATGAAGCATATAGATATTTAGCTACACAAAGTAATTAGGAATTTACCGCCTGTACCATGATCATCATGTTTTTATCATGCTCCTCCACTCGTAACTTCTCCTGCAATACTTTGGATTCTGCTTCTGCAAGGTTCCAAGATTTAATCTCCCTTTCTTGTTCCTTAACCTTATCGTTTTCTTCCTGAGAATATCGGATATTTGACGTTAAAAATCGATAAGTACAATAGCAATTTGTAATAAATAGTTTATTTGTGACATCATGAAAATATAAAGTAACATGCTAAATTGGTTTTCTAATTTGAATTGACAAATTCAAATGGAATTTTTGTGAATAGTCGAGACTGATTATGCCTTGTTGTTGTGTTTGGTTTTCTAAGAGCATCAGCATTGGTTCACCAACGCAACACCCACAGACTCTTTCTTTTCATGGTTAGTTATACACAATCGCCTTTCAACAGGTGATCGAATCCGGAATTGAAACTCAAGCCAAAGAACTGACTGCCTGCATATTCTGTGGAGATATGAATGAGTCCCGTAATCACCTATTCTTCTCATGTCGATATTCAGCAGTAGTTTGGACCTCACTCGTAAGTAGACTTCTCTGAAATGGATTCTCTCTTGACTAGGACCAGCGGGTAAATTTGCTAACCATCTCCAACAGATCACACATATTCACCTACAGGTACGCTTTCAAGCAACCATATATCATCTTTGGAGAGATCGCAATGGGAGGCGCCATGGAGAGGTATCAACCCCACTAGCTCAGCTCGCAAAAGTCATTGACAAGAACGTCTGAAACCGATTCAGCTCTATCGGAAATCAAGGAGACTACACTTACGACGATGGTCTCACCTTTTGGTTAGCCACCCAGCCACCTTAAAAACTAGCCTAGAAGTGTTTTATTTGTATGCTTCAAATTTTATTTCAAATCTTTTTATTTCATTTCAGATTATAAGGTCACATTCATTGTAAAAACAACTTTTTTGTGTGAATAAATTTTATATTCATTCAAAAAAAAAACTCTCATAGTCTCTCAAACAAAATATATTATTAATATTTTAATAAAAATTAATTATGTAATTAAATTTTTAAATTTTTAAAGTAATTGAACTAATGATCAATTGACAATCTCTTTAATGAGGTTCTCATGAATTTCTTAATGGTTATCAAATGAGAATCTCTTCTCACCCTTTCTCTCTTACTTTTTGATTAATTTTATTTGTTTTTAATTGTGAGAGATTCACTTGAGAGAACGTGTGCAGTGGATAAAAACTCATAAATTTTCTCACATATATTATTTTAATAATTCAAATATATTTTAATTATTTTTTAAAATTTAAAATTATAAAGTAAAAGTAACACCAATTGTACTATTACATGTGGCAAATGAGTCTTTAAAAGGGTTCTCAAAGTTTCCCAAATGAGAACCGATTCTCATTTTTCTCTCTTACTTTTAATTATTTTTCTTTTTATATTGTTGAGATACTCAAGCATGACATTGTACATACTCTAAGATGCTTAAAATTTACAAATTTAATTGTACATAGATAAAAAAAATAAACATAAAAATTGACAATTGAATGACGAAAATTGATTAATGTTGTATGGGGTTGTCAATCGAACCACCCTTGCCCGGCCGTACACGTACAATTTACTTTTTGACTTTGATGAATTTTACTTTTATTTTTTATTTTATTTTTTTTGGATGAATTTGACTTTGCTATTGGCAAGGCTTCTATATCAAGTGTGGTAGGGTAAATCAGTGGAGCACAGACCAGGAGTGTTAGTGACATTGATTATTGGGTCATCTTGTGTTGCAGCTCTAACAAGCTCACATTCCATGGTAACTAGGGATGTTAACTAGGGGTAATTACTCGATAGGTACTCTAAACCCTTAGAAATATTCAAACACATTACCATATTCTTTTTGGATAAAATGATGAGGGTTTAAATTGGGTGGGTACCCATCATACATGGGTTCACATTAGGTTTAGGGTACCCATAGGGTTTTTTTTTATTAAATCAATAAATATTCAAAAATATTTTATAATAGAATTTATCATATTTTCTTTTATAATTAAAAATAATAATTAAAGTAACATTTCATTCTTTTAACTTATTAAAAAAATGTAAGATTATGTTTTCCTGCCGAAAACAAAAAAATCACATTTTTCCGTAAAAAATGCAAAATTGAATTTTTCTATCAAAAACGTAATTATATGTTTTTCCTCCAAAAACGTGATTCCTTTATTTCCGCCAAAAAACCCTAAAATCTATTTTTTGGTCAAAAAAGTAAAATCATGGTTTCTCGCCAAATACATACAAATTGCTAATTTTCTCGTTTTCGTCAAAACGATGATTCCGTGATTTCCCGCCAAAAACGTAAAATCTCATTTTTCTGCCAAAAACGTAAAATTTCATTTTTCTGTGAATAAACACAAATTGCATTTTTCTCTCGTTTTATGTAAAAACCATGATTTCCCGCCAAAAACGTAAAACCCCATTTATTAGTGGTTTTTTACACTTTTAACTTATTTGATTTTCGATTTTCTTGTATGCAGGATACATATTTCTCACTAAATATTTAATTTTATATTTTTTCTACAAAAATTGGGGTTCTATAACTTATTGAATTTCATCCAATTATATCATTCTTATTATTTTATCATAGTAAATTATTTGATCCATGAAATTAAATAGATTTATGTGTTTATTCGAACAATTAAATTTGATAGCTTTATGGATTTATGCAATCAATTTACTCTATGATTTATTGAACACTTAACCAATTGGGATGGATTGTACTCAATCAATTATTTTTGCTGAAATAATTAGAAACGTGAAAACAATTTATTAGATTGTAAGTAATATGAAAATATAAAAATCTAAATTTGATACAGAAAGTTAAAATTTTATTGAAATAATAATATTGAAAATATATTAGGAAAAATGGAAAGTAATAATATATATATATATATATATATTCTATTTTGGTTAGTTTTCCTTTTTGATTAAGAAAACATTTTTTATATATTTTTCATAATCTAATGATGAACGAACATGTATCATGATCTTAATAATTATAATTTTGACACGTGTCAAACTCTCGTGAGAGGAACTAATATTTATATAATAAGAAAATAATATGAAAATATTAAAGTTTAAATTTGAAAAGAAAAGCTCGAATTTTATTAAAATAATAATATTGAACATATATAAGAAAAAATGGAAAGAAAAATATTTTATTATTTATTAGTTTTTTTTATATTGTTAGTTTTCATTTTTGATAAAAAAAAAACAAGTTTTTTATACGTATCATTATCTAATGGATCAACCAATACATGTCATGTATTAATTATAATTTTGACACATGTCGAACTCGAACACTCATGAGAGTAACCAAAGTTTATATAATAAAATATCTAAATATTTACATATATTTTACAAAAAATCATATCCAGATATCCTGTTCATGATCTTAGAATAAAATATGTGAATCCTGATCCAGAACCCTAGATATATATTTTGCACATCCTACCATGTACATATCTTTTGACAACCCTAGTATCATCATGATATTATCTAAAGGCAAAAGCATTCTAGAGATCATTTCATATTGAATGCAGATATCAAACACACTTTCTTTTTTGTTTTACCTTGATATTCCCATTGAACGGTATCCCACCACTTCGCTTTTTGATATCTGCGACATGGGCTCAAAGCTGGTTAAGTTGCTCAGCCTTCTTCTCTTCATTCTTTGTCTTGTTATCAAACAGGACCTTTCGTCCACCACAGATGCTGAGAACTTTCTGAAATTTCACAAATAATCCAGTTCACAAAAGAAAAAAGAAAAAAAGAGAAAAGGAGAAACATTGATCGTCGCACTAATAAAAAAAATGTGAAAGATCGTAATCAAAGCAGACCTTGAAAAATTTTGGGCAACCATCGATTAAATAATCGTCCAATGTCATGTATTCCTCTTCCAACGCATCACCGCCAGTGAACAGAACAATGCAATAGTCAAAGATTTTACTTCCGAATATGTGCTCCAATCTAATAGCTGCGGATTCTTCCTCCTGTGAAATCCGACTCATAGCCGAGAAAACTAACAGCACAGCATGTATTCCTTCTTGCGCCAAATTTAAGCAATTGTAGATTTCCTTATTGATATATTCAGAAGATACACCCAAATCGAACAAACCTGTATCAGTGATTCAGTACCAGAATAAAGTCAGACATTGATGTATTCAGCTCCGCTTTTGGCAAGGTTTAGAAATCACAATCTGAAGTAAGAGAGGAGCTTAAAAAGCCTAAAATAATATACTAGGGAGTGGACTAATCAAATCACGTCGATTGTATTTGAATTATAAGCCCATAAACAATTTGTTGAGTTATGAAGTTTAATCTTTTAGACCTGCGGTGTGATCCGACGGTCGAGCAGCATGCTGATTGGCCTAAAGAAAGCTCAATATTTCGGATATTTTAGCCTTAAAGCTTACTCCTTATTTATATATACATATATATATATATATATTGTTGCCGTTTCCCATTGCAGAAGGACGAGAGAGCGAAAAAGAAAAGAGAATTTCTTGTAAAAACTAAGATTTTCATAACGTGAAATCCGCATCGGCACAAAATGGATAAAAGAGGTCGAACCATTATAAATAGTGAGTATATTGTTTTTTTTTGTTTAATTCTTTTACGGTCAGATTTGAGATCCAAATTTTAAACACCTATCACACAAAGCTTTCCTGTAAGAGTGTGAGTAACATGCAAATATGGCTATTTTTAGGAATATCAGTTTAAGTATTATCTAGTTACCGCGCCTTTAAATGCTCTCTAGATCTGAAGTTTAAATGGATCGGAACACATACCAGGAGTATCAATCACATTGACTTTTGTGCCATTTTTTGTCCAAACGCTAGACATCTCACATTGCAGAGTAACACCTCCTGCCCCTATTTTGGAGGCAAACATTCTTTTACCGATGATGGAGTTCCCGGTGGTGCTTTTTCCATTGCCTGTACGGCCTATCAAAACTATGTTTGTAACAGGCTCTGACACGGAGGGGAAGTCCTGATAAGCCATAATCTGCACGCACCCATGTTTGACCAAAAAAGACATTCAGGAAATAGTACATATTGAAAGGAGAATATAAAGAAAAGAAGAAGTTAATAGATTGTACCAAATGGAGAGACGCGATCTTTCTTATTCTTTTATGAGTGACAAATAAAAGAACAAAAAGAAGAGTGGGATGCCCAAAAAGGAACAAAAGAAGAATGGATCGTGAACAAGTTGATCAAAGAAACAATTCAAATTTAGAGAGAAGATGCTTGCCCGACATTATGTGTTGACTTTTAGTTTAGAAACAACTATTTGTTACTTGAATATGCGCAATTTGAAGTTGTTTTATGCTTTTGTGCTACGTGATTAATTTTATTTATTTATTATAATGCGCAATTGGAAACGGTAAACGCACCAGAAAGACCAAGACAAACATTTGAGGTGTAAGACGACTTTTGAGGATTGAATTTCTAGCCTAACGCCATAATTTGTAACTTTATATACATATATTATTGATCTGCACACCCTACTCACGGCAAAAAAAAAAAAAATTGTTTTCCATCAAAATGCTTTACAAACTTTGCAAATTTCTTTTTGCTCATCTACTTTCCAAAATCACATATCCACATGTAGTCATTTATTTGGACATGTATAAAAATTGACTTGTATGTCAAGCATATACCAATGACATTTTTCATACTCTATTGGGAGATCGATGAGATCGACCCAAATTAATTCAAGATTGACTGAAATTACGAACCGAAATCAAGAATGATCTAGAAAATTGTTGGTAAATATCAATATTTAGTTTAAATTTTTTAGGTTTATCTCTAAATATTTATCTTAGTTTAGAAAATGTATTAGATTATTTCATAAAAAATGTATCTTGTTATATTATTTTCATGAAAGTCTAATAATAATTCTTCCACAAACTGTTATTTAATCTCATCAATTTATCATCAGAGCCTTGATCCAATCTCTATGGACTAAGGTTTCGTTTGCTTTAGAAAAAAAAACAAAAACAAAAAAACACTATTTTACATATTTTGTGTTTGTTTTCTCAATATTATTTTGAGTTTCTTCTCACGATATCATCACAAAAGTAAAGAAGGTTTTTTTTTCTTGGTTGCTTAGACTCTGTTTTGTGGGTGTTTTGACCACGTTTGTGTCTTCTTTCTCGTGAGATGTTGATCGAGGCCACAGATCGAATCTTATTTGATGTATCTATTCACCAACTTTAGGTTTTAATAAAAGATATGGTGGTCTAGTGGTAGTACAAATGAGTTGATTTCCTTGTGTCCCGAGTACAACTCATCTTTGGTACGGAAGGTTATTCTTTAAATTAGAATATCTAAAGCTTTTGACTACTTCAAGTTTCGAAGACAAGCTGTAATCTTTACTACTACATATTGACGTTTGACATTTTATATATTAAATTATTTCAAGCATTTAAGTGTATAAAGGAAGTTGGATTAAAAACTCTCTTTTTGGTTTTTCATCAAAAAATCTCTCTCGTGGCTGCATCTTCTTCTGTTGTGAGACCCACCTCAACGGGACCTCAAGTGTTCATCTGCTTCCGTAAAAAAGATGTGCGCAATGGCTTCATAAGCTTTCTCGACCATGCCTTGAGAGAAGCCAAAGTCTTCATAGACGAGAACGAGCTTTTGAGCGCAGACCTTGCTAACATATTGAAGAGGATAGAAGACTCTGAGATAGCACTGGTGATCTTTTCCAAAGGTTACACAAGTTCGTATTGGTGCTTAGAAAAGCTGGCCAAGATTAAGGAACGCAAGGATCAAGGCCGTCTCAAAGTGATTCCCATCTTTTATAAACTTAAACCTTCCGTCGTGAAATATCTTAAAGGAGACTATGGAGATAATTTCAGGGAACTGAAACGCAATTATCTACACCAGCCAGAAAAAAACTCAGAAATGGAAGGAAGCACTAGTGTCTATTCCCGAATCAATTGGCATGCCCTTGGCAGAACAAAGGTTATTTATGTTTCTTCTGGTCCGTTAATTTATCTTTTTTTTTTTTCTTCTAACTGAAAATTTCTCACAGAAATCTAGAATAATAATCCATTTAGTTAAATAAGTCAGTAGTCAAGCAGATACATCTAGCTGAAAGTATCTGAAAAGATGGATAAATATACATCTAGAACTAAAACCTGATAACGTTTCTTGTTGATATCTCTAATTTGGATATGGCAGTGACGTAACCAGTAGAGAATTCATAAACTCAATGGTTTTCGAGATTCAGAGATTGCTGGAGGATATGACCATGAGAGGAAACCCAGAACCAGAATTGAATCGTCAAGCAGGTTCTGTGGCCCCTACAAGGCAGCCCGGAAGAGAAGAGAGTCAAGGAGGTTTTGTGGTCCGTGCAAGGCAACTAGAAATCACTCATTCTGAGAATCCTCAAAAATGGGCTTGGAGAACTATCAACGATTCACCAAAGTAATATTTTTAGCCCTTTTTACTTGAGTCAGAAGTAATATTTTACTTTTTAAAAAAATTAATTGAATTTAGAAATCACTGAAACGTCAATTTTCATATGAAAAGGAAAAAAACAAAAAATCAGTTTATGAAAGCTAGAAATCCAGATTAATGTCTTTTTTTGAAGAAAATTTATTTTATACATAATATTCACAGAAATATGTATTGGGTTCGTTCATCTTTATTCAAGTTTAATTAGTTTTATAGTAAGAAACATTAAAAATAAATTTATTTTAGAGAAAACTACTATAAATGTACCCCTTTGAAATTTTATTTTCAAACGGACCTGTACTGTTTCAAAAAACCTTTCCAAGGGATCCGTTTGAAAATAAATTTTCAAAGGGATGCAAAATAAAAGTTTTTCCTTTATTTTGGTCATCTAACTAAAAATTTGTAATATTCATATGATAGTTTTTTGGTTTTATAGAAAATTTATTTACAGATTTGATCCTTTTAATATGTTCTCTATGATTGATTTAACTATGTTTCCAGCTCTGCGGCCATTGAAATTGCAACGATGATTCAAATTCACTGGCTTAAAATAGTCGGAACATTTAAGACGGGGGATCTAACACCAGGAACAAAGTACGAGGTTGTATTTATAGTAAAATTAGAGGATGACGCCATTGGATGGGAGCAACCCGTGAGGCTGATTCTGAAGCTGCTACAACACGATGGAGACAACAATCGGTTAGATGGGACAGCGAACTTGAATGGTTACATAGGCCAGAACTGGGTGGATGTTCTGGCTGGCGTTTTCGAGGTTCCGCCGAGAAACACGTCCGCAACAATCACTTTCACCATGTATCAGTATGATACCTATTACAAGAAAAGGGGACTTGTCGTCAAAGGTGTAGCAATTAGACCAACGAACTAATGCGCACAAGCAAAATCATATTGGCTCTTTCTACATGTCTAATATTGGTATTTGAGTCCCAGAAAAGAAAAACAAAAAACACGGGTCTTTTATGGTAAACGTATTTGCCATCTACTCTGTTTTGTTAACACATGAATTGTTTAATATCTTCCTAGATGAGGTGGTAATGTGATTGTACTTTCATACAAAGGTCAACGGTTCGAACCCATGAAATCTCATTTTCTTTATCAAAATTTTCCCAAAATAAAAACACATGAATTGTACTTTTTTGTTTTTTTTTTGTTGGCATTTTGTTGTTTGAAATTCTTTTAAATTTTTACAATTTGTTAAAACTTCAGGGATGAGAGACTACTCATGCTAGGAGTGGACAAAATACCCGCACCTGAAACCCGAGTCCGAACCTGCATCGAAGTTAGCCGAACCGAACCCGATCCAAAATTTTAAAATATCTGAACGGGTCCTAGACTTAAAAATCCGAACACCCGAACCCAAACCCGATCCAAATCGATAACCGAATGGATATCCGAAATACCCAAAATATAATTATATAATAGAATTATTAATTATATTTAGACTTAATATAACCCAATTATCTAAAATGACAACTAGAAATCCAAAAATATCAATTATTTTAAGACCAAAATAATCAAAATATATAAAATAACTAAAATATCCAAAAGTTTCTAGTTATATTTGTGAAAATTTAACCAAATTTTATTCAAATTTAACATTTTTTTTATTTTTCTAAATATTTTGGATATCCGAACCCGAATAGACTCAACCCGAACCCGATCCGAAACAATAAAATACCCGAACGGGTCCTATACCCCTAAACCCGAACACCCAAAAATCCAAAATACCCAATCCAAACCCGAACGGGTACCCAAATGCCCACCCCTATCTCATGCTCTTAATCTTACAAGTAAATTTTACATGGACACAATATTTTCTACGTTCATACATATGATATATGTATATGCAAGTGCGGATCTAGATGATTGTTTCATTGGATGTATAATTAGTATAAAAGCATAAAAGGGGAAATCAAAACTTCGAACGTGGGTCTATTGAGTGCACTTAGAAGATTGTAGCCATTTCATCTTATAATTATGTGAAGTATCTTTTACAAAATTTTCATTATCTAGATTTCAATGGGTGCACGTGCTCCCATAATTCCCTTTCTACATCCGGCCCTAAAGGACATATTAATTTTTAACTAAAAGTGTCTTAAATAACATCCTAACTAGGTGAGGTACCGGGAATTTGTAGAAGTCATGTTTTAATAGTAACTATTCAATAAAACTAGCAGTGATTTTTCAAGCTGGTGGCAAGCATTTGTTTTCTCAAAGAATTAGACAAGGGATTTGTGTCGAAAGTCTTCATAACAAAAAAGAGTTATGAGGCGTGTTCTGTTAGTTTTAACAGCAGTACAAGTTAGTTCAAGATTCAAGTGGTTAAACAAATGGCTGTAAATGAGGTTATGTTACAGAGATGAATCAAGGATTGCTTCAAGATAGAAGCATATAAGATTCAGGATTTCTGCATATGATTCAAGGATAGTTTGATTTCAAGCTCAGTGCACATGAGAAGAATCAAGAGTCGACGAGAGAATCAGTTTTTTTTGCAGAAGGATACAAGGTTATTTACAATCAGTAAATCAGGATCATAATGTCTAAACAGAGGCCATGTAAGAAGACTGTGTGATTGGTTCCAAGATATGAAGATATCAAGCTCAATGCAACATAAGGCTAGCAAATTGTTGTGTTAAGTGCTGGTTTATCATTGATGAAGAGACAGTGGAGTTGATGACGTGGGAAGATTGTGATGAATCACAATCTGAAGTTGTTCATCATATCGTCTAAGGCATGGTTAAAGGATGTTTGACCTGCAGGTTAGTAAAGATTGATCTAATTCATCATGAAAGCATCAAATTGAGAAGCTAGGAGAAGTAAAAGGAGATGCTGAAAGTTTGATGGAGAAAAAAGCTCAATTACTGAATTTAGACTCCAACAAGATTATGTAGAAATGTTCAACTTACAATCAAGTTGAAATCTGCATTAAGGTGTTATCTGTGAGCATGCTTTATGCAGTATTGGAGTTGCTCAAAGTAAATCAAGTCTGAGAAGATCTCAGGTTCCGAGTTGGAAATCAAGAAAGCTAGAAAGGAAAGAGAAGAGAGTTAACACTAAGGCAAGGTGGAGTTTTGTTAGGTTTTGCCTCAGTGTTAGAATGAAGAGAACTTCTAAAGACTCTATCTGAAGGAAAAGGTTTCAGTTAAGGGAGAAGGAGAAAATACAACGGACTCCCCACTCACGTGTTTCTTAAGTAGCAAAGGGATAGGAATGTAATTAACTCCTATCTAACTTGTTGCTGATTTTGTCTTTTTCCCTTGTACGGGAAAACAGAGCACGCTAAGAGGAAAAAGTGAGAGAGAGCTCTGTCGTATATATAAGAGAGATAGCTGAATCTTTGCAGAGATAAGAGAGCAAGATGAGGGTTTGAGTGAGGCGGCTGGGAGTGTCCAGTTTGGCTCTAGGGTTTGTGTAACCGAAACCAAGGCTTTCTAGTGGATTTCCGAGTATAAACTCGGCGAGATGTAGCGTTTCCGGTTCGGAAAGGTGAACTCGTTAAACTGTGTGTGTGCTCTTTCTATATCTTCTTCATTCGTTCGTTTTTCTAAGTTAACACACGAGAGATCCAAAGTTTCATGTGTGATTGTGAGAGATTCCGCATAAAACTAGTTCAAAGTTCAATCTTTCTCCACACCATGTTTCTATCAGCTCTCTTTGGTTACACACCCACATTGCGTTACCTCATCACAGTTTTCAGTCTAGGTGTTGAGGTATACATAATGACTATAACAGGACTTGGTATCGTTGTCTCTGTATTGGAAGAAAGATATGGTTTTGATGCGATTAAGGAAGGAACCGACCTGATGAAAGAGAGGAGGATAACAGGGTTGGCTTTGGCGGGTGTAGTTGTGTTTCTATCGAGTTTTGTTGGTCATGGGATGGAGAAGCTGGCGAAGGAGCTAAATGTAGACTCCAGCTAAGGGTCGTGGTGAAGGTCAGTGGTTGTGGCTGGTGGGTGGGACGGGTGGAACGGGTGGAAGCTGGTTTGTATGTATGGGGCTAAGGTAGTTCTGAGTTATGTTGTCATCACTGTTTTTTACTGTGAGTGTAGGAAACGCCATGGAAACAGTAATGCCAATGTTGCTGATGACGAAGGTGCTATTTATTTTTAATACTTTATTTTTTTTGGTTAATTCTCTTGTGAATTTTTGTATACTTTTTTTGTTTTGTTTTGTAATGTATTCATTTGCTTAAGAAAACAGTTTTACAGTCGAATCCTTAGGGGTGGGCAAAAAACCCGGACCCGAAACCCGAATCCGAACCCGACCGAAAAAACCCGAACCGAAGTTTTAAAATACCCGAACGGGTACTAGACTTCGAAACCCGAACACCCGAACCCGAATCCGACCCGAACCGATAACCGAATGGATACCCGAAATACCCGAAATATAATTACATATATACAAATATTAGTTATATTTAGATTTGATATAACCTAATTACAAAATTAGAATTATAAACTCAAAGATATCAATTATTTTAAGACCAAAATAATTAAAATATATAAAATAACTAAGATATCCGAAAGTTCTTAGTTATATTTGTGATATTTTAACCAAATTTTATTCAAATTTAACTATTTTTTTATTTTTTCTCAAAATTTCGGATACCCGAACCCGATCCGAACCCGAATGCACCTGATCCGAATCCGACCCGAAACTATGAAATACCCGAACGGATATTATACCCCTAAACCCGAACACCCGAAAACCCGAAATACCCGATCCGAACCCGAACGGGTACCCGAATGCCCACCCCTGAATCCTTAGGAAATTTTGCTACTTTGTTAAGACTGGGAAACAACTAAGTTTAGTGTTCTTCTACAGGCATTTCTGTTTCTTCTTTCGCCGCTTAAATCAATATTCATCTTGCAATCTCTCTGTGATTCCTTGGTCACTCGAGTACATCTCTTCTTGAATTACATTTCTCAATTCTCATATATTTTGATTTGGGAGTTTTAGATTTACGGAATGAACAGCGTTGTGAGCAAATCAAGAATCGTTAACTGGGAAATTAGAAACATAAAAGCCAAAAATACATCAGAAAAGATGTAAACCAGTCGAAGAAAAAAAAACTTAACTAAAGACAGTAAAATGTTATTTCTATCATCTCAAGGAAAAAAAAGTGGCACGTGGATATTGGAAACTATGTGATCGTCCATCGTCATCAATAGTGGTAGATCCCAAGTTGAAAAGCTATGCTCCATGGCCTTGCAAGGTACTAGAAGAAACCGATGGCGACAGTTGGCTTTCCTTCTAGAAGATACCTGAACTCCTTGTTGGCGTAGAGTAAGGTCCTTCGGATGTTATAAGCTTCATCCGCATTGTAATAAATCAAGTGAAATCTATTATAAATTGCAGCTGATCCTGAAAATGATTCATCATCAGTTCAATTTTGTGGCCAAACTTACAGCATTGACTTCTTGGTTCCATCACTAGTCACTACTCACTACCATCCGGAGATAGAGACATATCCAAGATTCTTATACCGCATTGTTTTATCCTCTGGAACTTGGGTTCAAAGTCATTGTTGACGAAGGAAAACTCAAACTTCACAGCGTTGAAGTCCACGTTGTAGTCCCAGTCCAGTATAGATGGAATAGCTATACAACGGAACTTAAGGGGGGCCAAAACCAGATGATCCATGTTATCAATCAGTTCCAGGTGAAGGTTCATAAATTTCCAACTGTCTACTCCTCTGAAGTGCCAGCGAATCCCCAAGTATGGAGCAGAATCCTCGGGGTTGGTAATACGTTCAAGCACGACACAAGCCTTAAATCCCAAGAATTCTTGAGAAAGGGAGCTCTGAGGTAAAGTGACAGTTAGGTAATGTCTAGAAGATTGATGTGTGAAATACTTAGGTACTCTTCCACCTGGTAAAATCGTAGGCTTGATATGTGATCGTAGAATGAGTTCATGCGCATCTCCATCCAAGTTGAAGCAATTATTGAATTTAAAACCGTATGTGCGATAATGATGAGTGATAGCGTCCTTATGATCAAGAAAAAGATTTTCAGATAATGATGAGTGATCCTCCGTTGTTTCCACCACACTGGTATCACTTAATGCGGTGATGACTTCTACACATTCTGAAAAGTCTGCTCTCTCAAGACATGTCAATCTGAAAATGTTTGGGGAGATGTTTTGCAACCTCTTGCAACCACGCATCCATAGGGCAGTGAGCCTCTGGAAATTCTCAATGCAACAAGGAACTTCTTCGATTGCAGTGTAATCTAGATAGAGAAATTCGATACTCCATGAAATCTGAGGAAAACTTCTCAAACTCTTGCAACCACTAAGATCAAGGGTATCTAGAGATGACAAGTTGACATCGGTTGGAAGAACCTCCAGCCCTGTGCATTCTTTCATTTCCAACCTCATCAAACTATTGAGATTCCCAATTGTAGAAGGAACTGTCACCAAACTTTTGCATTTGTTGAGTTTTAAAAAAGAGAGATTGGTGGCCTTTGAAAGATCTGGAAGTTCTTTCAAGTTTCCACATTTTAACAAATTCAGTGCATCGAGACTTCCAAGGGACTGAAAAATAAAATAAAACAATGTTATGCTCCAATCAGCAGGCCATGGGTATAATAAATGTAACATAGATTAATACGACATATCACATTTAAATTATTAATTGTTCTACTGAAATTTTAGTCCTATTTCTTCTTTCTTTCTCTTAATGTTCATCCTCTTATAAAATGTATTTCAAATGATATACAGAATAAACAATAATCAAACTCTTGTTTAATACGCCATATCCTTATTATAAAAAAATTTTGTACTATCGACATATCACATTCAAATTATTAATCCTTATACCTGAACTTTTAGTTTACTAATGTTGATTCTATTTCATCTTTTTTTCTGATGTTAATCCTCTTATTGAATCTTATTGTCAAGCTTTTTCATGAGCTAAAAAGTTATTTATGTAATTAAATTACAATTATATTACTAATCTACTACAGTATAACTTTTAATAATCTACTACTATATCAAAGTAGAAGGAATCTGTCATGCTTCTGCCAGGTCAACATTTCAAATGATATAAATAAAACAATAATCAAAAATTTGCTAATGATATATGTAATTAGCTATATGTATTTAAATATTATAATCAAACATCAATAGGCATTTTGACGATTTTGGATATACTTTCTAGGGGTGGTCAAAATAATTGTAACCAAAAAACTGAACCGTATATTTGTAATTCGGTTGTTTTGGTTTTGCTTAAAACACAGTTCGGTTACTATTATAAAAGTAATTTCGATTTCGGTTCAGTTTAAAATGGTAAAACCGTGATTTAACCGAAAAAATTAAATTTATTTTTTATATACCTATACAGATACTTGTGTTACCTAATTTTATTTTTATAAAAAAATATCCTAAAACGGTTACACAAAAAAAGATTAATAAAAAAATATACAAAAACTCTAGATATATAAGCATCTTGTATTGGATCATTCAATTATTTTTTTACTATAAATTCATCAAGTTGTTTTCACAAGCCGCATCATTAAGTTTGCCTTCCATTCTCTTTAAGTTTTTCAATAGGATCAAGTTTGAGTTTTGACTTTTTACAATTACAAATTCAATGTTTTGATTTTGATTTTTTAAATATTATTTTTATAAAATAATGAAGTCATCTACAAAAACCAAAACCAAAACCAAACCAAACCAAACTGAACCGAATTAATTTTGGTTAAAACCATAAACCAAGGAAAACCGTAAACTGAAGAAACCGTATTTCAATGGGTTTCTAAATAGTTTCATTTTCGATAGAACCAAAAAACCAATCAGCAAATGCTATATAAAAAAACAACAACGTACCTGGACGCCTTCCCATAGCTTCTCAACCATGCAGTTTTTCACTGTGAGATATTTGAGATGTTCTGGGCGAAATTTACTTGGAATAAATGTCATAAGGCTATCCAGATAATCAACTCCATTGAAATTCTTGCTCCATAAACAATCATCTACCTCGATCTGATTTTTATGTGAACTGGACAGACTAATCAGAGGGAAATTTTTCAACTGGAAGCATCCAGTGAGATTGACTTCCTCCAGAGATTCGCAGTTGAGTAGAGTTGGAATACTCTCGAGATTTGTGCAAGATTCCATATTTAACTCCCTCAGTTTAATGGCATTCTGAATCGAGGAAGGAAGTGTCACCAAAGATTCACAGAAAGAAAGATGTAATTCCTCAAGGTTTATTGCATTAGAAAGATCTGGAATTTCTTTCAAAAATCTAGAACTTTTCATATTCATCCACTTGAGCCTTCCAAGTGGCTGAAAACAAACAGGGGAAAAGAAAATATACACTTGTTCAGAAAAACATGTTAAACAGATTCATTAATTCTTTTCACAAAAATATAAATATTTTTAAAAAGCAACACAGTTTAGGTCTAAATTGCCGACTAAGTAACAACACCGAGTGAATTTGATACAAAATAAAATTTAAAATTAGTACCTGAGTTCCTTCCCACAACTTCTCAAGCTTACTATTCTTCATACTGAGTTTAACGAGACACTCTGGTTTAAATTTAGAAGGCAAACACTTCAATGGACATCCATCCCAATCTAGCAATCTGAGTTTACGGGGCAAATAAGCGAGGCCTTGAAGTACTTGCAATCTGCCTTCACGATCTTCCCCATCAACTACTAAAACTTGGAGATTAACCATGCCTTTGAACGACTTTTTTTTTACGTAAAGTGGCTCATTGATATCTGACGTGTTCAAATATATTCCTTGCACAGTCTGCGTGCCCTGAAAACAATTCCCAAGAAAACTATTATTAAGCAGGTAATCATAAAAGTTTATCAGTCACGAAATGAAGGTTAAACTAAAATAAAGCATATGCAAAGAACTTACGGTTTTATCGGTCAATACATCACGAATATCCGCAACATCAACCAGATATCGAAGTTTTCCAGGATTATATTTGGACTCTTCACGATCAATTTCTCTTGCCAACTTCTGAAGCAAACTATGCATCTCTACAATTTCGAACGTTATTCTGAGGGATTTAATACGTATGAGGGATTTATCATCCAACATTTTAAGCTTCTTGTCAACACTATCTCCAAGCAAGTTTATGATATTGGAATGGGGGTGATCACGTTTGGAGAAACATGCAAATGCAATGTAAGTGAACAACTGTCGGTCTTGTCTATCTAACTTATCGTAGCCGACTCTTAATGTTTTCTCAATTTTTCCGTCCAAATCATTTCGAAGCCTAGGCAGCATCTTCATCCACTCATCTTTGCCCATTCCTTTTAAAGACGAACCCAAGACACTTAGACCCAATGGAAGATTACCGGAAAGCTCTGCCACTTCAACTGCAAGTTCCATAAAACCACCGGGTGGAGAGTTTTGCCCAAAAGCAGATCGACATAACATCTTAAGAGCAAGATCTTTAGATGGGAACTTCACCTCATATATGAAGTCAATCTCATGGTCCTTGAGAATTCGCCGATCTTGAGTGACCACAATAATTCTGCTTCTGGGTCCAAACCATCCAGGTTCCCCCACCAATGTTTTGAGTAGCTCTGGATCATCCACATCATCAAGAACGATAAGGACTTCCTTGTCCTTTAACCTTTCCTTCACCACACCTAATTTCTCTATCTTTATGTCCTTAATTCTCAAAATCTCTAATAGAAATTGTTTTTCCCAACACAATCTCATGCTATAATCGTTTTGGATGGTTCTTTTATAAGTTACGAAAGCATGATGGTGGAATTGGCTAGAGAGTGTTCTGAACAGATCTCTTGCTATAGTAGTCTTACCAATCCCTGAAGGTCCCACAATCCCGACCATTCTAGGTTCCTCAGATTCCAAGCACAATATTGGATTCATTTCATCTAGATGAGCTTTAATCCCCACAAAGTCGCCAGTATCATCCGATGATGATGTAGTAAGTTTAAACAAAACATCATTGGCAATCTTTTCAATCATGTCTGCTTCGTTACACCTAATAACAAATAGTCAATTGGGTCACTAAAGAGCAGCCTTAAAGTCATAATTAAAAAAAAAATATACACAAAATATGGAATAAGAAACAAGATACATGTTGTGAATATGCTCTCCGGCCATATTTGCTACATCTGTGAGAGCTTGCTTCCACCTATCTATCTGATCTTTTGTTTCGCCCTTGCATGTCTCTTCAAAGACCTTTCCGAAATCTTCGGTCTGTTTTCTAACATCAGAAGGGTCAACGTTGTAAAAAATTGGAATCACCATAATTTTATTCAACTCCTTGTAACACTTGTGGATCTCCGCCAATTCATTTAAGCACCACTTTGAAGAAGCATAATTCTTAGAGAAGACGACGATCGCAATCCTAGATGATCTTATGGCTGATAAAAGCTCAGGGTTGATAGGGCGGCTTCTCTCGATCCCGTGGTCGCTGAATGTATTGATCGATTTGCGGCCGAGCTCCTTGAGAAGGTGGCTGAGGAATGCATTGCGGACATCTTCTCCTCTGAAGCTGGGGAAAATATCATATTTCCAACTGCAAGAAGAAGAAGACGCCATGGAAGAAGTCATTTCGATCTCATCGTGATTGGATGAATCGATCGTTTTGCGGTCGAGCTCCTTGAGAAAATGGCTGCGAGAAGAAGCAAGACGTCATGAAAGAAGATGAGAAAGAAGAGACGAAAACTCTTAAGGGAAAACACAAACAGTGAAGGAAACGAAAAGATTCACTTACTCATTCTGAACGGCGGACTTGAGCTCTTCCTCTAATATTGGCTGCTCTTCATCAATCATCTCTTCATTCTCAACATGAAAAACTCCAATCGTTATTAACTAATTAATCGTTATAAACTTTTAACGCTGATTTTGTGATGAGTATTCCCTGACTATAAAAGCATGATGAATCAACTAAATTTATTCTTATTCTAATCATCACAAGAACAACCTAACTTTCTCAGGAAGCAAACAAGAACACTCTTCATCATCAGTATAACACTTACACTACTCAAGGGTTTACAGTAAAACCCAGAACGAAAAGATCTAATACTTCTCTAGTAAACGTTTACGTCGTCAAGATTTTTCAATTATAGAAACTATAGCAAAGACCAAAAACCAAAGGAGAAGAAATCAAAAATTACCTGAAGACTTTAATGGGTCTCTTGGATTAGACGTGGAGCCATCATCTGCCATTAAAGAAGCTGGAGCACAGCTAGTTTTTTTCAAGAGGAGGGTTTGATTCACAAACTTCTATTACGAATCAACAAAAAGGATTTACGAATTTCTTACGGAAAACACGTCTCAAGTAAATTAGATGCTACGTCATTTTTTGTTATCAGATTTTAAATCGTGTTTTGAACATTTAACAGAAACATCAGGGTATTAAAATACCACTTTTAAAAATACATAATGAGGAAGAGGAGATACTTCGCCTTCCTTTCCTGGAAGACTTTACAGAGAAGAATAATTCCTTTTGTTTTTTAATCAGCCAGTGGTCTAGATTACATATTCTAACCCACAAGTGGAATTGGGTAAGGGTTGACTTGGAGGATATTAACCAATAACCTTGGGGCGTTGACAAGTCTCTCGTGAAAGAGTCTAAAGGATGTATTAGATTAAGAATTTTGGTTTATTTAGTAGTAGCTTTTGAAATTTGGTGGGCTTTTAATGAATAATACAAATCTCCAAATGATTTATAAAAGATTTTTTGGAGTTTCGTACTTAGAATTATTGATGATTTAAATTCATTTTCAAATATCCATTGATAATGAGATAATGAGTTGAAGAAATCCAGTTTGGAAATAATCAAACAAATTATGTGCTTAGCAACAAGAGTTACAAGATTGATCTCGTCGTCGTCTATTTGAATTCTCGAGCTTGTAAGTTTTGGGGTCATGCCAAAAATGCTTAATCCAATATACTCCCGGGGATGATAAATTTGTCTTAATACATTTATATTAATTATTTGTATAAAAAGGGATAAACACCATTAATTTTAAAAGTTTAAAGGTTTAAAATGGCTAAAACCCGTTACTTTTAAAACCACTAGGTGAACTCCCGCACTAGGCGGGTTATTTTAATTTATTTGTTTTTACTAATTTGGTTTTTATTTTTTTTATATCATTAAACATATTTACATAGTGGCCTATAACACTGATCAGTACCAACTGTAACGATTTTAGTGGTTTGTAAATAATTGATCCTTGTAGTATCCGATTTTATGTGAACTCGTGTATATTATAACGGTAAAAGTTAAGTATATCCACCCAGTATCGGATACGGATAGAACCATATTCAATTTCTAGTATAACATCTTTTGAAGCACATAGAACATCATGAATAACTTATATATTATTTTTTTTGTTAAATTAATCATTTAGAAATTTATGGTAAAAAAGTCATGGAACTAATAACAATGTTGTGGACGTAAGATGATGTTAGTACTTTTATATATTAAGTAAACAGAGTAATGAGTAATCTATCATAATTTTTAGGGCTCTTAGACCATCCTCAACGGTGATATATTCAGCGTATCAAATGATTAAAAAAAAAAAAAAATTGTAAATTGGTAGAGTCGGTTGATATGTATCAACCGGACACGCGGCAAGTGGAGAATCGACCGAGTTCTGTATGTTTTTTTTTCATTTCATTTCTAATTATTTTGTTTCTCTTCTCTATCCTTCTCTCTATCTGATGTGATTCTTCCTTTTCTCTCTCTGATTCATGTTGTTTGTTGTTCTCAGCTGGAGGCTTCGACGGCGAATAAAGAAAGTTTTTTTGCTAAGAGGATGGCGGAGAATGAGTCTAAGCCTGAGGGACTTCCTCCTTCACTAGGAGGTAAGTATGTTGGGTTTGGATCTAGCTCCGGCCCAGCTCCGAGAAGCAATCAACAAGGTGGTGATGCTTCGATCAGAATGTTCTCAGGAATCTGAAGTCGAAGGAAGGGAGATCGATATCTAGAACTGTCAGACGGGTTCACCCGCCACCGCCTGGGCTCACCCGCCACCGCCCCGCCAAATCCTCCGCCCGCCGCGGTCAGCCTGCCTAGAACCGCGGATTGGAAATGCCCTGTCCATACCCGCCCCGCAAACCCTAGCGGGTAAGCGGGTAGGCCCGCGGGTCTTGGATTCCTTCGATTTCTGTTTTAGTTCTCTTCGATTGTAGACTTTGAAGTTGTTATTGATCTCTGTTCTTAGTTATTCTTTGATTTTTAATCTCGTTCTTCTTTGATTTCTGTTATTGATTTATGTTCTTAGTTATTCTTGATTTCTGTTCTTCGATTGAAATTTCTAATCTTGTTCTTCTTTGATTTCTACTATTGGTTTCTGTTCTTACATATTCTTGATTTCTAATCTTGATTTCTGTTCTTCGATTGAAATTTCTTGTTTCTTTGATTTCTACTATTGGTTTATGCTTTTGTGTAATTGTTATGCAACTGGCGGTTTGCTTGATCTTCGAGTGAGATTTCTTGTTTGGATTTGAGATATGATGACATCAATCTGTGTAGGTCGTTGAGAGGCTTAGGCCTTTGGGTCTCGGCTGCAACTGTGGTTGTTTTGCTTGGTTTCATTCCATCGAGCTCTTCTTCTCTTTGGCATGTTTCAGTTTTCAAAGCCAATTAATTTGATGTGACAGAGACTTTGATGCATTTGATTTGGTATGTTGCAGAAACCTTGTTATCATAGTCAGGGGACATGCTCTCTACAGCTTGTGGGTCTCCATGTTATATAGCACCAGAGGTAACATTTAACATAATGATAACAATAGTTACTTCTCATAATGTTTCAAAATATCTGAATCTGTAGAAGCTGATTTTTGTTAATGTAAACAGCTGATTATGAACAAAGGCTACTCAGGAGCAGCTGTTGCGGTATGTTGCAGAAACCTGTTACTGTGCTCTTCTGTCTTTCCCCTTTTATTTCTGTTAGCACATGTTTCATTGCAAGTTTTACATGAGCATAACCATAGGTTTCTGTTGGTATCCTGTGCAAATTCTGCTAGAGAAATCTCCAAATTTAAAGATTCATAATCGGAGAGATGGTGCAAATAAAGGATGTCTTGGAGATATTACTGTGTCTTGAGCTGTTGGAAGTTCATGTTCCTGAAAGAAGAGAAGACAAAAAACAGCAGATCAAAAAGGATCTCCTAATGCAGTAAAAAACTTCAGAGTCTGCAGAAAGAATGTAAGAGTTTCTTCCTCTTCAGTAACTCATAGTATGAAAAATATAATCTCATTTTATTAGAGGGATACAACTTCAAATCGACAGGTTCATACATTGAAACAGAAGCTAATGAAACTGAGAAAAGAGAATGAGATCAGGTCAGTGGTTTCTCCTTCTACTGCTCCTGATTTCCTGATCTTGGTCAATATTGATTTTTCTAGACTTGTGTTTTGGTCTTTGTCTGGTCAGTGGGTAAAGATTGGTTTTTGTTTCATTTTAGTGTCGACATTAGCATTTTGATGATTTATGTGTGAATTTAGCTCTGTTTTAGGACCTTTATTGAAAACAAACTAAAGGTGTCAAGTAAATATGTTTCAAACTTAAACTCAACAACAGTTTAAAACATGTCTGTGTCTGTCTGTTTAGTTTAGTTTAGATACGACATTGGCTCTGTTTAGGTCTAGTTTAGAACCTGAATGATGAATGATATGATGATAAACTGAAGTTTTGTGAATGTTTTATGGATGATGGCCACAGAAAGTTTCTGTCAGAAACGGAGAAGAATGAATTTTGAGTCAGAACTATTACGTTTCCTTGTTTAACAAATAACTAATCTTCCTTGTTTAACAAATAACTAATCGATATATATATCTATATATATATATATTTAGGGTTTTTTTTGAAGCTGCGTGTAAGTAAAGAGTCAAAACCCTCTAATATAGACAGAAGCTTCAGGAAGAAGCTTGTAGGCAAAGCCTCTGGTCCAGGGAGAAGCTTCTAATATTTGGGAAATTATATCTTTTGCAGTGATGGTAACAACTCTGATTTCTCTGTTCGTCATATTGATATTACAGCAGTAGCAGGAGCAAATAGTGGCAGCACCTTGGAAGCTGAGGTAAGTGAGTTTCTGCTAATACTTATGACGAACAGGCTAATTTATGAGATGTTGTGAGAGGTAAGTCAGTCTGTTTCTATCACTTATTGTTGCTTATTTATGTTTATTTATGCTCTTTATATATTGTGGTTCTGTTGTATATTTATGTTTCTATGGATTTTCTTTTGTCTGATTGCAGAGTTGGATAGATGAAGTTCGTCCGTGATATTTATGTTTCTATTTTCCTGAAGCTGGTGGTTGAAGTTTTTTCTGAAGTTGGTGGGTGTGTTTTGCTGAAGTTGGTGACACAGTAATGGAATGTGGGGAATGTTTTTTTTGTGTAATATTGGAGGCTCTAAGTAGGTGGTTGAGTTATGTGGGGAATGTTTTTTTTGTGTAATATAGGATGCTGAAGTTGGTGGGTGTGTTTTCGGATGCTCTTTATATATTGAGTTATGTATATTACTTCTTCTTTGTATCAAATTAAATCTACTTTTTCTTTGTATCAAATCTACTTCATCTTCTTCTCAAATCTACTTCTTCTTTGTATTAAATTTTATTCTACTTCATCTTCTTCTCAAATCTACTTCTTCATTGTATTAAATATAATTCTTCTTCTTCTTTGTATCAAGTCAAGTTCTTCTTTGTATTTCATTGGTTTATATGGCATCTCATCCACAGCATTTTACTAAAACCTTTGACGAACAAATTGATGAAATCTTTGACCGAGGTTTTCAAAATTGTTTAGAAGATTACGAAAAACGTCAAGCGGCAAAAAAATCCAAGAAAAAACGAGCTCATATAGAAAGGGGACGCGAGGAAGGTCACATTCGACTATATAATGATTATTTTAGCGAGGAGCCTGTTTACCCAGATGAAATATTTCGCCGACGCTTCAAAATGAACAAACGATTGTTCTTGCATATTGTTCAACGTCTCTCTAACGAATTGCCATTCTTCCAACAAAGAGAAGATGCTACCGGAAGGTCCGGCCTGTCTGCACTACAAAAATGTACAGCCGCTATTCGTCTTATGGCATATGGACTTGCAGCTGATGCGATGGATGAATACCTCAGGATTGGTGAATCCACTGTGAGCAGTTGCTTAGAAAATTTTACAGATGGAATTATACATCTGTTCCAAGATAAGTACCTCAGAAGGCCTACACCAGAGGATCTCCAACGATTACTCAATATCAGAGAGTTTCGGGGATTTCCCGGGATGATAGGAAGCATTGATTGTATACATTGGGAGTGGAAGAATTGTCCAACAGCTTGGAAAGGACAATATTCACGTGGACATGGAAAACCCACAATCGTTTTAGAGGCAGTGGCTTCACAAGATCTATGGATTTGGTATGCATTTTTTGGAGCTCCAGGGACTTGTAACGATCTAAATGTGCTTGACCGTTCACCAGTATTTGATGATATATTACAAGGTCGAGCTCCAAAGGTCAGTTACTTTGTCAATGGACGTCAATACCATATGGCTTACTATCTCAAAGATGGTATATATCCGAAATGGGCCACTTTTATCCAATCAATTTCTTATCCACAAGGTCCGAAAGCATCATTATTTGCAAATTGCCAAGAAGGTGTCAGAAAAGATGTCGAGCGTGCTTTTGGAGTCTTGCAAGCTAGGTTTGCTATTGTTCGAAACCAAGCTCTGTGTTGGGATAAGGCAAAAATAGGCAAGATAATGAGAGCATGTATAATATTGCACAATATGATAGTTGAAGACGAACGAGACCAATGCACTCAATATGATTACTCAGAATTCGTACAAGGAGAAGGAACCGAGACTTCACAAGTGGACTACATGTTTTCTACCGAGACATCTGATATATTAGTATTTTGTCCCATTTTAACTAGTCTTTTCATATTGTTTTCGAGTCTTTTCTACTTCTTGTTGTGTCCTTTCAGGTATTTTGAGGCTCTGGAGCATGGATTGAAGATATTGGAAGACATTGGAGCAAAAGAAGCAATTTTGAGCCAAAAGTCAATTTTTCGCCTACGCGAGCACCTGCGCGGACCTGGCGAACACCTGCTCCAACCTAATTTTACCTAGACACGTTTTTATTTTATTTTTAGAATAAAAAGAGGCAAGCCGCCTCAGACTTGTATCACGTTCTCTTTCAGACTTCAGTTCTTCGTTCTAGGTTATTTTTGATTCGAAGACTCCACCACTTTGTTCCTTTTTCAATTTGGACTTGTGTTATTCAGCTCTGGATCTCTATTCTCCTATTGTCGATCATTCCACAACTCTGTTTGAGAAGTTTTCCTGAACCTTATTCTTTTTAATAAATCATGAATTAATCTTATTACCTTGTTGTGTTTGATTTTGCTATGTGTGAGTAGATCCCTAGCTAGGTTAAGGTTTTCAATGGTGATTTAGGTTGTTAATGGCTGAGCACAAATAGGATCGGAATTTATATGTCTTCGCCAATAGGGGTTCTTAATGCTTAGATTAGTTTGATCGCCTAGTCTATGATTTTAGGTTAAACTTATTCACGAGAGTGCTCTAGGTTGCTAGATAAATCATTGGTGAGCAATTGGTGCGTAGCCAGCGAGAGTTGATTGCTGCGATTGATTATGAACATATTGAACCCGCTTGTTAATGCTTATCGTCTTCGCTAGGTCCAGACGAGAGTTTCGGTATCTAGGTTGTTAGATAAAGTTGTCGATACATCACGAGAGTGGGGCGACATTTATTTGTGTTTGAGTTCTAGACCGGTAGTTAATTAGCCCTGAATAGTTGCTCAGCCTTGTCTCCGAATCACCGGTGAAACGCCTTAACCTAGTGCTTTTATTAATTGTTTCACACCGATTTATTTTATTTGTTGCTGTTCTGAAAATTACACAAAATCCATATTTGTCTTAGCTTTAAATTAAAATCCATAATTTCATAGTGTAACCTTGGTCTCTGTGGATTCGATACCCCATATACTACTGCGTTTGTCTGTGCACTTGCAGAAAATATTTTGGGTTAAAACTCGACACATCAAGTTTTTGGCGCCGTTGCCGGGGACCAATTGCGTTACCTTTGATTTTTGATTTTGTTTTCAGTCTAAGAAACTACTGATCTTTATTTTTATTTGTTTACGCTATGTGTCGGTGCATGACCCGATAGAAGAACGAGAAGAAATTGCACCGAAGATTTAGTCATCCACACCAACGAAGAGTTAGCTCGCATCGAACGTCAAAACCGTCAAAAGAGACTTACAGCTGCTCCGGTCATCATGGATGAACAAGACAATGGTATGGCTGCTCAGTTACAGTTGCTAAGGGATCAGATTGCTCAGTTGAGGAGAGATCAATCGCCAGCTCCACGAGTACAGCCGGGTATAGGGGATTCGGATAATCCCCATGCATTTTATCAAAACCATTCAGCTATTGTTTCTCCAATAATTCAGAGGCAAGACTATGAGATCAAGCCTCAGATGATCACATTGGTGAAACAACACCTCTTTCACGGACTGCCAGCTGAGATACCGATGGACCACATTGAAAATTTTGAAGAAATCTGCAGCACCACCGGTACTAATGGGGTACCGCCAGAATTTCTGAAATGCAAGCTGTTTCCGTTTTCTCTTGCTGACAAGGCTCAGAGGTGGTTGAAGTCATTGCCAGCTGGTTCTTTGAGGACGTGGGATGAAGTTAGAGCTGCTTTCTTGGACCACTTCTACACTAAGTCCAAGACAGCCGCTCTACGAAACAAAATTTCATCTTTTCAACAACATTCTGGTGAAGCTTTTTGTGAATCTTGGGAAAGACAGAAGGAATACCGTAGGGAATGCCCCCATCATGGTTTTAAAGATGAACAGATTCTGGGAATATTTTATGATGGAGTTGAATGGGATAACCGCAATGCCCTAAATGCTGCGAGTAATGGGTCTTTTATGACCAAGACTAGAGATGGTGCTTTTGAGCTGATAGAGAACCTTGCTTCAAGCTTTAGCAACAGGTCTCCTGAGTATGATAGGTCCAGTAAAGTTAACAGTGTGGACACTCAGAAGATAGATGAGCTGACAGCAAAGGTAAACTTACTCCTACGCGAAAGTCAAAGACCGGTCAAGTTTGTGGAAGAGAATGGGGCTGCGCCTATTTCTCAAGAGTTTGAAGAAGATGACGATGCTGGAGTACATGAGGTTAACTATGTGAGTGGTCAGGGATATGTCCAGAACCGTGAGTTCAATCAAAATTATCGGAGCCATCCCAACCTCTCCTACCGAAGCACCAATGTCGAGAACCCACAAGACCAAGTTTATCCGCAACAAGGAGGTATGAATAAGTTGCCACAAGCTCAGGGTTTTCAAAAGTTTTACTCCAGCAACACTCAGGGGAAGCAGTACGTCCCTAATCAGAACCAGAATCGGTTCCAAGGAGGAAACCAACAACAAAACGTCCAATTTACAGCACCACCACAAGCTGCCTCTGCGCCTACATCTCAAGATGAACTGAAAAATCTTATGCAGCAGCTAATGGTTAACCAACAGAAGGTGTCCACTGAGATTAATGCCAAGGTAGATCACATGTACACTGATTTAAACGCGAAGTATGAAGCTGTTACCGCGCATGTGAAGAAACTTGATACACAAGTGACTCAAACCACCGAGGCTATCAAGAGACCAGCTGGAGCTCTTCCAGATAAAGGTGAATTGCCCAGGAATGAGTATCACGTGAATGCTGTGGAGTTGAGGAGTGGAAAGTTGCTGGTACCGCCTACGATGAGAAGCTTCCACGGAAAGGCTAAGGAGAAGAAATCCGAGCACCAGGCTCAAGGAAGTGATTTTGCTGTGGAAGATGGACATGTTGAGGTTGGATCAAGCTCAGGAACACCGCTGGGAACTGTTCCAAATGATTCTGAAGAAAAATTTTCCGAGCACCCCAATTCTGCTCTGGAGCACCTGCTCCCACAGGGTGCTCCCACAAAAATTTCAAAAACTCCAGAAATTTTACCAGAACGAGTCTACGTACCCAAGGTTCCTTATCCAGTACCTCCAAATAAATCTCGCAAGGATTTGGAAGATGCAAAATGTAAGGAGATGTTGAAAGACTTGACGGTGAAGCTTCCCTTGGTTGATGTCGTGCAAATGATGTCTTCGCTTAAGAGGTACATGAAAGAGCTGGTTGCTGGTAAAGTTGTTGAGGAAGAGAATGTAATGATTATTTCTAAGGAGTGCAGCGCCATACGTCAGAGTAAGGTATTGAAAAAGAAGGAAGATCCCGAGAGGTTTGTTATCTCGGTGAAGATAGGACCGTGTACGTTTGCTTGTTCTCTGTGTGACTTAGGTTCCAGCGTTAACCTAATGCCATATTATGTGGCTAAGCGTCTAGGATTCACCAAGTTCAAGCCTACAAAGATCTCATTGGTTTTTGCGGATCGGTCTACAAAGCTTCCGGTGGGTATTATTGAAGATATGCACGTCCGAATTGGGGATACATTCATCCCAACTGATTTTATGGTTCTGGAACTTGATGAAGAACCCAAGGACCCACTGATTCTGGGTAGAGCTTTCTTATGCACGGCTCGTGCTATCATTGATGTTGAGGAAGGCATAGTTGATCTCCGTCTTGGAGATATGCTAGTTTGGTTTGAGATGAGCAAGCTTCTCAAGAAACCGATGATTGATGGACAGACATTTGTGATCCATGATGGGTCATTGATATCAGAAGATGTGGTTGAAGAAATTTTGGCGAATGATCCATTAGAAGTCGCTTTGAATAAACCCGAGGATGAACACGGTTTTCTGAGTGAAGACACCCATGGATTCGCTAAGTTTCTTGATTCCAACATCAGAGTGGAGGAAGGAGATGAATTTCTGAGCCTGGGAGAAGGCACAAAAATCGAGGACAAGGGAGCACCCCAGCGAGCAGAAGGAGCACCTGCTCTAGAAAATCCGATTTTTAGTGGCTCTTGGAGTAAGCTGAAAGCTCCAAAGCTTGAATTGAAGACCCTCCCAGCAGGGCTCAGGTATGTTTTTCTTGGTCCGAACTCCACCTATCCCGTTATAGTGAATGCAAATTTGAACAATGTCGAGATTACCTTGCTTTTGTGTAAATTGAGGAAGTATAGGAAGGCTCTAGGATATTCACTAGATGATATCACTGGTATATCCCCTGACTTATGCATGCACAGAATACACCTAGAGGATGAATCTATGACTTCCGTCGAGCATCAGAGGCGGTTAAACCCTAACCTCAAGGATGTCGTCAAGAAAGAGATAATGAAACTTCTAGAGGCTGGTGTGATTTATGCGATTGCTGACAGTAAGTGGGTCAGCCCTGTGCATGTAGTTCCTAAGAAAGGAGGTATCACAGTGATTAAAAATGATAGGAGTGAACTGATACCAACTAGAACAGTAACGGGATATAAGATGTGTATAGATTATCAGAAATTGAATGCTGCTACTCGCATGGATAATTTTCCTTTACCGTTTTATTGACCAGATGCTAGAGCGTCTGGCTAACCATCCATATTACTGTTTCTTAGATGGTTTTTCAGGATTTTTCCAGATTCCTATCCACCCGGACGATCAAGAGAAGACGACATTCAATGTCCTTATGGCACCTTCGCGTACCGCTGTATGCCATTCGGTTTGTGTAATGCTCCAGCAACGTTTCAACGTTGTATGATGTCTATATTTATTGACCTTATTGAGGATATTATGGAAGTATTTATGGATGACTTTTCTATGTATGGGAGTTCGTTTTCTTCTTGTTTGTCTAATTTGTGCAGAGTATTGCAAAGGTGCGAGGAGAAGCATCTAGTTCTCAACAGGGAGAAGTGTCACTTCATGGTCCGAGATGGGATAGTGCTTGGGCACAAGATATCAGAGAAGGGGATTGAACTTGACAAGGTAAAGATAGAAGTCATGATGAGTTTACAACCGCCTAATTCGGTTAAAGGAATCCGCAGTTTTCTGGGACACGCGGGATTCTACCCTCGCTTCATCAAGGACTTTTCTAAGATTGCTAGACCTCTTACGAGATTGCTGTGGAAGGAGGTGAAATTTGAGTTTGATAGTGACTGTTTGGCGGCTTTTCACACCATTAAAGGAGCCTTAGTTAGTGCACCGATAGTACAACCGCCAGACTGGGAGCTACCGTTTGAAATTATGACAGATGCGAGTGACTTTGCTGTGGGAGCTGTTCTGGGTCAGAGGAGAGACAAGAAGCTCCACGTGATTTATTATGCTAGTCGGACGATGGATGATGCTCAATGTCGGTACGCCAATACCGAGAAGGAGTTATTAGCTATCGTTTTTGCTTTTGAGAAGTTCAGGTCATATCTCGTCGGGTCAAAGGTAATTGTTCACACTGATCACGCTGCCTTGAAGTATTTGCTGACGAAGAAGGATGCCAAGCCCAGACTATTGAGGTGGATCCTTTTGTTGCAAGAGTTCGACTTACAAATCAAGGACAAGAAAGGGTCCGAAAATGGGGTTGCGGATCACTTGAGCAGGTTGCAGATTGAAGAGGAGACACCTATGGAGGATAGTCTACCAGATGAACAGATCTATTCTATCGGCACTTGCGAATTTTTCCGAGCACCCGACCGAGCACCCGAAGGAGCACCTGCTCCGCCTGCTGGAGCACCTACTCCCGAAAATTCTTGTGGATCAATCCAGACCGGTAAGTCCTCTAGTTTCCCATGGTTTGGAGAGATTGCAAACTTCTTGGCTGCTGATAAGGTTCCTGAGAACCTAGTGGGAAGCTAAAGGAAGAAGTTTTTCCGTGATGTTAGGCGGTATTTTTGGGATAAGCCGTTTTTATACAAGCAGTGTTCGGATGGGCTGTATAGGAGATGTGTGTCTGAGGCAGAGATCCCTGGGATTCTACAACATTGTCACAGTTTGTCATATGCTGGGCACTTGGCCACATTTAAAACGGTTTCAAAGGCTTTACAAGCCGGTTATTGGTGGCCGACGATGTTCCGTGATGCAAACAGATTTGTTTCTAGGTGTGATGCGTGTCAACGGCAAGGGAACATCAGTAAGCGTAATGAGATGCCCAAGAATTTTATTCTGGAATTTGAGGTTTTCGAAGTATGGGGCATAGACTTCATGGGACCGTTTCCATCCTCCTACGGTAATGAGTACATTCTAGTGGCTGTTGACTATGTTTCTAAATGGGTTAAAGCGTTGGCTATCCCAACTAATGATGCTAGAGTGGTTATTAAGATGTGTAAGAGTGTCATCTTTCCGAGGTTTGGAGTCCCTAGAGTGGTGATTAGCGATGGAGACTCACACTTCATAAACAAGGTTTTTGAGAACTTGTTGAAGAAGAATGGTGTTACACATAAGGTAGCTTCTCCCTATCACCCTCAAACTAGTGGTCAGGTCGAGATCTCCAACAGGGAGATAAAGAGTATCCTACAGAAGACAGTGAGCATCACGCGTAAGGATTGGTCCAAGAAGTTGGATGACGCTCTATGGGTTTATAGGACCGCATATAAGACTCCGTTGGGGACAACGCCTTTTCATTTGGTGTATGGGAAGGCATGCCACCTTCCGGTGGAATTGGAGTACAAAGCGGCCTGAGCTATTAAATTGCTCAACTTCGACATCCTACCAGCATTTGAAAGGAGATCCATGCAGCTGCACGAGTTGGAAGAGATTAGGCATCTCGCCTATGACAACTCAAGGATTTACAAGGAGCGGTCAAAAGCCTACCATGACAAGAGGATCATCTCCAGGAGTTTTTCTCCCAACGATCAGGTATTATTGTTCAACTCTCGTCTCAGATTATTTCCAGGTAAGCTGAAGTCCAGATGGTCTGGCCCCTTCACGATCAAGGAGGTTAGACCACATGGAGCTGTGGTGTTGCTAAACGCTAAAGGCGACGAATTTGTGGTGAATGGCCAGAGGATCAAGCCATATCTTGCTGATACACACATTGGAGAAGGTGATACTGTCGCCTTAGGTGATGTTCCTCACACCTAAACGGTCTACAAAGTCGAGCTAACGACTTAAACTAGCGCTTGGTGGGAGGCAACCCACCGGTAAGGTTTCTTGTACATAATTCGTTTTAATTTTCATTTGATACTAATTTTTATAAATTTGTGATTTCACTTCTTCATCTTTAAAAAAAAAAAAAAAAAAAAAAGGTATCGAGCATCCCAGAACTGGCCCGAGCACCAGCTCCGCCAGGGTGCTCGCCGAGTCAATACAAACAAAAGGTAAAATCCATATTTTCCTTTTCCCAACCCCACTAACTTCTTTTTTATCTGTTTTGCAGGCCCATGCACTGGTGCACCACTACCATCCAAATTCCAAAAAACCCTACTCCCCTCCACTTTAAATCTCGAACCGAGCGACTCCACTTTCCTCCATTGCCATCTCTCTCTCATATCGTCTGCTCAGATCCAGCTTTCTCGATCTCTCCGCCAAATCACCGCTGCTTTCATCCCCTCTGCTCAACTAGGAAAGCTCTCTGCCGATATCTCTCTCCGCCGAACCGCATCATCTCCGCCATTCACCGCTGTCACCAAGTCGCGAAGCCTCTCGTTACCGCAAAACTCCACCGCACCTCTCCTCCACTTCTCACGTGCCGACACCCGAACCGTGACTCCAAGCACTCTGAGCCTTCGCCGCTCTCCTCGACGCAATCTGTCTTATCTCGCGCTTCGCTTCACCGTAAGTCGCTCTTGACTTTTTCTCGCACGGTCAAGCTCCGCTTCTCGTCACCGCGGTCTCCAAGCTCCCCGTCTCATCATGCCTCTGAAGCAGTTCTTTGCCGCTAACAAAGGAAAAGGCAAAGCTAGCACCTCCACACGGTCAGCTACCACTGAGAGACTCGCCACGCACCCGTGGCCCCGCGCCGAAAACACTCCCTTTGATCTCGGTATCAAGGAGCTTCCGCCACTCTCACCGGATTCGTGGGACACTCGCGACGCCTACTACTACAATCAGCTCCTCGGGCTGAAGCTGGAGCCTACGAGGTACATGTGCGAGACGACGCTTCAGCAATTAGGTCTCCAAGACCAAGTTCGGCGGATCCTAAGCCACGCGTATTGCATGTCTTTCGCGCTAGAGGAAGATGTGCTTTACCCGGACCTTGTGAGGCAATGCCTTGCCACCGCCACTCTCACTTACAAGGATCCAGACTCCCCAACGCTTGATGAGGGTACGTTTTCGTTCTTTGCTGGAGGAACGAAATATTATATAGCTATGTGGGATTTTTGCGTCTTGTATGGTTTTCGCGAGACAGTCACCAAACTGGATTCACCGAAGACGTTCACGCAGTCCAAAGAATTCTGGAGCCACATCGCCTCGGGACCATACTCGTCCAACTCCGCAAGTCAGAACCGCCTCCGTCATCCCGCACTTCGCATTTGTGCGAGAATATTCAGCAACATGTTGTTTGCCCGAGCAGTAGGTAACAAAGTCCATATCGATGAGTTGCTGCTTTTATTCTTGGGATGTGGACATATTGTAGGGAATGGAAACACAGAACAATTCGAGGTGTACCGTTCCAACTTAGGCGTCCGCTTTGCCGAGGTGATTTGCGGAATCAAGGACAGCCCAACCGAGACCAACAAAGGGCAGCGAGTTGAGCGAATAGGGAGTCTCCTAACTCCACTCTTTCGCCATTACCGAGTAGATCTTTCATCTGCTTCATGTTTCACCGAGCTGTCACGGATGGATATGAAGCACCTGCTCGCCTCCAAGATCATCCTCGCACCGTGCAACTACCAGTTCATTAATGCGACCGGGGAGTCTAATCTCATCGAGCTTCCGAACCCGATCGTGATTGAGCTCAACACCATGGAAGATCTTGCGTTCCACCCACCACCGCAGTACCTCATCGCCATCCCGAGATGATCATCATCAGCTAGGCCGAGCACATCTCGTCGGAGCACATCTCGTCATGCCACCGACGATGACGCCACTCCGGTCTCGCGCCTCGCACTTCTTTATCATGCCGCCTCTACTCAAGGTGAGTTTGATCTTCCACCCATCTCTGATGATGCTGACACTGCCGAGTACAGGAGGTGGATGATCGAGTCAACAAAAAGAAACAACAGCCTCATGCAGAGGATAATGCAAACGTTGGCACGAGGATGTTGCCATACCACCGCCGCAGCAGCTGCCTCGCCCTGGCCTTCAAACTTAATCTCAGGCTCCGGGCAGCCATTGCACCGTAGGAAGAGGCGAGCACCTGCTCCACCAGGGTACTCCATGGGCGACGAGCATGACACCGCGACTACTCAGTGATATCCTCCTTTACCCTCTATCATCATTGTATTATCCATGTGTGTTTTTCTTTTTCTTAGTCGCTAATCTCTCGTTCTTTTTCACACCGGAGACAGTGTGATTTAAGTCCGGGGGAGCGGTTAGTTATTTTATTTTATTTTATATTCTATTGAGTCTCGTTGTTGTGTCAGTCCCAAGAGTCTTAGATTTTTAGTGAATCAGGTCCTGCTGCTTGGTTTATTTTTATTATTATCGAGTCTGTTTTAGTGTTTTATTGAGTCGAAAACTTGCTTGGAAATTATAAACTTGATCTATTGGATTTATTTTTGGACTAAGGATTACTTGTATGACTCACAGCTTGGCCAAAGTTCTGTATCGGAAAGGCATTGGGCGGATTGAATATTCCCCAAAGCTCATGCTCAGCGGGAAATAGGCTGAACCTATGTCATCTCTAATTTTTATTGGACCCTAACCTGATCTTCAATTTCTTTTTCAGGGGTTTGATGTTCATTAGGGAAGACCTATTCGAGCCAAACAAGACCACGCAACTCTCCACAAAGTATGATATTCCTCTTTCACTCCGCTTCATTACACCGAGAAAAAGAAAAGAAAAGAAATAAAAAGGAGAAGTTCAAAGCAACAAGCCGAAGTGAACCAAGGGATGATGCGTAGACCCGTGTATCCTTTGTGACCTCATGGAAAGCTGGTTGTAAGGGAAACTAAAAATCGAAGTGAACCAAGGGATGATGCGTAGACCCGTGTATCCTTTGTGACCTCATGGAGATTCGTCCCACAAAATAAAGAAGAAGCATCAGAAAAGTGATGGCTGTGTTAAAGGGTGAAGCATCGGCAAATGAAAACCGATGGCTGTAAAGAATAAATAGAAAGATGATGGCGTGGAAAGAGGGAAAGAGGGGAGAGGAAAGTTATATGGGAGAGGGTCTTTGGTTAGATGAAGTTGGCACCTTTTGGACCGATTTCCCCTGGTAAGATCACTGTACTGTTATTTTCATTAATCTATGTAAGAGATGACAGTGGGGATTCCGAAACTTCTGTTGGGTTGTAAGTTATTAAGGTTAGGTTATGAACCCCATGGCTAATTACGGTACATGTCCTAAGGTCCAGTGAAGAAGGTATGAAGTTCGAAATTTTTCAAACAAGCAAGTGAGTTCCCGTGATTTTCAAACCTCTTCTCAGTTCTTGATCTTATTTTGTTTGAGGACAAACAAAGGTCTAAGTCCGGGGGAGTTGATATATTAGTATTTTGTCCCATTTTAACTAGTCTTTTCATATTGTTTTCGAGTCTTTTCTAGTTCTTTTTGTGTCCTTTCAGATATTTTGAGGCTCTGGAGCATGGATTGAAAATATTGGAAGACATTGGAGCAAAAAAAGCAATTTTGAGCCAAAAGTCGATTTTCCGCCTGCGCGAGCACCTGCTCGGACCTGGCGAGCACCTGCTCCAACCTAATTTTACCTAGACACGTTTTTATTTTATTTTTAGAATAAAAAGAGGCAAGCCGCCTCAGACTTGTATCACGTTCTCTTTCAGACTTCAGTTCTTCGTTCTAGGTTATTTTTGATTCGAAGACTCCACCACTTTGTTCCTTTTTCGATTTGGACTTGTGTTATTCAGCTTTGGATCTCTATTCTCCTATTGTCGATCATTCCACAACTCTGTTTGAGAAGTTTTCCTGAACCTTATTCTTTTTAATAAATCATGAATTCATCTTATTACATTGTTGTGTTTGATTTTGCTATGTGTGAGTAGATCCCTAGCTAGGTTAAGGTTTTCAATGGTGATTTAGGTTGTTAATGGCTGAGCACAAATAGGATCGGAATTTATATGTCTTCGCCAATAGGGGTTCTTAATGCTTAGATTAGTTTGATCGCCTAGTCTATGATTTTAGGTTAAACTTATTCACGAGAGTGCTCTAGGTTGCTAGATAAATCATTGGTGAGCAATTGGTGCGTAGCCAGCGAGAGTTGATTGCTGCGATTGATTGTGAACATATTGAACCCGCTTGTTAATGCTTATCGTCTTCGCTAGGTCCAGACGAGAGTTTCGGTATCTAGGTTGTTAGATAAAGTTGTCAATACATCACGAGAGTGGGGCGACATTTATTTGTGTTTGAGTTCTAGACCGGTAGTTAATTAGCCCTGAATAGTTGCTCAGCCTTGTCTCCGAATCACCAGCGAAACGCCTTAACCTAGTGCTTTTATTAATTGTTTCACACCGATTTATTTTATTTGTTGCTGTTCCGAAAATTACACAAAACCCATATTTGTCTTAGCTTTAAATTAAAATCCATAATTTCATAGTGTAACCTTGGTCTCTGTGGATTCGATACCCCATATACTATTGCGTTTGTCTGTGCACTTGCAGAAAATATTTTGGGTTAAAACTCGACACATCAACATCTACAAATGTGAACAACATGATGGACAATCGAGCTCGGGTTCGTGAGGAAAGAATTCATCAACAATTGAAAGATGATTTGGTTGAACATATTTGGCAAAAATTTCGCACAACTGATGAATAAAACCGAGTTTATTTCATTTTGCATCATGTTTTTACAAGTTTTTTCAAACTATTTTTTTCAAAATATTTTTTTCAAAATATTTTTTTTAAAATTTTTTAGAACCTCATATGAATCTCACCATTGGACACATAAATCTTAACAGTTTCTAATCTAATCTCAACTAATTAATTAATATTAAATATATCATTAAATTAATCAAATGATACTCTTATGGGGATCTTGGTTGAGGATGCCCTTATCTTCTTATCTTTAGGGCAGAGAGACATGTCTTCATTTATATTTTTAATTAGCAGCACACTAAATCGAAGTTTCATTAAATCAAATGAAAAAGAAATCAAAGTCTATAAAGTTACATCATATGTCTCTGCATCCAGTGGCGGAAATATTTTTACCGGGGTCAAAAATAAATTTCTAAAATTGTTTTAAATTGTATTGTAAAGAAAAGATAAGAAAATTTATATTTATTTATAATTGATTGTAATTTTCAAAAGAATAAGACAAAAAATATAAATAAATAAAAAGGAAAAACAACATTTTGGCTAATGGGTATTTAATTTGACCAATTATGCTGCTAGTATTTTTATGTACTACATGGACTAATATGTATTTGTATATTTAATTAACCGGGGTCAAGTGAAACCCTCTCAGTCCTCAATGGGTCCGGCCCTGTCTGCATCATACAATTCACTGGTGCTACTTGAAATATTAATCTCTAAACTCGTCTAATCAAATCAAGAGCTAGGAATTGCAAGCCTACCCACTTAAAGTAGCCTAGTTAGCGTTAAATCCTCACCTCATTCATTCATCACATTGAAAAACAAAAACAAAAATGTAAGGAGAAGTTTTTACACCAACAAATCTCTTTTGTGTCTTTCTTCAAAAGTAAGTTTCGAGAGTATATCGTATATCTGATTCTCATATTCTATAATCGACTGATTGCAATTATAGTGTCAATACGGTTGTATCCTAGAATTTAGAATCTTATCAAAACCGCCACACTGCAAGAGATTTATTGAATTAAGTAAATAGATAATATCTCGCTTCTATGTAGTAGTCTCTTCCTTAATTGGATTTATTCATGATTCTCAATCCATGATTTTGCAGTTGTTGCAATCTTGATTCAATAAATCCGTTTTCTGCTTATAGCTTTCAAAGAATTAAATAATGCAAAACTGAATACGCAAAACGGAGAAAAGTTTTCATCTTCTAAATACACCAACTTGATTATTTGATCCATACCTCTCCTCGGAAGGAATATCTTTAACCTACCTTGTATTAGTCCACGGTCTTTCTTGATAACTCAGTCCCCTTTTTGCAGTCTTGGTTTGTCCTCCAAACATACCTCCTTATTGTTGGGGCTCAGATTTCTTTCTGACAAAGATTGTTTTAACATTTTGCGCATCTCCATGATATCCTAGTCCCCAACTTACATTACTGGTTCTTCCAGTAGACATAATTTTATCAAGATCCTTTGTACCTGTCGTCAGCATCTTAATGTTCCTCACTTGATCCTTCTGCCGAGTCTCCAACCTTTTAGACTTCTCCCTTTCTGCTATTAATTCCAACAGAAGTTTAGATATCTCACTCTGCAAATTCTCTTGTAGCTTAGACAGATGGTGATTCTCATTCCTGATCTTAATCACGCTTTTGCACATGATCTTGTTTTCATCTTCAAGTGAAATCTCAAACTCATTGCTCTGACCCTTCGTCTTCAATTGTGGTGAAGTATGCCACAAATTTCAGAATTTCTTCACCATAACTTTCATCGCCATCAAAATCACTCTAGCTCCAACTGGTGTATGATTTTTCATTTCCGTTAATCATCCCTACACAGTCAACCTTAGTACAACCAAAACCTTTACCCTCGTAACACTTCAGAGCACTCTTTCTTTAGATTTTTGTACAATTTTTGCTGACATGACCATAGCCTTGGTATCCATATAGCACTGATTCTTGGTTTTCTTAGTCTCTCTTTCACCATCAGTTTTGGTGACAGTAATTGAGCTCTTGTGTTGTCCTTAATTTCTCCAGTTTCTTAAAGTATTTATTGACATCCCCACTTTGTCTTCTAGTCCCTATGACTGACTTGTACATTGGTACATTGGCTATCAACGCTATACCTTTAGGTTCAACCTGATGTTTTTTTTTTCATCTCCAGCTCATAAACCTGAATCATTCCCATGACATGATCAAAATTCAATTCGTCCGAGTTCATAGATACATCTATGACTGATTTGTGCCCTTTAAACATAAGTAGAATACTCCTGAGAAACTTCTTCACCAGCTTCTTCTCCTTGTACTTCTTTCCCAGAACCATAGCTTCATTCGCAATAGAACTCAACTTGTTGCTGAACTTTTCAATTGTTACATCTTATGCCATTGTCAAGGTCTCAAACTGAGATTGTATTTAATCCTAAAACATGGTATTTAATCCAAATTTTTTAAAATATTATTAAAAAGGATATATATTTGTATTTTACAATGGTACAATTGATAATGTTTAATTAGATGTGTTTACAATCTTAATGTTAGTTTCAATTTGAAAATATATTACATTCCAAATATTTATGATTGTTTAAGTATTTTAGAACTAAAAAAAGTAGTGTATGTAACATGCAATAGTGAACATCTATTTTTAAATATATTTAACGACTATTGAGAAAATGTTAATATGTTCGTTTGGGAGTTGCCAGCGGCAACAACCAGAGACTATGATAAAAATTTATTGGTTTGGCAGTCGCCAATGACTGCGACAAAAAAATTGTTCGCTTGGCAGTCACAAACGACATCAATCAAAACCAGCGACTAGTGGCACCGATCAATGATCAATTTTTTCAGTCGTTAAATTTTTCAGCCAACGGTAATTATTGCTGACGACTGCCAAACGAACAAAAATAACGATAAATTATACAGAAAAAATTTTTAAATTAAACTAAAATAAAATAAAATAAAGTTAAGTTAATTTAAATAAATAAAATTAAATTAAAATAAATTGAATTAAACTAAAATAAATTAATTTAAATAGAAATAAAAATAAATAAATAAAATAAATAAAATCAAATTACATTAAATGTAGTTTTTTGTTTAAAAATATAAAGTCTATAGATTTTACATGTTTTTTTATCTTAAAATATAAAAAGACATACTTTTAGCAAAAACTCATAAAATTAGAAATAAGAATATAGCAATGAATTGCAATAATTACGAAACGAACAACATAACGATCAGACGCCGTGACTGCGAAACGAACAACATAATGACTACGAAATGAATAACAAAATGTGTACAGTAAAACCTCTATAAATTAATAATGTTTGGATCAGAGAATTTTATTAATTTATAGAGGTTATTAATATATAGAGAGTTTTCCAAATTTTAAAAATGTTATCTAAAAACTAAAAAATGAAGACAATATTTTGATGTGTTTTAATGAATTTACACATTAGGAAATAATCATTGCATATATAAAAGTTTTTAATAATTACTGATGCAATTTGAGAAGATAATATCATGTATTTTTGATATTTTAAGAAAAATAGAGATAAACTCCAACAAAATTACAAATTTAGGGAATAAATAAACAACTTTAGAGCTGTGATTTCACTATAATATCTTACATATATACAATAAATTTATATGATTATTAATTTATGTTATTAATGAGACCATATATTTACATAGAGATTTAAAATATATATATTATATTATTATTTTCAATTATTACACCGACTCAACTCGGGACCAAGATAATCTATTAATTTAGAAAAGCTATTAATTTATCGAGTATTAATTTACAGAGATTCTGCTGTAATTGGTTTTAGTCACTGGTAGCTGATCATAGATTTCTGGTCACTGATCGCTGGTGCCTGCTGAACGAACGGAACTTTAAAACTTGACAAAAACCCTTTATACATATGTGATATTGGAAACGGTAAACATAACAAATGGATATATATATAAACAGGCTAACACAAAAAAACAAAAAAAAAACAAAAAGTCAAAAGGATGACAAATTCAAATGGCGCAAATACACCAATAATTCAAATGTGTCATCGCCTCGTCGGTTATCTTATTGGTGTATTCACAAAACAAATTCAAATGGCACAAACATAATGTCGGCAAGCGATTATTTTAACAGCAACTGTGTCGCCGCCTCGTCGGTTAACTTGTCCATTTATATCTTTCCTTTTGTTCTTGACTAACGAAAAGTCAAGAGAGCTGTATTTCCATTTAAATTTTTCCTTTCTTCAACATGTCAGAGCCAATTACAAACCTAGTTCTGGTAGGAAGTGAGGGGAATGGGAAAAGCGCAACCGGGAACTCGATCCTCGGTCACAAACGTTTTTTCTACAAACTACAGAGAGTAGGTGTTACCTTGGAATGTGAGATGTATAGAGCTTTGGTACAAGACGGCCAAATAGTCAATGTGATTGAAACTCCTGGTACGTACACTCCGTTAAGACAGTTGAAGCTTAATATACTTAACTAGATCCCCGAGGCCCAAGCATAAACAAGTACGTGTGCCTACCCTTATAGAAAAGAAGGCTTTTGCGGCTGTGCCTGCTTAGGCTATTTTAAATACGTATAATTTAAGGATCTAGTTGTTGAAGTAGGTGCTAGGTTTGGGCCTTAAAAACACTTAAGAAACCTTGTTTTTTATTGATAATAGTTAGTGAGTTACTCATTTTTCCTTCTAATGTTGGATCTAAAAATATCTTTCATTGAGGTAATATCTACAAGGAAATGATTCTTGGCAGATAAGAACTCCAAGAGCCTGCCATTAATAGGGAATATACTCCGTAAAAATACAGTTGTAACTCAGCCTTACCAATACGAACGCTGAATTCCTCAATATTTGACTATACCACGGTACGTGATACAGGTTTGTCCAACCCGGCTGTTTGCAATGACTATGAGGTAATACTCAGCTGCTTAACTATGGCGGAAGAAGGAATACATGCTGTGTTGTTTGTTCTATCTGCAAGGAACCGGATTTCAGAGGAGGAAGAGTCCACATTTAATACCTTGATAAGCATATTTGAGAGCAAAATCCTTGATTATTTCATTGTTGTGTTCACCGGCGGTGACGAGTTAGAAAAAGATGGGCAGACGTTGGACGATTATTTGCGTGAAGGTTGCCCTGAATTTTTGAAGGTATTTTGCTTTCATTACTATCTACACATTTTTTTAATAGTGCAACAATATAGAAATTTTTTCTGCACATTTGTTTTATATTTAGATTAATTATGAAGATTTAGAGAATTTGCAGACTCTGTGGTGGACGAAAGGTCCTGTTTGATAACAGGACTACGGATAAAAACAAAAAGGCCGAGCAACTTAAGCAGCTTTTGGCCCATGTCGCAGACATTGCAAGGAAAACTGGTGGGAAACCGTATACTGACCAGATGCGCCGTCAGATAAAGAAGGTAAAAATTGATTGTTTGATATGCATCCAATATGAATTGATCTCTCGTTCGAAAACTGTATATGCTGGCCTATGAATTTTCTAGTCCATTGGTGCATAAAATAAAGCGCTGTTTTTTTGTAGTCAATGTACCTTTAGAAAGTAACTTTTAAATTTGAAATCCTCGGTTTTTCAGGAGTCTAAGAAGCTTGCAGCAGAAGCAGATTTAAAACTGGATTATGACGGAAAAATTGAGACGGATGGCCAAAATTGTAAATTCACATTTGTAAATTTTAAATGATATAGGCAATAATAACTATATTTTCAAGGTTTGCTTTGATTTAATGTTCTCTGGTTATCTTTCAGCTGCAGAGAAGGCTAAAAAAGAATTCTGAAGCACATGAAAGAGAGATTCGTGCGCTGAGTGAATCTCTGTCGGTAAGGCCTCCTCAGAATGTTCTGGTGCATCGTCCATTACCCCAATTTAGAGCACCACCACCAGAATGCAACATTATATGATTGATGTGCCTAATTCCGCTGATATATTATAAATTATAAATAAAGATGGACCGAAGATTTTATTTTGCCTGTTCTCTGCATTAATGTTGACTTTCTGTTTTATTTTGTGTGCTTAATGTTTCCTTTGTCTGATTGCATTTTTCCAACTTCCTTGTATGTTGGAGATCCGTAGTTTTACAAGCATATTTTCTTTCATGGACAAATAAAAGACATGGTTATCCCACAAATGTGATCCTTGGAATATCAATTTTTGGTAGGACAATGATACAATAACCGCAAATGCATGGTTATTGTAGACCAAGATATCACAAAATAAATACATGGGAGTTTAGAATTATGCTAAAGCTAAACGTTTTGGTGGTTTAATTCTCAATGAATGATTTAAAGAATTAAGATTTAAAGCAAACCCACATATATAGCTAATAAACAATTGTGCTCGTCGTTGATCTTTCTTCTCCAAACCCAAAACTTTAACTCAAACAGCATCAAATCATCCATAACATCAAACACATATATTGTGATTCATAAAAGATATGAAAAAACACAAACATACATAATAAACTAACGGTGCATCCTTCTTCTTCAAACTCAAACGACATCAAATGATCTATACATCATATATACATGTCATCGGATTCCGCACGATGCTTTCACAAAACGGACATGAGATCATTGATATAAACCCTAGATATAATTTTCTTAAACGACAGACAATATTTTTCTAGCTAAGACTGCGGTGTAGATTGATATTTATAGGCAAACATATATAAATATTTAGGTTAAACCGAATACAGTATTGTAAGGCTGGAATTAACAAAAAAATATGAAATTATAAAGGGCTATGATTAGGCCGAAATTAACAAAAAATTATGAAATTATAAGTTAATTTTTTAATTATTTTAATTAAGTTGGAAAGGAGCTAATTAATAGTCAAGGACAAACTTATAATTGACCACCCCCACTATAGCCTCAGAGAGTTCCGTTTCCCAAAAACTTTAGTGTCAAATAATATATATATATATATAGGTTAAGACTCCACTTATAAAATCACACAAATATTTGCCTCTTCCCCTCACTTCACTGATTAAAATTTCACAAATATAACATTTTCTTATACGGTGAGCTATCTCAAGATGTTTAGGCGGAACAACCACAAGGACACACAAAAAAGGGAGAGAAGCATAAAGTTTACAAGTTCATAAAGGCTTTATACGGTTTGAAGAAGGCACCATGTGCTTGATACTGTAGAATCTAAGCATACTTCACCAAGAAGGGTTCCAAAGGTGAGAATACGAGTTACAATATTCATAAAAACCGGAGAAGATAACAAGATTCTCATTGTTAGTTTATATGTGGATGATTTGATCTTTACAGGAAATGATGTGACTATGCTTGAAAAATTCAAATCATCCATGAAGAAAGAGTTTGATATGACCTATTTGGGGAGAATGAAGTATTATCTAGGAGTGAGATGATACAAGATGCAGTTCATCAAAGGAAATATGCTGAAGAAATCTTGGAAAGGTTCAATTTACAGTGTGGAAATGAGGTTAAAAATTTTATGATGCCAAGGACAAGACTTTCAAAGGAAGTAGATGGGAATAAGGTGGATCCAATGTTGTACAAATATTTGATTGGGAGCTTGATGTACATCAAATCAGCGAGGCCATACTTGGTGTATGTGGTGTGCTTATTAAGCATGTACATGGCAGATTCTACTGATCAACATATGCAGGTGGCAAAAAACTTCGTTATCTAAAAGGTACTTTGGGTTTCTGTGTGTTTTACAAAAAGAGAGTTGTTGGTGAGCTAACTGTCTATACATATAGTGATTCTGTCGGGGATATTGACGATAGAAGGAGTACAAAAGGTTATACATTTCTTTTTGAGTTGTGTAGTTATAGCTTGGGCATTGAAAAAGCATTCGGTGATAACTTTATCCACGACAGAGGCCGAGTTCGTCGCAGCAGCTTAGTGTGCAATGCGTTTGGATAAGGAGAATTTTGGAAGAGTTTGGGTTGAAACAATCAAGAAGTACTATAATCATGTACAACAATAGCTCAACTATTAAGTTTTCAAATAATCATGTTCTTCACGGCCGAATCAAGCACATTTTTCATTTTGTAAGGGATCTTACTAAGGACGGAGTTGTTAAGCTTGTTCACTGCAAAACTAATGAGCAGATTGCAGACATTCTAACCAAGCTGTTGCGATTGGAGGTTTTCTTTAGATTAAGGGAAAAGTTTGGAGTATGTGAAAGGGTAAACCGAATGCAACCGCTTTCACTTACGGAGAGGCATTGTTGGGTTTGATTTGGTCTTCAGTCAATTGCAGAGTGTGAATAAGCTCCAATGAATCAGAGGTCAATTAGTTTTCTGAGTATTTTGCTTTGTTTAGTTTCCTGTAATCTCTCTTTCAAGTATTTGTAGAAGACTGAGTCTTCATCTTTAGGCTATTTAAAAGCCAGGCAAGCTGTGATAATAAAGTATCAAAGTTTCCAGCTTTTGTTTGAGTGATAGAGTTTCTGTGAGATCAACAATACCACCAATTGTGGACATCAATGTTCAAAGAGAATCACAAACTCTTTTCATTACCAATTTGCAATGCGAGAGTGAGAAGATGCCACAACATCATTACTTGGAAGGAATCTGATACGATCCTTTCAAGCATCGACACTCTAGAGTTGGTAAGGGGATAAGCTTTGCATCCAAGAAACCATGAAGTTTTGAAGATCAAAGGATGTGGAACGAATGGCGCCACGAAAGTTGTGGAAAGTCTTTGATAAGCCGGTTGAACTCGATCTAGACTTGACACACAAGTAAAGAACAAGGTTGCGGATGATGAACTCAAACTAGGCTCGACACACCAACAAAGAACGAGGAGAAATGGATTGAATGGCACCACAAAAGGTTGTAGAAAGATCTTCTGATAAGCCGGTTGAAAGTCTAGTTCAAAGGAATAACACGCAATGAACCAAAGCTCCAAAAATACCAAGACATCACATCTTGAAAGAAAACACTTCTCTAATTTTTAATTAACTCAAAGCTTATCTTTTATTCATGAAAATGAATCTATATAAATAGAGAAAATACATCAAAAACGTCCATAATAATAGCTCAACATGCTTAGCATCTAGGAAAACAAAATTCAAACTTTAACTTGCATGTAAGAGAGAGAAATAGACATAATTAAATGCAGCCTTTGATATAAACGAAAATTGATCTTCCTTGATGGGCTTTGGGCTGAACCAATTCTCTGGGCTTCTCTAATATGTCAATATTGAAGAACAATTCGGTTTGTATATTCCCTTGATGTGTGCGCTTGTCATGGAAAATGACCAATTTCAACGTCAACTATTTTTATTGTGTATTTTCATACACCAACTTAAAGGTAGTGTGTTTTTCAACTTACAAAAAATTCAATAAAACTACATAAACTTTCATATGTGTGCTGAAATCAACTGTGACCGAAACAATGTTAGTTATACCAATAAAACGACTGAATTGATAATGATGTTTCTGTTTCCCCATTATAAGTGTCAAAAAAATTTAGACCTAGAACATTGCATAAAACTTCAAAATCAGATATTTTTTTTGAAAAGTCTATATGGCATCTGCTTAAGCAAAAAATATGTTATGTGGCATCTGACTCAGCATGAATATGTCACATGGCATATGGTGTTCCCGCTTTTCCATTATAAGTGTCAAACAAAAAGTAGACCCACCATATTGTATAAAACTTCAAAATAATTTTTTTTTTGAAAAGTCTATGTGGCATCTGATTCCGCAAAAAAATATCATGTGACATCGGCCTCCGAAGGAATATGCCACTTGGAATCTGACTCAATGATTTGACTAACACTGTTTTGATAAACTGAAAAACACATTGTTTCTTAATTGATATATATATCAAAAAATACTGTAAAAATAGTTGACGTTAAAATTACTCTTTTTCCGTGCTTTTCATTAGAATGTATGAAAACACCATCTTTTAGACAAAAATATAAAATATTTGATTCAACAAAAATAGATTTCATTATCTCGCAAGAATCATAAACTAATATCGTAGTCTAAAGATGAAAAACAAGGTCAACATAATTGTGACACATACACCATAGAATCAAATTTACAGACTTCCAGTAAAAATAGGTTTTTATCTTTCACCAACCAAACCTTTATTACTATTTATGATAAAGATATGACGAAGGAACGAATACAGAGAAGATTAGCATGGCCCCCGTACAAGTATAACACGCACAAATCAAGAAATGACCCAAATGTTTTAAGCGCAAAATTATCTAAATCACTTTTATTTAGTCAGTTGAAGTGGTGTCATGCTCTAGACCCATTAGAAAACCCGGTGAGTGGACTACTCGACGGCTACACTCACCCTAAAAAATTAGTCAGATGTTAAAAGTTTGGATCTCATCCCTGGTTATCAAATATACATATATATATATATATAACAAAGAACTATAGAAATTCAACTCAAATTCGTCCGGCATCGACATGCATGCGTCTTTAGTTATACTTATATAACATACACATTGTCTTTTAATGATAAAACCATAATATTTAAAACCCCAAAAAAATCCCCATATAATTGATATGAATAATTATAAACCCTTATCAGATTTCAGCGAAGCTTCAACATCTCACCATCAAAGATTGATGCACTTTCCCAGTTTCTTTTGGAGTTCCTTAGTCTCTTTCTCAGCCCTCTCCAGATTCTCTCTGAGCTTCTTAATCTCATCGCTCGACCATTTCTGAACTCCGCTTGCTCTCTTTTCTACTTCAAGTCTTGCAGCTTGCTCTTCACCCAGTTGTTGCTACAGTCTCCTTGCTGTTTCTCTCAGCTTTTTCTCAACTTGGACAAGAACAAGAAAACAGATTAGGATATAATTGGTCATTCTTTTCTTGTGATCCGCATTAACAACTTAGCTTTTAGTTACGAACCAGGTGGTTAATGGATTATCAAGAAAAATACCTAAGATTGATGCTCTAATTCGGTAATTCCTTTCTATGAAATAAATGGAACCTAGTGATGAGCAAAATTACTATTATATGTTTTTTGTTGAGATTCCCCGATCTATTCATTCCTGTGCAGATCGCACATAGAGACTTTATGTCTTAGGAGTCATAAAGATTTATCCCTTTAGACAATTCCAAATTGTGAATGTCAAAATCCTGGTGGTTTGAATAATTTTGAAAAGAAATTGGGGTCAAAACTTTTGTAGATAAAAACATTTCATCAAGGTGAAGTTAGAACGAACATTTAAAAAATCAAGGAAAAATTGAGAGAATAGGTGAAAAACAAAAAGTAGAAAAGAGGTGTAGAAGTTGTTCTTCTTCTATTTTGATCCTGTCATCTTTTAGTCTTCATTGTTCATAATTGTCATTGAATTCCCAAATCAACATGCTTTAACTCTACTAATTTCATCATTAAAATTCTGAAATTTGACTATTTTAATTATGTGATTTTAAATGCATCGAGCTCAGTGGTAGTGAACATGATAGTTCTTCTTCCAATTATAGGATAGTTCTTCTTCCAATTATTTGTACTTCTTGGGCTATATCTCTTTGTTCTCTTTTCTCTTAAATTTGCCGAACACGAGAATACACTCGTTCGAATGAACTGAGGACTTATTGTTTGAGATAGCTTGTGCATCCTCAATCTAACCTGACCCAAATCAAGCATTAGCCCAGCAAATTGGCGCCGACTTCGATGACAAAAATTAAATAACTTGGCAGAAAATGAAAACTTACTCGGAAAAGGAAAGTTCAATTCCAAAAAAAAGAAAAGGAAATCCCTAATAAACAGACTTCAAACACCTATAAATAAGGGATCACCCCCACTTTAGAAGGCATCTACAAGATCTACATAAGACCTAAGAGCTCTAGTTTTCATTAATCTCTTATTAGTCTTTTGTTTTACTTTCTTTAAACTAGTTTCGTCACTTTGACAAATTAAGTTTTTTCATTTTAATCACCAATTTCAAAGCTTTATTAATAACAACAGTCGCCAAATTCCCGGGAAAAAGGTCATGTTTGACACATACAATCCGCGCAATGCCTTTTCCAATATGAACAAACATGTATATAGTCCTAATTTATACCCTAACACTAAAAAAATTCATACCCAAACTTCCTATTACGTGCCTAATTTGGTGTCGTCGTTAACTTATGTTAGTCAACAATTACGAATGTTGACTCAGCTGACACGTGTTTGATGAGGTGACATAAAACAACGATGTTTTGCTGCTTGAAATTCAATTTTTTTAAAATAATCTGGAAAACACGAGGCTTGAACCGTCGACCTTTAATTGTTTTATGCATGCCAATTACCAGTAGATCCCACAACTATCTTCGAGACTAACCCAAACATTTATATTTATAAATCTAAAACGTTTTAGGTTATGTCGAAAACATTCTTTTGTTATATCGACCGGAGAAGGAGATCATTATTTTATAAAGTTTTGTTTATTCAGACAGATTTCTAGAGTTTGTAGCTTAGGGTTTCAGAGAAGAAGATGGATGACGTTGAAGATAAGCTTGAGGGGTTCATGAAGAAAGTTAATATATCTTCTTCCTCCGACAAATTCAAAGGCTCAGGTAGAGTTCTCGGATCTTCTTCTTCCTCTGCATCTGTTAACTCGATTCAAAACCGGTTCAATTCTCCCCAAGCTCCAAATCCAAATCCCAGACCTAAACCTTCTCCTAATTTGAATCTGAATCCGACTTCTTCTTCAGCTTTGTCGAATTCGACGTCGTTGTCTAAGAAACACATAACCTCCAGGTCAACGAGAACCCCGAATCCTGACACGGTTCGTGCTCCACAAGACGGATTCGACCAGGTGCGTTGATTACATCATCAAACATATCCCAGAATGGTTATTCTCTGAATATGTTCGAGTGTCCAATCTGTAAAAATCATTTTACGTCAGAGGAAGAAGTCTCTGATCATGTTGAGATGTCTTGGGAACAGTAATGGAGACGAATCTTGAATCGAGAAAGATAACGATAATATCAAAATAACATTAAACATTTTAGGTTTATAAATATAAATGTTTGGGTTAGTCTTGAAGATGGTTGTGGGATCAACTGGTAATTGGCATGCGTAAAACAGTTAAAGATCAATGGTTTGAGTCTCGTGTTTTCCAAAAAAAAATTAAAATTGAACTCCAAGGAGCAAAACGGCGTCGTTTTATGCCACCTCATCAGAAACATGTCAGCTAAGCCAGTATCTGTAACTGTTGACTTTTTCATCAGTTAACAACGACTCCGAATTAGGCACGAAATATGAAGTTTGGGTATGAAATTTGAAAATTTTTAGTGTTTAGGTATAAATTAACACTATATGTTATACAAGTTGGAAAAGATAATGCGCGGATTGTACAGGTCAAAAAAGACTATTTCCCCCAATTCCCTATATTGTTCTTGTTACTGGAATAATAGATTCTATATTGGAGGTTTTTAATTAGATTATATCCAAATGACAACATAAAAGCTACGAATTGGTTCTTCACATTTTTAAGTCAATTTTCTATTAAACTCCAAGCAAATGACGTTTCTAGCAAAACCATACTAATATTGAATAACACTACTATTTAATAAAATTCTAAAAGTAATCAATTGAATAACACTAGAATTTAAAAGAATCTATAAAATATAGTTGAATAACATTAGATTTATATAGAATGCTAAATTCTTTCAAATTCAATAAAATTCCTACATTGAATAACCTCTCGTAAGGGATTTTATTTTTTGTAATTATGTTTGGTTGGAGTCCATTTCTAAAATACCACAAATTGAAAAAAAAATGATTTGGCATGCCACCAAATAATCTGAGTGCCACTTCATATGCGATATTCTGTTTTTGCCTTTAATAAAATTTGTGAATTTATTTTAATTTTAAGACAACTGGTTCAAATGGTATAACTTAGAAATAATAGGACAATTGGTACAAATGGTGTTACCCAATTGTACTGAATTAATTATCTCACTTGTACCAGTTCACTCAGTTGGATTGATTTATGTTGATCTTAGTTGTACCAGTTCACTCAGTTGTATTGATTTATGTTAATCTCAAATGTACAATTTCACTCAATTTTACCAGTTCACTCCACTAATGAAGACGAAGACAACGGCGAGTTTAGAGCAGCGCATATCAAAATCGTGAAATCGAAGCTGAAAAAAGCGCAAGAGATCCTTATTCGGAGTTTGTTAATGTTTGTGGTGAAGCTTCATCTGATCCAGATCAAGATCCAAATCGCCGCTCAAACCCTCGCGACGCTCAAGCCATCAGATCCAGATCATCTCGTTCTCATTTTGTCGTCGCCGCCGCAAGTTTTTCTTTGATCCGTCGCCACCGCATGATTATCAGATCCGTCGGTTGTGTTCTTCTTTGAAGGTGGAGGATGTAAGGCGGTGGAGAGAAAAATAGTGTTTATGAGCGAAAAGAGAAAAGAAAGATGTGAATTTCTCAAATTAGAATGAGGATAATGAGTTTTAGTGGATATTTTAGATTGGATTTGTAATTTTAGGTATTTAGTATGAGTTTTTGGACTTTTACATCACTGTTGATTTTAAAAAAATTGTAAAAGAAAACAAAATATATGACGATGGCATTTAGGAACACTTCTTTTCATTTCGTGGCATATGAGCCATTGCGTCTTGATCAAACTTTAATTAATTTTGTAAAGCATGTTTGCAAAGAAAAAGTAAATAAAAAAGATTGACTTGCCCATATGAAAATTGAAATTTTCATGTACAGCAAACTAAATAAATTGGAACATGTTGGAATATCATATGGTTTTGTGAGTCTGAGTCGTCCACAAATTGCCAATAAACAAAGTCTTCTACAAAACGTCTCGTTAGCGACAAAATGTAGAATTATATAAAATAGGCATAGAATGACTATAAATATATAATCTGCAAGGATTACCACGACACCGTAGGCATCATCTCCTTCCAAACCAAAGGTCCTCTCTCAGTTTCTACCTGATTTAAAATTTTAAGTATTATTAGCATTATGTGTTTGATTCGTTGTTGTGTCTTATTAAGAATAGAAATTAATTCCTTCTTGATAAAACCTTGAATTTCTGTTTAATACACACACACACACATATATATATATATATATATATATATATGTGTGTGTGTTTATATTGTTGGTAATAATAAATATCACTTAAGGGGGAAAATATGTACATATAAATTTAGAAGTAGAGACACAAGGATTTTAGTTAAAAGAAAAAGATAACAATTTAGTAATTCAGTGTTAAAAAAAAAACAATTTAGACAGAGTACCATGAAAATCGAGTTACTAAATTGTTTTTTTTTTTAACACTGAGTTACTAAATTGTTATCTTTTTCTTTTAACTAAAATCCTTGTGTCTCTACTTCTAAATTTTAACTGCAAAACTAAATTTATTAATAAAAAACAGTTGAACTTGAATGTATTTATGTGTAAACATGCTCTAGTTTTGATAGAAATTTTCTTTTATATAATAACTATAATAATTAATTACGAACAAATGTTTTCTCCAAATATTTTGTACCCGTTATGATTAGGTATAATAATACAAGAAATATTGATCAAGCCAATCCACGACACAACGAAAACCATGTATAAGAAGGTGTTAGCACAAGGAGAAAATGGAGGATATGTTTGGAATGATGGCATATTCGATGGTGTACACTCAGTGACTGTGGGAAGAGATGATTATGGTGTGACTTTTGTCAAGTTCAAATATGTCAAGAATGATGCAGTGGAGTCTCGTAAGCATGGCGTCATCAACCAAACGCCACAAGAGGTACCTATTTTAAAGTTCTAGAATATACTGACGGAAGAGCTTAGGATAGAATTGCAATGATGATCGTTAATTAGTTTAAGAATTTTTATAGATCATGTGTTCTTTCAAGTCTTTGAAATCCTTAATTGATTTACTAAGAAAAAGGTATAATATTTTGGTGTTTTTTTTGTACGAATCAATCAATAACGTGTCTCTTAGACGTCATAGACTCTGCCTTTTAAACAAATAATGAAATCTCTTCATGACAACCAAATGAAAAGGACGTGTTCACTGTATCACATCGTGCCCATAGATGATTTTGGCACCGACCAATATAGAACGTATGACTAAGCTAAATAACTTTGAATGAATTGCTAATGATTATTCCAAACTTTTATTCATTTAGTTAATTATATGTCAATCCAGTTTGTGATCAACCATCCAAACGAATACATCACATCAGTCGAAGGAACCAGAGCCGTGCCTCTCCTTTGGTCCAAGAAACATTGGCCTACGGCCCCAAATTTTTTAAAAAAATTTGTTAAGAGGCTTTTTAGTATAAGTTAGGCTTATTTTAGACATATTTGAATTAATATAAAAATTGAAAAACTAAAACTTAGGAAAAAAGGAAACAAACGAAAAAAAAAAAGAAAACGAAACCAATCAAAGAATTAGAACAATTAGGGCAAACAGTGCTTTGACTATCTTTTCTATTGTCGTTCCTTCTCTATATTTTCTTTGGTGAATTTACCAAATATTACGATTTACGAATTTACGAATTTACGATCAGTTCAAGAGAGTAAGTAGCTATTTGTTTATAATCAATTTTTTTGTTGTTACTTAGTTCTTAATCATAGTTCTTAATCATTCTTATTGCAGTCTGTCTCTAATTGTATATAATTATGTTTTGATTTCATAGATGCCTCCAAGGATTCAACCGTCCGGAGGAGAGAAGAACAAGAGGAAAAGAAGAGAAAAAGAGTCAACAAAATCTCAAGTTAATGCTATACACAGGTATTTCAAAAAACCTGGAATTTGTGATGAACCTGTGAGAAATAATGATGAACAAGTTGTTATTGAGGATGATGGAATGGATGAAAATATCGCTTAATGTCAAAGAGAAGAAGCAATTCTTGAAACAGAGAATGTTAATGCAGTGAATGATGAGGATATGAATGAAAAAGATGATGGGAATGAGAAGGAATTTGAGAAAAGCAGTGATCACATAGAGCATTGTGGATTTTCTGATATGTATAATCCTGCTAATTGGGAAAACATAGGAAAAAGATGGAATGAATGGAGAGATTTTATGGTTGTGCAAGGTCCTGTAAAAAGACTGCCAATTGATTATAATTTTCCAAAAGATGGTGTTAAGAGACATTTCTCACATGTGTATTATACAAGACAGATGAGTGATGGACAGAAACAAGATCGTCGATGGCTAGTATATTCGAAAGCGGCAAACAAGATCTTTTGTTTTTGCTGTAAATTGTTCAACCAGAGTGACAAAAGTCAATTGGCATCCACAGGGTTCAGTGATTGGAAAAATATTTTGAAAAGGCTTAGAGAGCATGAATCTAACCGTGATCATATTGTGTGCATGAAGAAGTGGGTGGAATTAGAACTCAGATTGCAGAGAAATCAGACTATTGATAAGTATGCTCAGGATGAAATCAATAAGGAGAGAGTTCATTGGAGGCAGGTGTTGCTTAGGATAATTTCTGTGGTAAAAACTCTTGCTAAACAAAATTTAGCGTTTCGTGGAAGTAATGAGAATATTGGTGAAGAAGGTTGCGGAAATTTTTTAAGTTTCATCGAGATGATTGCTGATTTTGATCTAGTTATGATAGAACATCTGAGAAGATACAAAGAAGGTGAATCTCGTTCTCGTTATCTCAGCAACAAGATTCAGAATGAGTTGATAGCTCTGTTAGCTAATGAGGTAAAGAGGATGATTGTTGCGAAAATTGAAAGCGCAAAATTTTTCTCTGTCATTCTTGATTGCACTCCATATATCAGCCATCATGAACAAATGACTGTTATCATTTGCTGTGTAGATGTTTCAACAACTTCAACTAAGGTCGAAGAATTTTTCCTGACATTCTTGAAAGTTGATGATACATCTGGAGAAGGACTTTTCCGTGAACTTCAAAATGTGTTGGCTGCTTTTAATTTGAAAATGGATGATGTGGGGGGACAAGGTTATGATAATGGTGCTAACATGAAGGGAAAGCATAAAGGAGTACAAAGAAGATTTATGGAAGTGAATCCAAAGGCGTTTTATACACCATGTAGTTGTCACAGTCTTAATCTTGCACTTTGTGATATGGCAACCACTTCTTCAAAGGCAATCTCGTTTTTTGGGATCATTCAGCGTACTTATCGCTTTTTTTCATCTTCAACTAAGCGATGAAAAATATTTGAAGATCATGTGGGTGGTCTGACACTAAAGGCTTTGTCAAACACTCGTTGGGAGAGTTATATGGAAAGTGTTAAGGCAATAAGATTCCAGGCACCTAAAATCATGAACGCTTTGATTCACATTGTTGAAAATAGTGATGACCCGCAAGAGCAGAGTGACGCTGAATGTCTTGCAATAAGTGAAACACATGGAATCGAAAGTTTTGAGTTCTTGGTTTCTATGGTTATTTGGTATAATCTCCTCTCTGCGGTTAACATTGTTAGTAAGAGTTTGCAGTCTGAAGACATGGACATTGATGTAGCTATTTCTCAATTGAAAGGGTTGGTTTCGTATTTCCAGAAGTATAGAGATTCGGGATTTGAGAAAGCAAAATTAGAAGCTAAGGAAATAGCAGAATCTATGGAAATTGAGCCTATATTTCCCCAACAAGCAAAGCGGGTCATTAAAAGAAAAAAACATTATGGTGAAGAATCACAAAACGTTGAAGGAAGTGTGATATTATCACCAGAGGAGAGCTTTAGAGTTGACTACTTCATCCAAATCATGGATCAAGCTTTATCCTCACTTAAGACGAGATTTGAACAGTTAGAGAAGTATGAACAAATATTTGGCTTTTTGTTCAATTTGAAGAAGCTGCAGTCTGCGAATGATGAAAGTTTGTTGGCATCTTGCACCAACGTTGAAAATTCTCTAACCCACGGAGAACATTCAGATGTTAGTGGGAATGATCTCTTTTCTGAACTTAAGCTTTTAAGAGAATCTTTACCGAAAGAAGTTACAAGGCCTATTGAAATGTTAAACTATTTGAAGAAAGTTCAGGATTTTTATCCTCACTCATGGATCGCTTATCGGATATTATTGACGATTCCAGTCTCAGTTGCATCTGCTGAAAGGAGTTTTTCAAAGTTAAAGTTGATCAAATCTTACCTTCGATCAAGTATGTCACAAGAAAGATTGAGTGGTTTGGCTACTTTATCTATCGAAGGAGGTTTGGTTAGAGAAGTTGACTTTGAAAAATTGATCAATGATTTTGTGGGAAAGAAAGGAAGAAGAATTACCTTTTAAACTATTTTTGTGTTTGCTTCTTTAGTTTTTTTAATGTCACACGACAAGATTTATGTGTGACACTTTTCTTTTTGTTGGTTTTATTATTATATACATTTTTATTTAATATGAATTGGGAATTTTTTTTTTTTACTATTGCCTACGGCAACATTTCACCTTGGCACGGCTCTGGAAGGAACATACGCTTATCCCTATTGGAAAGTCATCACAAGTCTAGTCTTCAAAACATCCCAAGGGAGGATGTCTCCGGCATTCGGGAACGAAAGATTCGTATTAGAAAACAATGGTCAGATGCTTGTTGGGTTCCATGGGAGGTCTGGCTTCGCTGTGGATGCCCTGGGAGCACATTTTTTATCGGAATCATCGTTGCCTAGGAAACTTGAGGCTAAAGGTGGTCCAGGCGGAGCCACATGGGACGAAGGAATATACAATGATGTTAGAAAGATTTATGTCGGAAGAGACAAGGCTTGTGTAACTAGAATCGAGTTCGAATATGTCAAAGACGGCGTATCCAAAAGGCAAGCCTATGGATTAATAAAAGAAGAACTACAAGAGGTCATTTCCATTAAAACTCTCTTTAGTCACATATATGAAAATATTTAGTCATATATTTTCTCATAATCTTTACTAGCATTGAATATCCAGATTTGTTTTTAGTTTTTCTTATAAGATCTGGCTCCAAAAAGAGGTATTTATTCAAATTATCAATTAGGTTTTAACAAAAATATTTTTATTCTTTTTTTTTGAATAAAATGTAAAATTTATTCGAAAAAACCTTTTTTACATCATGTGCGTCTGGTGTTTAATCTTGTTTTTGAATACAAATATAAATAAAAGGAGAGAGGAAATCTTCTTCTTCCTTATCTTGTTGCAAACCATCTTGCCATACAACCATCATATCGCCCATCCCCTTGTTTGCGAATGGAGGATATTCTGTTTCGTACTTGCTTGTCAAGAAAGCGAACCATTTGAGTCGATGGAGTTGCAGCCTCTCCATGTCTTCTACTGTTCCTTTCCTTCCATAATGAGTGAAGTGTTAGTTGAAAAGCATACCTCGTCAGAAATAAACGATCCTTTCCAAGAGATGCATCCATGAGAAGTTTGGTGACATCTTCCCAAATTGTTGAGAACTGCTGAGCTAGTAGCTTGCAAGTGAGTCCTGACCAAACCTCTGCTGAGTATGTGCATATGAAGAACAAGTGACTGCGAGTTTCAAGAGGGTGATGACAAAAAACACATGAAAGATCCACACCGACATTCCAATTTTGCATTCTATCTCCCGTTGTTAATCGATTCTTCATCGCTAGCCAAGCTAGAATTGAGTATTTAGGTGTGGCTTGTGAGAACCAGATACCTTTATACCACTCTACCGTAGGCTTGATTTGTCGAGTTGCTTCCCATGTTTCTTTTGAGCTGAAAGTTGTCATGAACCTGTCTCCCTTTCCTTTCCATAGCACTATGTCCTCTGTCTCGGTTAACCCGGTTGAGCGTATGTTTTCTAGCACTGTTTCCATCTGATTGAGGGTTTCAGCCCTATGTCGCCTTTTGTTATGAGTTAGAGCTTCAGCCACCGTGGCATGTAGTGCGATTCCCATGTCAATGCATCCCTTAAGCCCCGTGAGGCCGATAAATGTTCCAAGAGAAGACCAATTATCATACCAAAAAGAGGTACTTCTTCCGTTCTGAATCTCGGTTTTGACAAAATCTGAGGCTTGTTCTCTGTATTTGAGGAGTTTCTTCCACATCCAAGAGCCTTGGGAGGATTTAGCAGAGAGTGACCAAAATGAGCCCTTCCGTATTAGGTATAACCGAATCCATTGCACCCAAAAAGAGTTCGATGATAGTATCCTCCATATAAGCTTTAAACAGCTAACCTTATTTGCTTCCTTTAGTGATCGAATGCCTAAGCCTCCTTCGTCTTTCTTGGTACAGACATCACTCCATGCCACTTTTGCTTTCTTTGTGTTTAGTTTAGGACCAGACCATAGAAAGGCAGAGCATAAGCTGTCAATCTCTTTTATACAAGCTCTTGGCAAGCGAAAAGCTGACATCCAAAAGTTGGTAAGACTATGAATTACCAAGTTAATGAGTTGTAGATGACCTGCAAAAGATAGGTGTCGAACTGTCCATTTGTTGAACTTGTCTCGTATTTTTTCTAGGAGTGGAGTGCAGTCGCTTGATGTCATTCTCTTCGTTAAGAGCGGTAGGCCAAGGTATCTTACAGGTAGTGCACCATTCTTAAACGGGAAACTTTGAAGGATGTTTGCCATTTCGTCTTCTCTTACACCAGCCATATATAGTGTTGACTTCTCAAGGCTTATTTTCAGACCTGAGAATTCTGCAAAGGTTTTGAATATCTGGAGGATACCTTCTATTGAATTTTTTTTCCCATCGGTGAACACCAATAAATCATCCGCGAAACACAAGTGCGTGAGTTGGAGTTTTTTGCAGAGCGGGTGATAACCTATTTTTTCTTCCAACACAGCCTTGTCAATCATATTGGACAGAACATTCATGCAGATTACGAACAAATACGGAGATAATGAGCAGCCTTGTCGAAGACCCCTTGCGCTGCGAAACAGACCCGATAACTCACCATTTACTTGGACTGAAAAAGATGCCGTGGTGACACACAGTTCAATCCATTTGATAAATTTCGATGGATAGTTCAGGGACGAAAGTGTGGAGAGGAGAAATGGCCATTGAACTGAGTCAAAAGCTTTGGAGATGTCTATCTTAATTGCACATCGAGTGGAGACTGTAGCTTTGTGATAATCTTTGACTATCTCTGAAGCCAATAAAACATTTTCCATCAACAAGCGATCCTTTACAAAAGCTGATTGATTTGGCAGAATGAATTTCGGGAGCGTATTCTTTAGTCTATTGGCAATAAGCTTCGAGATGACCTTATAGATGACATTACAACAAGATATGGGGCGGTAATCCTTCATCTCCTTTACCTCTTTCTTCTTTGGTATGAGCGCTAGTATAGTCGTGTTTACTCCTTTGGGTATAAATCCATACTGAAAGAAAGATTGAACCGCAACAACAAAATCCTTCTTGACTATTGACCATATTTCTTTTAAGAATTCCACCGTATATCCATCGGGTCCAGGTGCTTTGTCTTTTGGCATTGAAAACAAAACCCCTTGAATCTCTGCTTCAGTAACATCTCGTATGAGAATATCTCCATCTGCTTCAGAGCATCGATATTGTACTAGTTCCCTAATCTCTTCAAGCGATATGTTCTGATAGTGTTCTGGTTTATGAGCCAGAAACTCATGGAAAAACTTCTCGGCCTCCTTTTTTATTTCCTCATGAGTATCCACAATTTTTCCATCCGAGCAGACAATTTCTTTTATCGCGTTTCTCACTTCTCGCGTCTTCACAGCTTTATGAAAAGCTTTATTATTCCCATCTCCCACCTGTAACCAATGCAGCTTTGACTTTTGTTTCAGATATTTCTCTTCGAGTTCTGAGACATGTAACCAACGAGCATATGCTGTAGCTTCTTCTCGCATTGCCCTAGCAGATGGGTTATGCAGCACTTCAAGTTGGCATTGACGGAGAGTTTCAAAAGCTTCTTTTGTCTTCTTTGTCAAATCGCCAAGTTTGTCCTTACTCATCTCTTTTATTCTTGGCTTCAAAGCTTTTAACTTCTTTGAAAATCTAAACATAGCCGAGGTCGAAGGAAAGAGTGTTTCTGTATTTTCCCAATAGTCTTTTATCATCTGCAAGAACCCAGGTTCCTTTGCCAAAACATTTGTAAACTTGAAAGGTTTGCGAAGTCGAGGCCTCTCCTCACCCAATCTTATTCTGCATCTAAGATGATCAGAACATCCCCCAGCTTCAAAAACTCCATAAGCTTGTTTATAATCTGCAATCCACTCATCATTTACCAGAACTCGGTCCAGTTTTTTACATATAATCTCATCATCCTCTCTTTTGTTACACCATGTAAACAAAGGGCCATGTGTTTTCAGATCCTTTAAAGAGCAATATTGTACCACCTCTTGGAAATCTCTCATTCCCATTGGGATTGTGGGGTTCACAACATATGAAGAGTGTTCTGTGCCTTTCAGTATTTCATTAAAATCCCCATAGATCATCCATGGCTTATTTCAAAACAGGGGGAATCGTGATGAGCACGCAAATCTTCCCACAACAATTTTCTGTCTTCCACTAAATTGGATGCATAGACAAACGAACAGAAAAATTCACTCTGCTTTCCCTCCATATTAACTGAACAAGTGATCATTTGGGCACTTGTGAAACATGGCGTCAGCCTCACCCTTGGACTCCATACTACCCATATCCTACCTAATCGATGAGAATCATAATTTGATATGTAAGACCAGTCTTGAAAAACTGTCTTAACAATACTCTCTGCTTTTCTTTGTTTTACTCTTGTCTCCAGAAGACATCTAAACTGTAAACCCTCCTTTAAAATCCAATCCCGAACCACAGAATGCTTTGAAGACTTGTTGAAACCTCGAACATTCCAAAAAAATGTCGACATTTAATTTTTGTTTGATTTCATACCCTGGTCTCTGAGGAGGTCCCTAGCGGCTTGAGTAGATGGTGTGGAGACTACCTTATGGAATTTTTTGTTACACGAGGAAGGGATTGACGTGGTGGTAAATCCGACTTATGTCCTCTAATGTACTTTGCCTTTGTTCCAATTGTTTCCAAGATTCTCTCTGTTTTTTCCTCTTGCTTTTCCAAATCAACTTCCCCTTTCTTTTCCGGTTCTACAACCTCACTTGTATTCTCCTCCATTATTTCTCCCTCTTCTCCCTCTTCCTTTCCACTTAGAGCGGAGTAAGAGTTTGATAGTATTGAAACCTCGCCATATTTTAAACTTGCTTTCTTGTTTCCCGGGCTACGGCCATGTTTTTGTGGTGTAACCCATTCTTGTTCACTGTCTCCCTCTTTCGTATTATTCTGCTCTTCCACAACAGCTACGAGAGCAACCTGTTGATTCTGTTCTTCTACTGTTATGTTTCTTGCATCCTTTTCAACCACGTTAGCCAATACAGCAGAAACTACATCCTTCGTCTGAGTTATTTCAGTAGCAGAGCTCTCCTGGACAATGCTTTTTGCGTTGGCTAGGCAGCCGTCCTCCGAGTGCCCCCACTTTCCACATATCCCACATCTTTGGGGGAGCCATGGATATTCAAATGTGACACATACCTCCTCCTCCTTAACCTGAACAAAATACGTTTTTGGTAATTCCTTTGTAAGGTCAACGTCTACGAAGACTTTTGCCTCATCAAAATAATTTACCAACTCAGTTTCTTGGTGCAACCTCTTGGGTTCACCTACCGGACTCGCAAGAAAACTGATCCCTTTCCACGTGAACATAGAGTGTGGAATATTTTTAATAGTCACCCACATCGGCATAGATTTGATCTCAGGTTGAGCATCTTCTACAATTGGTGTCCACTTTGAAATCACCATTGGTAGATCACATATGTTCCACATTCCCCTTCGTAACACACGCTGTCTTGCTGAAGCATGCCGAATTCAAAACTTTATCGTTGTTGCATTTACCTTGAAAACATCAATCCTAATAGATTTATCCCCGAGATTCCAAATTTTATTCACTATAACATGGATTTTTGCAACATGAGGAGCTTCTGAAGGGAACCGACCAACCAGAAAATCCTCCCAAAGTGGAGCTGAATCCTCAAATATTTCCTCCGGAACTGCCACACGTGCTTTACCATCCACCACCTCGACATCAACATTGAACTTTGTAAGAGTAGATTTGTTACTTACTATGTTTGCCCATGATTTCTGAACTGGAACTGGAATTGGAGCCACCGGTGTGATTTGCGTAGCCGGCGGACTCTCATCCAATCCTTCGCCAGCAGCCTCCGCCATTGTTATCCTTGGCGGCTGTCTTGCGTGCCTGAAAACCTTTGTCAAACCCTAATCACCCTCTGAGTCGCACTTTCCTTTTTTACCTCCCACCAAAAATATTTTTATTCACGCTTTTGAGTTTTGAGATTTTTATCCTTTCCAGTAGTATGCTTTAAAAAATATAAAAACTATTCGTATAAAATTTTGATTTTAGGGAGCCAATCCTTTTTTTATTAGCTTTTTTTATTTAATCATTTATTTATAAGATATATGTAAGAATACATATATATGTCTAGTGTGTTGTGTGTGTTCATATTTTCCGAATCGAAGCGTAATCTTATAGTTTATGCATCAAATTCAATATTTGGGAAATATTCAGCCATGCACGTATAGAAATTAGATTTTAGGTTTCATAACTTTGTTGGAAATCAATCAATAGGAACTGTTGGAAACAAATAGCGGATCATAGACAACATAATAAACACCACACTTACATTTCAAAAGATCATTGAATGTAGTTTCTGCTTCATCCAAACGAATATATCATTTCTGTGGAGGGAACATACGGTAAAGTGCATCGATTCGCCACCCCCGTCATCACAAGTCTTGCCTTCACAACATCCAAAGGGAGGACCTCTCTTACATTTGGAGCCACGAAGTTTGTGCTCGAGGACAATGGTCGTGAGCTTGTAGGATTTCATGGACGGTCCAATGTTGCTTTGGATGCTCTTGGAGCATATTTTGCATGACACAAATGTAGTTCATAAATTCTATCTTAAAAGTCAAAACAAACTGGTAACGAATCATTTTTATCAATATGTATTTAAATAAATGGAGACATTTAAGAGAAATTGTCATTATCTATAAGTGTGATCTTCTACTTTGTATCAAACTAAATGGACTCACGATGTAGCGTGGATGGATGTTTTTTTTTCCTTGTATGTTGTGCTTTTTTATTTTATGTTTTTACGAATTTGTTATTGAATTTAAATGATTATAATTTTGTTTAATTAATGTTGTTCCCATGTGATATTTATCACAGTTGGTTTAAACACACGGTTGGTTTTAAATTTTTTTTGATCAGGTTAAAATCTATATAATATTTTAATTTTTTTTTCTTTATCAGTTGGATTGACCAAGCTCGATCCATAGCCAAATCCTTATTTGTCGAGGAAACGAGATCTACTAAAGTCAAACTCTGGTGGGAATGTCGCAGAGATGAATCATTAACCATTTGACGAAAAGCACTTTCCATACAATATTTTAAGGAAAAATTAGGAAAAAGTGATTATTTTACTCTACTTTTTTGAATTTATACTTTTTTTTAAGAGTTTAATAACATAAACCTTCTATTATTTAAAAGTTAAAATTGCTCTCATAATTATTAATATGTTAGTTTGATTTTAAAAACAAAATTAACAAAACAACTTAAAAACAAAATTAACAAAACAACTTATATGAAGAAATTGATCTATGTTCTTCTTTTAACTTCTTCTCTTTTCGTTTTGATCTCTGTTTGGGTTAATCAATGTCGTCAACAATGACTTTGGGGTTTTAATAACAATATATCTTATTAAGTATATTAGGTAACTATATATTCTGTATTAGGTAGAAGATGTATTCTACATTACGTAAGATAGCTTATGAATTCTAAATTAAGTAGAAGATGTATTCTACATTACGTAAAGTAGAAGATGTATTCTACATTACGTAAGATAGCTTATGAATTCTAAATTAAGTAGAAGATGTATTCTACATTACGTAAAGTAGAAGATGTATTCTAGATTGGGTAAAATAATACATATTCTAGACTATGTAAGGTAGAGTTCGTATTCTAGATTATGTAAGGTAGAGTTCATATTCTAGATTACGTAACGTAGAATACTTGTTCTAGATTACATAAGATAGAAGAAGTGACACTAACTTGGCAACACCAAGTCGAAGTAGAAGCAATTTTTCTCCATGAGAACCATGAAAAGGTCAGTCTTCTACTTATGAAGGCTAGCTATGAACTTTTTCCTCTCTGCTTCATCCTTGGGAGCTTTCTCTGGCCAACCTATCTTGTTAAAATACGCCATCACTACAAGAAATTTACCGCAAAACCGACGGAATTTCCGACGGAAAATTCGTCTGAAATTTATGACGGAAAATTCATCTGAAATTTCCGACAGAAAATTCGTCTAAAATTTCCGACGGATTAATTTCCATCGGAAAATTTCCTATGGTTTTCCGACGGACACACCTAGTTACGTCGGAAATCCGTTGGAAAATTTTCGACGGATTTCTGACGGATTTCTGACGGATTTCTGACATATTTCTGATGGATTTCTGACGGATTTCCAACGGATTTTTGACGGAATTTGTATTTTGGCTTGTCTAGTCATATGTCAGACTAAACCTTAGAACAAGACACGTGAAATCACAAAACCGTCAGAAATCCGTTGGAAATTTCCGACGGATTTCCGACGGTTTTGTGGTTTCATGGTCTTTTACGATCCGTTTAATTTGAAATATGTTTGTAGTATGCTATGTTACTCATTTCAATCATAAAATAATATCAAAAACCTTGTTATATATCATATATACCAAAATTAGAAAAATTCATACAATCATGTTTACATGTTAGACAATGATACATATACTTAAGCGATGATTTATAAACATAACAAATAAATTTTTCTAATTTTGGTATATTTAATATGTAACAAGGTATTTGTTAGTATTTTATCATTGAAATGACTAACAAATCATATTACAAACATATTTCAAGAGAAACGGATCGTAAACGACCACGAAACCACAAAACCGTCGGAAATCCGTCGGAAATGACCGACGGCTTTCCGACGGAAAATGAAAATTTGACTGCGTAAGTTGTCTGCGTGAATTAAATTTGTTTAAATTTTTTGCTATCCGTCAGAAATTTCCGACATATAGCAAAAATATAGGAAGAAGAAGAAGAAGAAGAAGATGATGATGATGAAAACTAATTTTTAAATCTTAATTTATATTTATTCCGAATTAATTTTATATATTAATTATAATTAATTACAATTAATTAATATTAATTACAAGAAATTAAATATTATTAATATTATTAATAAAATTATATATCCGTCAGAAATCCGTCGGAAATCTGTCATAAATATGTCCGTCGGAAATCCGTTACAATTTTTGACGGATTTCCAACGGAATTTTATTTCCGACGAGATAGAACAGACGGAAAAATCCGTCAGAAATCCGTCGAAATAGGCCAATTCTGACGGATTTCTAACGGATTTTTCCGTCTGTTCTAGCGTGTTTTCTTGTAGTGCATCATCCTACAAAACAAAGCCATAAACAACGCAATTCCCCAAGTTTCACTAACAAAAGATTCACTCAAGTTTTATTGATAACTTCATCAACTCCAATTTTGGTAAATGCATTCTGATAGTTGATTAATTAAGCTCTTGAACCTTTATTTTCCACCACCAATTTTAAGCATGAACATCGTATAAATCGACATCCCATATGTAACACCCAATTCTCTCTGCAAAAAGTTCCAAATCATCACTGAAGCTAAGAACAAGTTGAACATTCCTGCAATAGTTTTGTTATCTTTTGTTTGTTATAGAAAAGTTTTAGCGATGAGAAACATAGTGAATTGGTGTTGGTCAAATATAGTTCTCCGAAACCATTAGATGATGATTGAATTAGAGTTTTTTCTTCTGCAGAGTTCAAGAAGTTTAACACATTCTTCTTATCAAATTAGTTCTGAGATTGAAAGTCAAAGAGTTTTTAACACTCATGTTGTTCCTGCAGTGCCTCCACTTGTCCGGGAGATGGCAAAATGGTGGAATCACCTCGACTATGTTCCGGTCCTGCCAAAGTCTTTTTGTTTTCTTATAGCATTGATTTTGCTTTTCTACTCTACATCAAGTCTTTAGCTGGTTCCTTGAAGCTTCGTCTGATCAATCTATTTTATTTAGATTGTACAGTTTTAGAAAAAAAACTTAATTTAATTTTTTAGATACACAAAATATTTAATTAAAGGTTATTTTGGTAATTAATATAGGCTAACTAATAAAAAGTATAGATTCAAAAATGTATGGTAAAATAAATACTCGCATTGTTCCTAATAGATTAATGTTTAGGAATTCTTACACATATTAATAAAGAATAAATATATAATTAGTTTATTAGTTTGTTTTTTAAAGAATTTGTTTTTTTTTTTTTGAAATGTTAAATTTATTGATCAACAAAATATAATATGTACAAGAGTTTCAAGACTTTAAAAGATTACAACAAAGCAAAATGATCAAAACATTAGAGAAACTTTGAATCAGTTTGGTTTTATCTCAAACCAACGACAAATGAGCCCTTCAAGCTTGTGTGGTGCTTTAAACCTCAAAGAGATGATGCGATTTCTCATAGCCTTGTCTATGAGGCGTGTGTGAGACGATGAGTACATCCAGCCACGATTACGACATCTTGAATTCCTTTCCTTCCAGAAATGATACACGGAACTTTGTAACAACATTTGGACCATGATGAAGTAAGGAGCTGGAGCTTGGATGAGGTGAGGAAGGTAAGCGTGTCTTGCCAGTCCGTATTTGTAGGTGCACCTAGGAGTTTACCTACAAGGTTGAGCCACACAGAAAAAGTATACGGGCGAGCAAAGAAGAGGTGATCACGAGTTTCATCCGTTATATATGGAAATAAGAATTTGATTTCAGTTATTTATGAAAATGTAAATTAATTGTTAGTGTTTGACAAATAGAATAAGATTAATATAATAATAAATCTAAGTGTTTGATAAATGAAATATGTTTTTTTCAAAAACGTTGAATTAATTCAAAAAAATTTTGAAAAAATTATGGGTCATTATAAATAAAAAATTTAGAAATAAATGGTGGGTCAAGATAAATGTTTTTCTTTTAATATACAGAGGATTAGAGTCATTCTAGTAAACTCTTGAGGAAGTTAATCTAGTTATTTTCTTTACCTAAAAATAAAAATATATTTCTAGCTTTTCACCAGAAAGATTCAAGGTTTAACGTAGGAAAATAGTTTGCACAACAAAAAAAATAACAAAGGAAAATAGAAATTCAACTCAAATTCGTCCAGCATCAAGACATGCATGCGTCTTAGTTATACTTATAACACATTGTCTTTTGATGATAAAACCATATATTGACATTAATAAATGAGAAAACCCTTATCAGATTTCAGTGAAGCTTCGAGATATCAGCATCACAGATTGATGCACTTTCCCAGTTTCTTCTGGAGTTCCTTTGTCTCTTTTTCAGCCCTCTCCAGATTCTCTCGGAGCTTCTTAATCTCATCGCTTGACCGTTTCTGAACTTCGCTTGCTCTCTTTTCTGCTTCAAGTCTTGCTGCTTGTTCTTCACCCAGTTGTTGCTCCAGCTTCCTTGCTGTTTCTTTCAGCTTTGTCTCAACCTGGACAACAACAAGAAAATAATTAGGATTGTACCTGTGATCGGCATTAACAACTTAGCTTTTAGCTAAGGAACAGGTTAGTTAAGGAATAATTAAGGAAAATAGCTAAGAGTAATGCCTAATTCGTTTCTATGAAATTAATGGCAAAATTACCGATCCTAGTGGTATTTCACCGAATTGAACCAAAATTTGTCAAACTGAACCAAAATCAAATTTCAAATAAACCAAATGGTATAGACGATTTTATACTAAATTTCTCGAACCAAACGAACCAAACCGTTTAACCGAAATCCATTAAAAGAGTTAATAAAAATACTAAAACTTTAAAATATTAATTAAAATTAGTTAATATATGTTTATTTTTGTTATAATTTTTGTCCAAAACCAAACCAAACTGAATCTGAACCCAAACCGCATAAAAATTCTTACTGAATGGAACCAATTTAAAAAATAAAAATAAAAAACTCGAAACTTGAAAAACCCAAACCGAACCGAAAAAGCGGCTGATTTTGGGTAAAGGAGATTCCAAATTGTATGAACCAGACACCCTAACAAGTAACTAACCTATACACATACCAAATCTTTTTATTTATACTTCCAACTTGGTATATCAGAAACTCTATTAAACAACCAATATGTGCATATAATTTTCAGAACTTTCCTAACATGAACCCTTTAGTATAACAAACTGTAATAAAGATTGATAAATAGAATTTACCATCTCCGTGATACGGCTAAGCTGTTGGTCATACGACATATCTATCTGCTTCTTGAACAAGGATATCTCATTCTGTGAATAACCCTTGAGCGATTCAACCTCTTTTCTCTGGTCACGAAGCTTAATAGCCTCCTCCTGAGATTCAATCACAATTAGGATTCTCTTCTTCTAAACAGATAAACGAATAACTCGAAAACCGAAAGCAACGATCCAACCTGTAGCTCATGGAACAACTCATCCGTAAAGGGTTTTCCATTATTCCTTGTGCCAACAGAGTCAACAAGTGAGAGAAGCTTTTGAACTTGCTCAGCTTTCTTGACTTTATCCGTAGTCTTGTTATCAAACAATACCAATCTATTGTCACATAACTCAAGAATTTCCTACAAAGAACACAAAATAAACATAAGTAAGCTAAAAAGAATCATTCTTTATCCTTATCTTTAAGCCAAAGATACTAACTTTCAGAAACTCAGGGCATCCCAAAGCCAAATACTCCTCTAATGTCTCTTCATTCTCTTCCAACTCATCTCCACCAGTAAAAACAATGATCATATAATCAGCAATTTTACTGCCAAATAGAGTTTGCAAGTAATAAAGCGTAGATTGCTCCTCTTCGGTTATTCTTGCCCTCACAGAGAAGACCAACAACACCGCATGAATCCCATCTTCTGCCAAATTTATGCATCTCACAATTTCTTTACCAATAAAATCAGCTGAAGTTGACAAATCAAACAGACCTGTACAACAAATTCACCAGGTTTAACATCACATAGCATATCAAATTGGACTTGTTGACACTAAAAAAGAATTGGGGAACTCACCAGGAGTATCAACAACATTGATGATCTGACCATCTTCTTGAACAACTCTCTGTGACTCACATGTACTAGTCACTCCTAAAGAACTAGCTCTTGACCTAAACACTTTCTTTCCAACAATACTGTTCCCTGTTGCGCTTTTTCCGTTTCCAGTACGGCCGACAAGAACTAGGGTTCGGTTAGGGTTTGACGATGAGGTCAATTCCCAATCATCTTCCATCATATCTCCACCCATCTCTAATAAACTCATGTACCTGTGAAAATATTTGTTTGATCACTTATAGGGTCGATGTAAAGTTCCGATCTTTGACAGATTCAATCAGAAAATAAGCTAAGTAAAAGCAAAACAAGAAAACAATGACGATCGCAAAGATAGAATATTACTTGCTTGGAAAGGGAAATTAAATACCAAAACAGAGTAAGAAACACAGGAATCAAAACCACATAATCAACATATCAAAACAAAGATAGAAGATTACTTGCTTTGAAGGAGGAGAAGCTGAATCGACGAGAATTTAGGTAAAACAATCTTAAAACCTTTTTTTATACGGAATCAGTGTGAACCTGACAAGACCTGAAGTCTTTGTGGTAGATATCGTCTGAGATGCGGACCATCTACTAGAGTGATTATAGACTCTACGATGCGATAGTTTTTATCCTACGGCTAATACGTAATGACATTGTTTGTTGGTCCTCGGCTCAGAAAAGCCCAATAACAAGCCCATTTTATATTTACTTTGCTCCAAAATTTTATAATATCCGGATTTTTTGATTCGAATCAAAGCGAATATTTTGTGCACGCCTTAACGAAGATCACTTGTTAGAGCGATTAGCTGTCATCCAATACGCGATAGCAATATTAAAAAAATTGTTAGGCGCTAGTTGGGCGGCAAGGATGGACCTAGCGTTTAATCAATAAATCGAAGATTAGATGGAGATTAATCGGGGATTAGTTTTAGAGTTTTAATACTATTTTAATGTTTTTAAAATATATTAATCTATTATAATTAAATTTTTCTATAATATTTTTTTTTAATTACAGTAAACACATAAAACGTATTTTTAAGAAATTGTTTTATGATTTTTATTAAAATTTTGAACAAAAGTTATTGTAAAATATTACAAACTCCCAATCTAAATATCTGAATAACAAAAAAAAAATTATCTAAATGGCAAAAGTGAGTCTAGCGATTAAGCGCTAATTGGACGGTAAGAGTGGACATAACAACTAAACATAAAGTAATTGGAGGTATGCATAGATTTTTAGAACAAGGATACCATGAAACTCCATCAAACGGCTGGGAACATAAAGTTAAAAGTCGACGCTAGGCCCAAATGTTGGCCCATATCATTAGGAAAGTCCACGTAGATCTATTCTTCTCGAATACGGTTTGGTTTTCTCTTCGGGTTCGAAATTTATGAGAATTTTCTCTTTCTTTTATTTATTTAATATTTAGCTGAAGTTGTTTTTCATTTCTATAGAGGAAATCAAAATTAGGGCAAAATTGCGTGCGATATTTTTCACTGCGTTCTGATGTGTTTCACCTTTCTTCTTCATCGTGTTTCTCTTTGATTTGTGGCTTTTCTCGAACGAAATTTAGGGTTTCCATAATCTGATGAAGGACCCGTTACCGAAGAAGAAGGTGGTTGTTCGCCACTTGCCGCCTTCTCTTTCTCAGTCCGATCTCTTATCCCAAATTGACCCTCGTTTCGCTGATCGTTACAATTGGGTTTCGTTTCGCCCTGGGAAGTTCAGGTTAGGGTTTCTTTTCTCGTTGGGTCTTGAATTTGGAACATGGGTTTCTAGGAATGTTGCTTAATTTTAGGGTTATGATTAATTGAGGAAGATGACCGATTTTTTGTAAAGGGAAATTAGAGATTATTGTGTTTGGTTATGTTAGAGATTCTCGTTACTTAGTTGATTTTAGTGAAACTATATACTAAGTATGAGTTTTAGTGATGTGTGTGTTTCTTTTCAGCTATAAAAATCAGAAGTATTCACGGGCCTACGTAGGTTTCAAGGCACCAGAAGATGTTTATGAGTTCGCTGCATTTTTCAACGGGCATGTGTTTGTTAATGAAAAGGGTATTTTGACTTTTTAATCTGTATTCGTCTGACTTGCATGTGTTTAAGTAGTATGTATGCAGAGATGTGATTATGTGGTACTTCTTTGGTTAGGTGCTCAGTATAAGGCTGTAGTTGAGTATGCACCTTCACAGCGTGTGCCGAAACCATGTGAGAAGAAAGATCCTCGTGAAGGGTCTATTAGCAAAGACCCTGAGTATCTTGAGTTCCTTAAGCTAATTGCTCAGCCTGTTGAGATTCTCCCTAGTGCTGAAATTCAGTTGGAAAGAAGAGAAGCTGAGCTGGCTGGTTCGTGTTTTCGAAAACGAGTTCTATTTGCAATCTTTTTCTAATATTTCTTGTATCTGACCATGTTGGTTATCCTCTAATGAATTAATGGAAGTTACTAAGAAAGAATTACTTTTATAGGTACTTCAAAAGCTGCTCCTGTTGTTACACCTCTTATGGAATTCATACGTCAAAAACGTGCTACTGTGATGGGATCCCAGGTACATTGTGCTCATGTTTTTCTCTTTCCACAGTCTACCAAGTGGAAATTTAGAGCTTTCCTGTCTTGGGACAGATCTTTGTAGTTTATCTATTTCTTAATGGAAGTTGTGTTGTTGATCTCTGGTTTCTATTTAAGAAACAGGGTCTATCAGATGTACGAAGAGGAGGTAGAAGAGCCAGAGCAGTATCTGCAAACAAGCCAAGTTCAAGGCCCTCGAAACGAAGCTCTGAAAAGAAAAAGGTCTGTCTCTCACTTTGTAGGAGTACATAGTTGTAGTCTGCCATTTTACTCATCTGTTACCTTCTATGGAAAACATTTTGTGTCGATTGTAAATCTTTTACTTTTCTTTATAGTATGTTGAAAAGGACGGTTCAAAAAATGTGCCTCGGAAGGCTACATCAGACATCGGCAGCTCTAAGCAAGAATATCTTCAGCAGAATTCAAGTGGAAAAGAAATACCAGAAAAGGGACCTGGTAATCAGTCAAGTATAGCCTCCGATAGCTCTCTCCCAGGGATAGCGTTGACTATGGATTCTGGGAAGAAAAAGATTTTGCTCTTGAAGTCTAAAGACCGAGACAATACTGATGTAAGCTTTTTGCGCTTTAAGAAAGTTCTGTAGATCGAAAGCCTTGTTTTCTTTTGCTTCTAGTATTTTAATAGTTGTAGACGGAATCATAAGCCATGTGCAGCTTCTCATTCGTCAATGGGTATTTTTAAATGATGTTTCAGAATCCTCCAAAACAACCAGAACAGCAGACAGAAACTAATCTTTCTGGAAGCTCCTCGGTTTCAAGACAGAATGAGAAGATTGATGTTGGTGGGAGGTTAATCAAGGGAATACTTCTGAAAAGTGACTCACGACCAAGCCAGTCTCCAACTTTTGTCCAGCCTGAGCAAAGAGTGGAATCCTCAGAAGCAGAAAACGGCAAACGACCTCCTCGGCCAGCCAACACTCGAGCAGGTTATTAAGGAGTAGGATTTTATTCAAAGTGTTTGCTTTCCAAGTTAGGATGATAACTCAAAATACAGATGGTAAATGTGCAGGGAAAGACTATCACGCTTCTGGTACCATCAGTGAGAAGCAAGATAGGCGAACAAGAAACAAGGATAGACCTGATCGTGTTGTATGGGCTCCTCTTCGTCGTGGGGATGGGTCCAATATCAGTGAGGATCAACCGTTGTCTTCAGCAGGTTCTGTTCCTGTTGCAGAACAATATGTAATTAGTTTAACTTTTATGTTTGTGTTTCTTTCCCATGACATCTCATGTCATATTGTATATGATCTTACAGCAAACAATGGAGAAGTGAAAGACAGGGCGTTCTCACAAAGATCTGGAGAAGTGGTGAACTCGTCTGGTGGACACACTCTTGAGAATGGTTTGTTCATTTGAAGTTGGAGAGAATGCATAATGTACCTCAAGTCATTATATGAATCAAGTATAGTGATGTTGATTCTGCCAAAACTTCTAACTCCAGGTTCTGCTAGACACTCTAGTCGCCGTGTTGGAGGTCGTTATAAAAAAGAAGACTCGATGACTGGTGAGGGTAAATCATCCCGGAGAGGAGGAGGTGGTGGTGGTGGTGGTGCTCCGAATTCACATGAGGCAAGTCAAACCAAAGCCTTTTACTACACCTTAATATATGCTCTTATAACCATGTTTAGAAAACTCATTTTTACTGTGTTGCAGAAGCAAATGTGGATCCAAAAATCATCATCGGGTACTTGATATATTCACTTAACATATGGTAAGCTTTAGCCGCATACCCTCTATTACTTTCAGCATTTTTATTGTTTTCTTCGCAAAGGATTGGTTTGTTTTGTCAACACATGTTCTGATCTTTCAGGCTAAATATATCAGCCATTCAAATGGATTTTGTCCTTTCAATGGGAATCTATAGATCTCAATCGAAATGGGGAGTACCAACACTATCAACATCACTCGGGTTTGGAGACTTTTGGTCGAGCGTTGTAAGTCGTCGTAGTATTGCACATAAATGAGGCCGTTCTCAAAGTAGGAATCAGCTCAAGATTTAAGAGTTTGAGACAAGAAAATACTCGTTTGCTACTTGCCTTAGAAGGCCCTAGCGGTTTACGGTACCTGCATCCCCTTTTTGGCTTGTGCAGTGTTACAGACAAGTGGGTGAGAAGTGAGAACTTACTCCTGAGTCTGAGTAATGAAATAAAGTCAAAAGTGTATAGGGAGCGGGAAACACACTGTGTTGGGTTTTATTTTGGGTTCCTGAGAGGTCTTTGAAATGTGATTGCACGATTTAACCACATAATAGTTTGATTACTGTGAAGTGAATTTCTTGCTATAATTAATATTTTCTTGTTGAAATTGGTGTTTACTTCACCTGGTTTTATTCTACCAAAAGTATTAATGTTTTGCATGTTACTGGGCGGCATATAGTTTTTGTGAAACTTTTGATGCACCAGCACCACAATGGTTCTCACCTATATAGAGGCTGTCTTAATCATACTTAGATACAGAGCCCGCCTAAACAGAATAAGGGAGAGTAAAATTTGTTTATTCGTTAACTTTAATTCATGTTCTTAGATAGATATATTAGAATTTGTTTAGAAATTATTCTAATAAACTTTTGTTGCAGCAGACTAATGGTTGGTTTGAAAAAAAAACCAACCGATAACTCGTTAAATTCTCTTTATTATTTAATTGCTTCCGCACTTTAATATATTATATATAAATTTCAACAATGTGGTACATGATTACGATTGTTAAAGCGCACAAAAAACAACAACAATTACTATGTTTATGACACTGGATTTACATAATTCGGTTCTGCATTCGATAACCTTTTCTTTCAAGTTTTGTAACACAACTTCGATGTTCATAAAGGTTGGACTGTCTTGTCAAACTATAAGTTCCTATATGTTGTTTACCAAGCTTTGGATTCAAGATTCCATGTCACATTTATAAATATCCAAATGAAGATTATATTAGAAAACATAAAATCTCAAAATCATCCCAAGATATATGATTTATGTGAAAAAATACCAAGCACTTTCATGTTCTGAGTGGATTTAAGTGCAAATATTTTAATCAATGTGAGTTGCCAACATGTGGAGAAAATAAACCACTCACTTTTCCCGTGTCGCATGGCTTACAAATATGAAATTATCTCTCATACCCATGCCAACAGGTGTAGATCTTCTCCATGGTGATATTGATATTTTTTTTGTAGGATATAAAACTCGTTAACCGATGAAACTATGCAGAAAAAATATTGATATTATCCAAAAGTTGACAAGATACCAATACTAAAAATCAAGATGGAAGAATTAAAAATTAGTTGCAATAGGTCAGGAGACCAACCACTCCAAGCAACACTGAATTTAGTAGTATTGCTCTACCTGACTTTGTACTTCACCAAAAAAAAATGTTTTTTTTGTTAATTTTTTCTTGATTTTGTGCCAACTTTTAGGTTGGAGTGGGTTATATATGATCAATCTAGAAACAAAAAAATCTAGAGCAAATGCAATCTCTTTTCAAATGACAGTTTTTTTTGTATTTTACTCTATGTTCACTTGTTTTTTGATGATTCGAAATAATTGCTTGAAGTTTGTAATGGCCAAATACTAAAGACTAGCATATTCGAGTCATCAACATAAATTTTATAGTTTATCATATAATGTTTTACCTCTCATTTATCCTAAAGATTTTTTTTTCAATTTATATTGTACATATAGTAAACAAAGTTTCAAAGCAAATGTTGAAGTACCCTCTCAACAACAAAATGAAATACATGTTACAGGTAATATTTATCAACAAATGAAATCAAATATGTAGACTAAGAAAAAAATAGTCAAGTATGTTGACTAAGAAAGTTCAAAATTTTTAGAAAATTCTCAAGCAAATCACATGATAGTAAAACAAAAGTTTTGGAGTTAAAAACAAACAGTGTGAACTCATATCTTTAAGACATTAAGAAAGAAAGAAAAAAATCTCTTACAAATCTACTACAGCCTCAACCAACTTTGCTTGCTTTTGTCCAAATCTGTCTCTATCTTGTTTTTTTTTCTTTTTCTTGCAGTGGTACAAAAAAATCAGAATCAACTGTATTCACAATTAATGACCGATTGCTTCATCACCTACTCTCTCTTCTCTGGAAGTAATAGCCTAAATGCTGATCCCATCTAGGGCAAAAGCTCAACTTTGACTTTCTCAAAATTCGAATTTAGCTTTGTGGGTCAAGCTTGATTCTTGATTTGGGAAGATGGGTAATAAGATAATCTCTATGATAAAGAAAGATAACAAAGATGGAGGATCTAGGAGCAAGAGAATGAATCAGTCACAGAGAAAATTGCTTGCTGATGAAGAGATGTTGCATCGACGAGCTCTTTCCATGGCGATTCATCAAGCTCAGCTTTCTCAGAGATTTGATGGATCTATGTCTAGACGGGTCGGGTCTACAAGTACCAGGAAACGAACCCTCTCTGACCCGTTTTCTAATGGCAAGCAGGTCACTACTGAAATCTCTACACTTTCAAAGTTTTAATCTTGTCTAGAAAAGTTCAAAGCTTTAATTTTTTTTATATGATATAATGATTATTTCGACTGAGTCTTCGCCTTTTTGATAATATTGATTGAAAATTGGTACTTGTTTAATGATTGCTTTGGGAACTTTTTTTGTATATGTGAAGAAAAGGTTACTCCAAAAGTGGAGAAGAGAAGATTCTTTAGTTACAATTAGAAAAAGAGATGTGAAAAGTGTTCAGAGATTTCTAATTTATCTGTTGGAAATGTTAACTTTATATAAAAAAAGAAATGTTCTTAAGTCTGATACTGACACTGGTTGGGACCAGATGAGATATAAAACTATTTGAGTGTCCTTAGCCATCCCCATAACTATACAACAGAAGTACTGATAAACTCTTTGAACTTATTTGGTCTCTTCTTTTGTTTCTTTATGTTCTGTAAGAGTTTGCTTGTCATTACAGTATAGTTTATGCTGCTATTAATTGTAACTAAACTGGCTTGCTATGACTAGAAGAATGAGTGGAAGAAAAGCTTTTGAATCTCTGAAAGAACTTAAATAGTTAAATGGCATAACCTTTTCATTGCTTTATAATTTTATGCTGATATTGCTCTTTACTAGATTTAAAGATGTTAGATGAACGAGTGAAGAAGATTAAGTTTTGGATTATACTTCTTCAGGTACCTGATTTTTCAGAGAGCTTGATAGTGAAGAAATTCGTCTTGGTGCACGGTGAAGGGTTTGGGGCTTGGTGTTGGTACAAAATTGTTGCTTCATTGGAAGAGTCAGGACTGTCTCCTACTACAATCGACCTGACTGGGTCTGGATTTAATATGACAGACACAAACATTGTCTCTACCTTGGAAGAATATTCAAAACCATTGATTGAGCTCCTGGAAAATCTCCCTGAAGATGAGAAGGTTAGAATCTACTCTCTTTGTTTGTAGGAATATTCAAAACCATTTGATTGGAAGAATGAGGCAATGATATACACTAGTTTGTTCGTTTTATGCAGGTTATTCTGGTGGGTCATAGTACTGGAGGTGCGTCCATTTCATATGTGTTAGAGCGGTTTCCAGAGAAAATCTCCAAAGCTATTTTCGTATGTGCAACAATGGTTGCTGATGGCCAAAGACCCTTTGATGTTTTCTCTGAAGAGGTAAATAAACACTCTTTGAGTTCGTATCTGTCATGCACTAGAGAAAATGCAATGTAGTATTTGTTTCTGTTTATTTTATGTGCTCACATTTGTGAGAAACTGTCTACACTGCTGCAGCTTGGTTCCGCAGAGCGGTTCATGAAAGAGTCGCAGTTCTTGATCTATGGGAACGGTAAAGACAAGCCTCCTACAGGGTTCATGTTTGAGAAACAACACATGAAAGGCTTGTATTTCAATCAATCACCCTACAAGGTACACTCCAACACGCTAAATTTTGACCTTCGTAACGCTTTTTAACTCTGCATATGCGTTTGGAAATCACTGACCGGTTCTTGATAATCACGGGCCAAAATCTGGAGCTTTTTAAAGTGATTCTGGTTTCTGGTTTTCAGGATATAGCATTGGCAATGATCTCAATGCGACCTGTACCACTTGGACCAATGATGGAGAAGGTATCTCTAACCGCAGAAAGATACGGTAAAGGAAGAAGATTCTATGTTCAGACGCTAGATGACCGTGCGCTTTCACCAGATGTTCAAGAGAAGCTAGTTAGAGAGAACAGTCCTGAAGGAGTGTTCAAGATCAAAGGAAGTGATCATTGTCCTTTCTTCTCAAAGCCTCAATCTCTCCACAAAATTCTTCTCGAGATTGCACAGATTCCTTGAAACAAAGATCTGAGATTTCTTTGGAGAAGAGAATATAACTGATTATACTTTTAAAACGACAGTACACTTTCATTTAATCCTTTTGTATGCATTTTTAGAATCGATATATTATACCATTTGAAGATAAAGTGATTGAATACACAAATGGTCCTGTATTTAAGTAAGATCTTAGAGATACATATACAGGAAGAAGAATACACAACAAGAAGAGGAATTGAAGAAAAGAGAGAAGCGGTCTGTCTATATATATAACAACACCATCTTTGTTATTCCAAGTCTATAATGCCGAAATTCGAGAAGAGGATCTTCACTTGGTCCACAAGGTCTGAGCCTGTTGCATACTCTGTAAGCATCCCAACTGCGAAACCAAACATTGCCCACCTACGCAAGTAAACACACAGAGATCACTACCAACTAATTCTTGAATCAACCATAGTTCTTTTGGTGTGCCTAACTGTCTCATTCGTAAGATATTGATACGTCCAAACACCAAGAACTCAACACAGTTTTAAGTCTCTACCTAAGACAATTAGAAAAATGCACAGGCAAATTGGGCAAAACAATCATGACAGAACTCATAAAGTGTGAAACTTTAGGCTATGCACATCTGAATTTGAAATACACAATCATGACAGAACTCATAAAGTGTGAAACTTTAGGCTCTGTATGTCTGAATTTTAAATGATATGTATTTCAAATTCAGATGTAAAGAGCCTAAAGTTTCACACATTAACTAAAACCAATCCCCAAAATGCAATTGAGAACATCATTTGCAAACTAATGAATCATATAGCACCATGACACATCTAAGCTTATGAAGAAACACTTATCAGCAAATTGCAGACAGCTTTGTTCTTTAAACTACCAAGAAACAATTGTAAACCAAGAGCCCTGATAATCAAATTCCACCAATCAAATTCGAAACTTAAGATCATAATCTAAAGTAAAGGAAGTGAATTTGAAATACCTTCCATTAGAGATCTCATTTTTGGGTTGGAAACCAAAAAAAGGACCTTGACCAGCAGCTTCAAGCTTCTTCGTTTTAAAGTAATCTTGAAGCTCTTTAGCCTTCGCCCTCTGAAATTCCACAGTAATTACACTTTTACCATCAACAGCCACTGATGTCTGTTGCGGCGGTGGCGGAGGAGGAGCGGAAGACGGCTGCGATGGAGGAACAGGTTTTTGCGGAGGTGAAGGCTGTCGGAGAGTAGGAGGAGCCACGGGTCTTCTCAAGGGACCTTCGGCTTGAGAACATCTGATGATGAATACACATGGCTTAGTCGTTGAGAATCTAAAAGACGACGAAGCTGATGAAGAAGAAGATGAAGAAGATGGATTTAGAATTCTGATACATTGAATCGGTGAAGCTACTGACATCTTCGTTAATGGGGTTCTTTAGTTGAATTGGTTTGATGTTCGAAGCTGTTCTGTAATGTGTCTTTTGGTAATATCTTTGTGGATGAGATATGGCCAAGTCTCGCCTTATGCACAAATGGTACTTTTGGATTCATCACACGCGCGTGGAAGGCGCGTGTAACTTTGTTTCACTCTCAAGCTAAAACTGAAACAAAGTAACTTTACTGAGTTAATTTAATTTCATTGGATTTTTTAATTGGATTTTTCTCCTCCAAAAGTTGTGGTGTGGATTTTATCATTACAGGACAGGGTAGCATAGAGATGTTGTTGTACATTGAATAATCTAAAATACAGCACAAAATTGACAAATCAAGTGGCTACAAAGGTACAAATCATAAAGTTCCTCTTCTTATCCAAACATCTCTCTCTCTATATATGTATATAACAACAAAGGTGCATTAGATAAGAGAGAACTAAAGTTTCTGCTGGAGGAGCATCTACCACAACTATATGAAAGATCTTTGTTTTTGAAAACAATGGTGGTCACATGATTGTACACATACAGCTTTTACCACTTCCATGATTGAACTCATCGTCTGATTCATCCACTTCACTACAAACACAATCAAATCACACAATTGTTTCAGCATGTGTTCACCAAAATGGAATCGTAAAAAGGAGCAATGTTGGTACTTTGATATGACAAGGAGAAAACAAAGACGAAAAAGCAAATGATTGCACAGCTACAATAGAATTTCTTAAGAACGAAATAACATTTAGTCAGGGGAAAAATATGACTTGTCTACTAAAGGGTTCTGAGTAGTAATCTATTCAAGAATCTTTTCTGCTTAAAATGGTTTAGGAACATCCTTTATCGTGTTCTTACTTCTCACCGCATTCTTCCATGTAAACTTAACGGAAGGTGGTCACATGATTGAACACATGCAGCTTAAGTTTATATGGAAGAATGCGGTAAAAACATGATAAAGGATGTTCCCAAACCATTTTAAGCAAACAACGAGGGATTGAGTATCTGAATTTATGGCATGTTACTATATCCCTAATGTAACACATGCCAAAACTGACATCTATTAGCCACACATACAAAGATTAATCCGAATATCTAATATCGTAAGAGAAAGCATTCATACCTAGGCTCAAATTCTCTGACCTCAGCAATCTCAATACCACATGTATCAGGCCACTGCACTTTCCTTCTATCAGTATGATCCACCACACCATCTCTACTCACATCATCATCACCAAGAACAACATCGCTAAACGATCTTTTCTTCAAACTGCTTTTAAGTGCAAATCTATTAGTGACTTCACAATTATACTCCTTCCCCTCGCGATGAACCGAAGAGTTGAAATCTTGCAGTTGAGAAGGAGTGACTCGGATGGAAGATGGACTTTCCGGTCTTTCGGATTTACGACCAAAACATATAAGGGAAGTGCAAGCAGAGGAGATCCAATTCTTAGAAGAAGCTAACTGAAATCCAGAACCAGATTCTTCAACTACCAAATGATAATGGTTCCATTGTGATGATGAAACCTTGATGGGTTTTTGTTGTTCATTCTTTTGACCTAATAGAAGAAGAGCTAAACCATTGCTATAACCAGAAGCTGATGAAGAGAAGAATCCTCCTCCTTCTGCTGCAAATAACATTTGCAATAATGTCTCATTTGCACATTCCAACAACAGTGTTTTTTTGTTCACACACTCCAATCCCTAAACCAAAGTAAAAAATCATCAAATCATTAAGATGACAAAGAAGACATTACAATATACAAACTTTATTATTTTTCATTGTTCTCTGATTTGACTAAATGGAGCAAATTAAAACTCAGAAGAAGCTTGATTTCAAATCATTAGGATGACAAAGAAAACATTTTTACAAAATACAAACTTAATTAATTTTTTCATTGTTCTCTGATTTGACTAAATGTAGCTAACAAAAACCCAGATAACAAGAAAAGAAGAAGCTTGATTTATCATAATGCTTTTTTTGAAGCGATTTGAAGACATAAAAACTAGAACTTTACAATACTTGCTAGTGTGTTCCAATTTCTTTCATTGTCTGATTTAGAAATGAAATACAAAATATTTGTGAGATTTAGGTATTAAATGGCGATGATATGAGGATGCTAAATATTTTCACCTGACAGATCTGAGAGACGAGAAGTAGTACCGGAGAAAATGCCGGCGACAGCGCAGACAGAGAGAGAGAGATGTGAAAGTGGGCTTTTTGTTGGGTTTGCTTTGTAATAAAAAGGCAAAGCTAAGTAAAGTAGCGGCGCGTGAGTGGGTCCCATTTTTATTTCAGTCATGTTAGAACGACCCGTCATCGATGGAGATACCACAAATCTGCTATGATTTTCGAATCAATTCAAATCAGGTTTTTTTTGTGTTTCTTGATTAAAAAAAAAACAAGAGGGAAAAGCCACATTACTTTAAGGGTGTCTTAGGATTTATGGTAGTTTTTAAGTTTTTATAGGAGGGTTGAGTTCTTTTAAGTTTTTATTTGAAGAATAGGTAGTTTTTAAGAGGAAAATATGAGGTATTAAAGTGAAAACTATTTAAAACATTAACTATCATAAAAAAAACTATCTAATCTTCAAATAAAAACTTAGAAACTATCATATTTCCTAATTTTCCCTTACTTTAAACCTCGAAGTTATTTCACTAATACTTTAAACTTTCAAATCAATTATGTTTACATATAAAATCTTTAAATTAATTATACTTACATACAATGGCGGAACCAAAAATTTTATTTTATTGGGATCAGAAAAAATATACTAAAAATAGTTTATAAACTGCTAAAAACAAACTATAATTATATTATATGTTCACTCATAATTTGATTTTTTTATCATGATTTTATTTGTTACATCCTCAAATAAATTTTTCGATAAAACAAACTAAACACTGATGCAATTTTATAGTGTAGTCTTCACAACCTTCAAGTCACGTAACCCCAAATCCCTAATTTAACAAGAATCTAGAGTTTATTTTAACAGAATAAAGTAAAA